>CM041777.1:375630643-375965987 GCA_023374045.1 Limonium bicolor
TTCTTACCGTATCATCCACAGACGAACGGGCAAGCCGAGATCACCAACAGAGAAATTAAGTGGATCCTCCAGAAATCAGTCACATCTTCGAGGCGAGATTGGTCCCTTAAGTTGGATGACGCCTTGTGGGCATACCGCACTGCATTTAAAACACCTCTAGGTATGTCCCCGTACAAGTTGGTTTTGGTAAGGCGTGTCACTTGCCTGTGGAGCTTGAGCACAAATCTTTTTGGGCACTCAAGGCACTGAATTTTGATCTGAAAAAGGCCGGTGAGAAGCGTAAGTTACAGCTGTGTGATCTCGAGGAGTTTAGAGAGGAAGCTTATGAGAACGCCAAGATTTATAAGGAGAAAACGAAGAAGTGGCATGATAAGCTATTGGTCAAGCGTGAGTTTCACGTTGGAGACAAGGTTCTTTTATTCAACTCCCGTGAAATTGTTTCCAGGCAAGTTGAAGTCTCGTTGGTCTGGACCGTTTATAGTGACAAATGTCTCGCCCTATGGAGCTATCGATTTAATCAATACAGAAGGGGAAACATTCAAAGTCAACGGGTCTCAGCTGAAGCATTATCTCAGTGGTGATATCGCTGACGTCCATTCGGTGATCACGGTCTTTGAGCCTCCATACTGATTATCCAATGCATGGTCTAGCCAAAGACCGAAAAGACGGGCGGCTGGCTGGGAGACAACCCAGTTTGTGAGTTTTTCTTCTTTTCGTTTTTGTTTATTTCTTGTAAGTTTTATTGTTTTTGATTCTTTATTTTTGGGGCTAACGTGCGTATTAGACATGTTTTGTTTAGTTTTACATGGTTTTAAAGGTGAATTCAGGAGTTTGGAGGTACATCTGTCATCTAGGTGAGTTTCTGGCCACTTTTAAGGGCTGTCCGGGTTTGCAGCTGGGTTTACAAACCCGGACCTATAGCTGGGCGAAGCTTCTGGCTTGATTTGGAGGTCGTCCGGGTTTGCATATTGGTTTGCAACCCGGACCTCGTACGCGGTGCAGCTTCTGTCTAAATTTTCATATGGTCCGGGTTTGCGTATGGGTTTGAAACCCGGACCCAGTCTTCAGCGGAAATAAGAGGGGCGCGCGGGTTTAATCCCTAAACTCTACTCCCTTCTTCTTCGCGCCGCCCCCGTCTACCCAGCCCCCGTTTTCGCCATTATCACCGACCCTGCTCCTCCACTGTCGCCATCTCCGCCTCGCCAATACACCACCACCACGCACTTCGCCATCCCCGTTCCAGCCCCGTCTCCCTGCTCGCTTCGCCATCTCCTTCTCGCCTAACCCACCGCCCCGACCTCACCGCCACTCTCCCGACCCGCTATCGCACAATCACCCTCGCTGTTTCCGCCGCCCTTGTCCAATTCACGGCCCCATGGCTCCGAAGCGCACTCGCCGTTCCACCGCTGCTGCTACTCAAACTTCGGCCGCACCTGCTCCGCCTACTCCGACACTTCCAGTCCAATACCGCGAGTCCGTGCGTGCCGATTTCATCAGCGAGCTGCTTTTGATTGGTACAATGTCAAGGACCGGAAAATTATTCCGGAGAGGTCAGTGTTTGAGGAGTTAATTAATGAATTTGATTTACAAACTGTGTTTGCTGCTAAGGGTTGGGGAGGATTGTTGCGTCTTGGTGGGGGGTGTTATTACCCAAGATTGGTTAAGTTGTTCTATGCTAATGCTGAAAAGGAGGATGAGCAAGATATAATAAGCGCGGTGATAAAAGGGAGGTACATCGAGATTAATCATGGGGTGATTGATGAGTATTTTGGAGTGCAGGATGTATTTGATAATAATGTGCTTAGGGAACGTAGGAAAAATTTTGAAAATGATAAGAGACGGGCGAAGGAACACTATCTGAGGCTGGTGGTGAATGACCCAGAGGTGCAGAACCGTCAAAGACGGTCCTCAAGGGATAAGCAGGTCGTGACAGGGGACAAACTGCAGACTCCGATTGAGCGGTTGATTCTGGCCGTTATTATGCATAATGTCCGCCCGAGAGAGTGAACTGACTTGAACGCTGTGGATTGTTTCTTTATGCGACATCTGCTGGATGATGAGTTCTCTCGCGGCGCCTGTCCTATTATTTTCTCTGCTGCTGTTATTAATCATATTTTACGTATCATGGATGTGGACAGCACCGCTTCTCTTGCTTTTCCACATTTTCTGCAGTATCTTTTTGAGAAGGAGAGGGTTGATTTCAGTGATGAGCGGCCTCAGCATTCAGCTTCTCCTCTGGACATGACAGCGATGCATCGCTTTCAGTGGGAGAAGATAGGAGACGGGTGGATAAAGCGTCGTCGTGCCCGACCGGGTGAGAGAGCTGCCCGAGCTGCTGGTGCTGATGGGGCTGGGCCTTCACAGTCGGGGTGATGATGGACCTGCTGTAGCGCCGACGCAGGGTTTTGAGGAGCTGATGACAGAGTTTCGAGATTGGCAGGGGGTGTGTACTACCCGCTTTGATGAGTTCGGCTCGCGCCTTGACGATCTGTCTACTCAGGTTCAGAACTATGGAGTTCGCCTGACTTCTCGGGAAATTACACATGCTCATATTCTGCTCACGTTACATTCGAATGTGCTAATTTTGAACAATTTCCCCTTTTGAGACTATCATTCCATTTTCACAATGTTTTTGTTGGCCCTCAAATTTTTGGTTTGCATAAATACCTGTTCCCTTATTCATGGTTTGGTAAGTGGTTTGGAACACCGCACGAGTAGCACTAGTTCTTATGAGATTGAAGCTGAGAACAGTTGTAGGAATTCGGGTTGCACTGCTTGTATGTAACAGTTCACTTTTTGATTACTGCTTGGGGTCTATTTCGTCACTAAAAAGTTAAGCCTATTAGTGCAATATTTGATTTTGATTTCACTTGGGGACTTTGGGAATGATTAGTGAATGAAAGGAAGGAAGGACAAAGGCAAGGTACTCCTCTAATCAAACTTTTAACCCAGAAAAGGCCTCGTCCATTTGGTAATTAAGTCCTCGGGGTGCCTTATCACCCATCTACCTAAGGTCATCTGATCTGGGATAGAAGACCCAACACCGCTACATGAATGGAGAGAAAAGTCTGAGGGATATAAAAGAGAAGTTAATGCTTTTTAGAAAGTTGAAGAAATTTATTAATTTCAAAGGCAAAGTGCAAAGTCTTTCTTGATTATGAGTACGTGGTGATGAAAGGTAATATGGAATAAGATATTACTTCTCACCCCTTGTCGTCCATGGATTGTGGAAAGTTAATTGGAAAGTAGTCCCTAAGTGAAATTGGAGTCAGTGGTTTTACTATGTGCCTTAAGCTCTTGCAAAATACTTCTCAATTCACTGTTTATGAAAACCTGCAAGTGTGGATCATTGTTCTATATGACTGCCTTTCATTATTAGATCTCCTTGTGCACAGTTCTAAACTGACGGCCCCCTTCTGTAAGATTTTAGTATGTTTTCTATTGCTTGAGGGCAAGCAAAGATTAAGTGTGAGGAAGTTGATAAGTCAGGAATTTGTCTAAGTTTACTAGACTAATTCATGCTTAATTCTCTACATTATGACATTAACTTTCCTCTTTAATGCTTAATTACTCTTCATTGTTATATTTGTCTCCAATGATCGATTTCATATGTTTTCAGGATAAAAATGCTCAACAAAGTACTTAAATGAAGATTTTAGAGGTTGGAGTAACATGGGAAGTCAAACCAGAGTCAAATACAGATTTTCATTCACCACTGTTGTATTTTATTGAGGGTCCGGGTTTGCAGCTGGGTTCATAAACCCGGACCATCTCATCGCAGAAGTTTCTGCCTCTTTTCAGACTTGGTCCGGGTTTGAGGATGGGTTTGAAACCCGGACCATACCAAGGCGAGACTCTTCTGCCTACTTTTAGACGTGGTCCGGGTTTGCATCCTACTTTGCAACCCGGACCATCACAAGCGGAGCGCGGAGTTCTGTTTCGGGATTAACGGAATTAATTTATATCTTTAACATCTGTGGCTGTCGTTTAATTAGGTTAGATTAGAGATAGATTTAAGAGGGAGTAAAGATAGAATTCCTTTTGTTATAAAAAGAAGAGGCCAGCCAACGTGAAGAGACACTTCGGGGGCGCACAAAATAGTCACGATACAGAGAGATTAGTTTGAGAGTTTGAGTCTGGTTTGGAGTTTGGAGTCTGGAGCAGAGCACAGAAAGGAGTTCACCACGGAGACTTCACCAGGAGTCTCAGAACAGAGTTTCTTCTTGTTCTCTATTATTATTGAGCTTATTGTAAACATGTCAATGGCTGAGTAGTTCCCTTAGATTTCGGTTTGCTATGTATCCCTAAATTGACTATTCCTGTTCCTTTGTGATTTAATGCAGTTCGATTGAGTAAAGTTATTTTCCTTGCTTGATTTCTTTAATCGTTATAATTTGGCCAATTATAAAGATTAGTATTTTGTTAGCTTATATGTGACGATTGCGGCTTTCAATTGATTACAGGAAAATACCGGTTAGTTTAGAGACGGTAATTCCTCTAAATAGCTAATTGACTAATAAACTAGATTGTTCTTAAGGCGGTTAGTAAACAGTGGGTTCGTAACGAGAGTTAGAATTCGGTCTTTATTAACTAGTATTTGCTAAGCGGGAGACCAGAGGTAAATTATCTTTGTTCTAGGGTTTTACTCAGAATTGCCTTGGAAATCACTTAGGGATAGGAATTACAGATTAGGGTGCAGTAGTAACCGGGATCTCTTTCCAATCGTTTCACAACATTTATTTTTTTCCTGCTTGTTAGTTCATTCTTTTCTCTTTTCCCTTCTTTTTTTTGTTTTTTTCTTTCATCTTTAATTGTCATCAAATCAACCCCAATTTCCTTTTTGTTTTGTTTCGGTTAGTAAAGATTAAACTAGACACATCGCCTCCTCTGGTTCGATACTTAGGGATTACTCTCTATTAAAACTTGCTAGAATTGACCGGTACACTTGCCGTTAGGTTTTACCCCAACACTTGGCATCCTTCTCGAAGTGTTCTAACATTGATGCAACCTCAATCTAAGCTTTAAAATGTACTCACATGAGTATTTACCTATTCAAATGTGTCAAAAGTATAAGCTCACTAATAATCACAAAAGTACTTCATAAATTGGTGAAATAAGTTATGCGCCAAGTAAAATGAAGGTGAATAAAGACCTTAAATAAAACTATTTCACCACTTATGTGTCTCTTCAGCAAGATCACAGAGTTAACACTACTAGAAAAAAACAAATTAGAGACGGACAAATCCATCACTAATCCATCACCAACTGCAGGTCGTGACTTCTAACGCTAATCCCTTGCGATTTCATTGCAAATTAGCAACATAATTGAGTCCATCTTTAATCTAGTATTTTCTAATAGTGTAACATCGGTAGGCAAGTGCAATGCCCCATAATTGGAGCTTATAAGTTGTTGTATTGCTTCCTTTAAGGGTGATCTAGAAGATGAATTTATCTTTTTGAAGTAGTCCAAGTTTTCCAGCAGATACAATACTACGGGAATGGAGGGTGGCTAGAGAAAAGAAGCATAATAGTAATTTAAAGGAGAAATGTTAAGGTAGGATCGAAGAAGGGAGCATGCATCATAGGTGAAACCACATTTTTGGATCCATGAATCCCTAGTATGAAGAATGGTTTCCATATCATTGGATCATCTCCTTTTATTACGGCGAACCAAATGTTTACATTCCTTAGGAGGATACTATGGAGCATTCTGATCCCCCAACATTTCAGAATTGTGAGAGAAGGCCCAAATAAATTTAAGAAGGAATTGGTGGTTCCATTTTAAAATATCTTTCAAACTAAGCTCCACCATGCTTATTTTTTGTGCAGATAACGACCAACCCACTGGCAGGGTGTTTTGGCACAACAACCTCGACCCAAAAGAATGATCAAAGGATTTTGTTTATGGTCTTGATTGTTTTTTTAGGGAGCTTCAAGTAGAAGGCCCAAGATACTACTACCACACAGAAGACTGGTTGAAAGAGAGTGTGACTCCCTGCATAGGGAGGTACTGGCCTCCCCAGGTAGTGATCTTTCTTTGGATTCCATAAGAGAGGGCTAAAGTTAGACTATTTAGGTTGTTGGGTGGTAATAAGAATCCTTAGTACCAAAGCGAGAGGACCCTAGAAGCTAGGCGCGGCGAGAGCATGATAGAGGTAGATGTCCAGTTAGTGTCTATAGATGTGTTAATCCTAAGACTTGAAACATCATAAAACAACTTAAATTTTCCTAGCTTATAGGATCTTGATACGTGATCACCCCGACCAAATAACAAGGCATCATCCGCAATGAAGAGAAAGAAATATTAGGAGGCCTTCATGATATGGATTGAATAAAATATTGGATATGTCATGGAGTTGGTTTAGGAGCCACAAAGCATCTTCATATTCACGACAAATAGGTTGGGTGATAGGATCTCCTTGAAGCATACCTTTGGCCACTGAAGTAGCCTATAGGTAAGTTGTTAAGGTTGATAGAGAAGGGTATAGTAGTGACATAATGCAAGATCCATTTCATAAAGACTGGGGGGATGTTTAGGAAGCGAAGTGTCATGCAAAGGATGTCCTTGTCCATTATTCCAAAATCTTTTTTTATGTCCATTATCACCATGCATCAAGGAGAGGTGTTTTCTCTCTAGTAGTGTTTCATGAGACTAGAGAAAAGCTGGATGGTGTCAGATATAAGTCTGCCCTTAATAGACGTAGTCTTGTTGTGACTTATCAGGCTAGGGAGAACCCATTTAAGTATATTTGTCATGATTTTATAGATAAACTTGTAGGTAATGTTGCAACACAAAATAGGTTAATAATCAACAATGGAGTTAGCCAAATCAACAAGGGAGTAGTGTTCTTCGCCCACTCCATATTACAAGATGAATCATGGAATTCCGTGGAACAATAAAGATCATCTAGTACAACTCATAACCACAGATAGAACTTCTCGTGGTGATTAATTGTGAATTGTTGCTAGGTTGCGTCTGAAGACTTGCGAGAGCCAGATAAAGATAGAGTGATCACTATTATCTTTGGTTGCCCATGTCGCAGAAAATTTTCTGGAAGCTAAATACTCATTCTTGTTCTTAATAGATGATTTTGCACACAACACAAGGAAATTAAGAAGATAATTTTTGGACTATTTTACCCTTACTTTTCTATGAGGAATATGAGAATTGTGGGTGTGAGAAAAAAAGGGGTCACATGTGGAATGTAAGTGCCAAAAAAGACCAAAACATATCATATTTTGAAAAAAAATGACACCACTACAAAAAGTACTATTCACTACCAAACACTTTTAGTAATACATAGTTTGTCTCTATAAGAATATTTTACTGACTCATTATATGTGTCTGTAAAAGCTAAATAGTTTTTACTGGCCCATTTATTAATGTGTCAATACATAAATTTTACTGACATAAACTCTCTATTATACTAACTTATAAAATTTTAAGTTAGTATAGTACATAAGTTTTCTATATTGATAACCCTTAACCAGGCGCTAAAAGCTATTTAGAGAACAAAATGGGCGACAATACTGAACTAAATAGCGCTAATAGTTAAATCCTTTCTCATTGACGATAGCATGCATAACACGTAGAGAACCTCAATTACTTTTTCACCACGAGTGAGCAAGAACAAGAGATTAAACGAATTTGAAGGCCTTGAATCCCAGAAAGAATAGGCGTCGCTTTCCTTTTAATTTCTAGATTAGGATTTATGTTCTTGTCCCTGTTTTTAGGTTCACTTCGTGTGTCTCCTCTGGATCTGGTATATTGTTGTTTTGACAGAATGATCCTAGAGAATGAAATATATTATGTTCATGTTTAATCAGTGAACCAGATTATATTATTTTGTGATGGTAGTTTGGATTGTCTGATTGGTCAGTATTTTTATCAAAGTTGGCCATGGCACGCTTGCATCTCTTGATCCAAATATGGCAGACGACATTGGCGATGGCACGTCTTCTCACTAAGTCGATAGGGAGACGTCTTTTACAGTAGCGGGTAATCTAATGGGAACAACTGCGGAGACTCGTCATGTTGGTAGGAATCCCCAACCAATCACATATATTCCATTAACCCTGTTAGCAAACCTGCATTGGAAAAAGAGGTGGTGGCTAGTCTATTGAGCATGCTCACAGAGCCAACATCTGTTAGTAAGGCAAATGCCCCAAGATTGGAGCTTATCATGAGTTTTTAGTCGACCTTTAAAGGTAACCTATAAAATAAATTTGACTTTAGGGGTTGCCCAAGTGTTCCAACAGATGTTGTACCAGGTAGAAGGCCAGGTGGGGAAAGAGACATCATTATAAAGCAAGCTGACTCAAGGACGGAGGGTATGATATGAGGAGCGACAAGGCATCATCGGTGCACCCACACTGATAGACCCACCATTTTATAGCATTAAGGATAGTTTTCTAGATCCATGGATCATTCTCTTTAGCTATAGTCGTCCATATGTTATGGCCATGCAAGCAAATTTTATGAATCTACTGGATCCACAGACGTTCTGGGTCATTGGTAATAGAGGAGATAGTTCAAAGATGAAGCACATGTGTCCATAGGTGGATATCTTTAAGCCCATGTCCCCCATTTTTCTTTGTGGTGGTGATAATGTTCCAAGACATTGGAGGATAAGTGTTGCTTCAGCCTCCTCAGACCAGAGAAAGTGAGCGAAACCTCTTGATAATGATCTTGATAACGATAGGGATGGAGATGCATGAAACCTAGAAGCCGACTATACCAAAGAGGGTGTCTGGATAAGGGAAAGCCAACCCGCGAATGAGAGGGATTTACCACCCCAAACAGAATTAGACTTATGAATGTTGTCGATAAGGGGGTTAAAGTCAGTAGCTCTAGGCTTCCTAGCGGTTATCGGAATTCTCAGGTAGTGAAAGGGGAAGGATCCGGGATTAAACCCAGTGGATCGCATAATGGATTCAGCTAGAGGAGGGTTAACCCCCCCAAGGAATAGGTTAGATTTAGAGGGGTTCGGCTTGAGCCTAGATGCCTCGGAGAGGTTGATTTTGCTAAGCATAAGAGATATAGAATTCTGGTCACCTCTACAGTATAAGAGAGCATCATCCGCGAATAAAAGATGGGTTAGACGGAGAGTTTTACAGGATGGGTGGTAGTGGAAGGCCGGAGAGAGGTGAATTTGATCAAGAAGACGGGATAGCATATAACCAACACAAATAGGTAAGGAGATATAGAATTCTGGTCACCTCTACAGTATAAGAGAGCATCATCCGCGAATAAAAGATGGGTTAGACGGAGAGTTTTACAAGATGGGTGGTAGTGGAAGGCTGGAGAGAGATGAATTTGATCAAGAAGACGGGATAGCATATAACCAACACAAATAGGTAAGGAGATATGGGGTCTCCTTGGCCCAGCCCTCGCTCGCCTTTGAAAAAAACCCAAATATTGCATTTTCTACTTCTTACTATTTGTCTATTTTACTCTCTTACTTTATGATGTGATGTGAGAAAAATATGGCTACTGATACCAGCAATACCTCTACATCATTGTGATGAAGTGTTGGGTCACATTAAGAGCTTATGACATTTATTTATATGTTTTAGGTTCTAAGTGATATCTCTAGCGGTACAAATCGCTCAGTTAGTGAAAATCATCTTTCATTGTGTGAAATACATACTAATGGTACTTCTTCTTGCTAATGAATACTTTCAGCTTTGATAACCATTTACTTATTTATCTTATATCTTTGTGACTATAATCATTTTGCATGCAGGTGCTCAGTAAAAGAAATTAGATGAAGTCAAGATTGTATTTTAGAAGTATGAAGGAAGATAGTGCTATGTTTCACTCCTAAACTCGTTCAAGAACAATATTGTATTTTTGGCCTAAATGTAACTTATCTTGATGTTGACTACGATACTTTTGGAGGATAATGATGAATATTATAGTTCAAGTTGTGTTATTGTAAACTCTTAACATTTTTGATGTCATTGGAGCTTATAAGTTACTACATTTATTGCTTGAGAATTCGCAGGTCTTTTATGAATAATATTGTACATATCAGCAGGTAGATGTGCGATCCATTGTGGAAATAACAAATTGAATCGAATTATTTATTGTGTTAGTAAAAGTTTTACTAACATAAGATTATGAGTTAGTATGCTGTTATAGGATGATATAGTATGTTTGTATAAACGGTTTTTTTTTTCTAACAAAATTATGTGTCAGTATACAGGTATACCAACACTTAAATACTTTTGTGTTAGTATAAATGTACAAGTTATTTTGTTAGTTAAAATATGTGTTAGTATAGATCTTCTGTCTTTACTTACTAAGAAAATAAGTGTTAGTAAAAGCTTAGAACCTTTACTAACACACGGTGACCTAAAGTATTTGAGGTTATACCGACACTTATTTTTGTGAGGCAAATTACAAGTAAATTGAAGCTCTTTGAATATGATTATAAAACTTCTTGCTTTCAAGATCGACTGTTAGTTTTTCTTAACATGTTAATGAAGGGTGTCAAATGGTAATTCTGTTGAACTTAAAGGGTCTCGGTTAAATACACCAAGGTAACACGGGTTGATGGACAAGTTAGGTGAATTATAATGTAAACTTATAATGAGACATATTTTGACCAAATCATGTATCACACATTATTTTATGGTTCTAATAAATGGGCCTCTGAGTCCGAACAATTTTGATAAATAATATATATCCTTAATTGTACACTTTTATGAGGTGATTGAAACCTTCGACCTCACTTTCAAAAAAAATCTGGGAAAAACAAACTTCACTTATAAAGCATAATCGAACAAAACAAATCAAAGAATAAAAGAAGCTAAGTGGAAAAACCATATTCATCAAATAACAGCCTCGGAAAATCCACGCGAAGTGCTCAAGGACTTGTAAATTTCAACAACAAGCCTAGCTTCAAACTCCTCGAGTCTTTTCTGCTTACTAGACGCCCTCCTACTATTCCCCCTTTCGATCTTCTTCATCCCGTCAAACTGACCAGCACCACCGTTCACTTGCCCAACTTGTCCCGCCAATCTGAGCATAAACTTGACATATGCGTGGGTGAACTTCTTCCACAGCCGTTTGGGTGAAACCATTGTAATCAGCACCTTTGGTGCTCTCTTTATCCTCCAAAATAGTTGTCGTTTATTAGTTACTGCTCCATTGCTGCTGTTGCCGCCACCCAATTTCACTACTTGGATGTTTCTTCGCTTTGCCGTTCCTGCGCCGTCTAAGAGTTGGTATCCATTCTTCTTCCAGTAGTTTCTTCCATTGAACGGCCTCGAAATTAACTCCATTTTTTGAATTGGGTTTCTGCGAGAGAATGGTTGTGTATGTTGAGGCTATAAGCGAGGAGAATTCAGGAAGTTGAAATTCAGAGGAGGAGACTCAGCTAGAGAGATTTTTTTTCGATTGAAGAGGGTTTAGTTTTTGATTAATTCAATACGCTGAATGGGCTATATCTATTTCTGATAATATGCTTATATTTGAAAATATTAGTCAGTCAACAGGTATGTGGTCAACTATGCCGCTTTGAATTTGGGAACGCCAGAAAAAGAAAGGTATTAATTCTTTACATGCTTATTTTATTAGTGACCTATATAAAATAACAACTGATATGTGAAGAGTGAAGACGAAGAGGAAATCCTTTGAATACTCAATTTGAGTGCAGACAAATATCAACTCTTAACACGCAAGGGTGAAAGTCAAGAGAGGAATGCGCGAGGATGTATTATAGTACACTACATAATCATGTTAATCAACATTTAAATATAGAGTTAAGTAAGTATATACGTAAGCGTGCGTAGTCTAGAAGATGGTGTACTTGCCCAGATGAAATTATAATTCTTCTACTAATTTAATACTATCACATTGTATTTTTTTTATCTATCACCCAGTTCGCCCTATTAAACTAGATTAAGTCCGAATGTATCATTCATATTAAAAGCTCCTTTTCCTAGATAGAGTGTATTAGGGATGACAGTATCCGATGGGTGACTATTACACCCGGTTTGCCCCATCAAACTCAGGGTGTGTTCACTTCACGCGACGGAAACGGAATGGAATCAGGAAAGAGAATGGAGGGGAAAGGAAAAGGATTCCCTTTGATTAAAAAGTTTGTTTGGTTTTAACAGAGAAACGGCATAGAATTATGCATCATTCCCTTTGTTGTTTGGTTTTGAATATAAGGGAATCACAATTTTCTTCAAAAAAAATTTATACTTAGTAATAATTTTAGTTTCCGAATCTCAAAATGATCATCCATGTTCATTCATTTCATAAACATATTGATAATTAAACAAAATATGAATTAGAAATAATCTTAATTATATATTCAATAAAAATAAAAACACTTTAATCAAAATAAAAATTATTAATTAATTATATCAAAATTAAGTTATAATTCAAAAATATTTGCAATATATTATAGATATTTATCTAATACATACATTACATAATGTTTAATATTTTAAGAATAAGTTTATATTTTAATATCTTGTTTTATATTTCTCAATATCTTTTGGTATTAGCGTAAATATTTTAGTTCACATTTAATTATGTAATATTTTGTTTACTTATTAATATTTTCAATAATATAAGGTTATTAAAATAAAATAATAACATTTTTATTAAAGTGAACTGTTTATGATAATGAAATAATTAATGACTATACTTAATTTTTAGTACTTACTACCTACGTCCCATTTTGACCTTCTTGTTTACTTTTTGGCACGTTTTTCCACTTCAATATTTAACATATAAAATACATTAGTTTTATGAAATTAAGTTTTGCATTATGTAGTTTATCACATAAAGAATCAATAATAAAACTTAGATTTGTGAAATTTTATTATCTTATATGTTAAATATTGAAGTCAAACAACATGCCCAAATAGTAAATAAGACGGTCAACAAGGGACAGAGGGAGTATAATATAGTCATTTATTTCATATTAGTAAGTTTTTAAAAGTTTTATGGTATAATTTTTAAATCCAAATTTTTAAAAAAGTTGTTTGAATATTATTATATGTAGTATTTAATTATATATATATATATTAAATAGAAATATTTAGTATATAAGAAAAATAACTAAATGAATCATTGTAATATTTTATTTAAGATACACCATCTAACATATTTGCTCATACATAAATTGTTTACTTTTGATTTTTATTTAAGTACATGTAAGCATACTTAATTTGTAGATTAATATATTTATTATTAATTAATTATAATTGAAACTTGAATAAGGATCATATTTCATATTTATATATTTTTAATTCTTAAAACATTTATTTAAATTAAACATTGCTTGAAATAACGATGATGAGTTAGGTAGTGGGAGAGAATGATGGAAAATGAAGGAAAGAGAATACTATTCCCCATGATTTTAGGGGGAATGGGAAAGAAGGGAATTGGGGGTTTTCAAAACTGAAAAGTGGGGAAAGGTAATCATTAAAAATTAAAAACAAACCATCACAAAGAGAATGATTCCCTTTCCCTTTCCCAAATACCCCCAAGTGAACACACCCTCAGTTTTATCTTATAATTTCTACTCCCTCCGTCCCACCTTGACCGTCCTATTTACTATTTGGATATGTCGTTTGACTTAAATTTTTAACATATAAGATAAATTAATTTTGAAAATTTAAGTTTTGCATATGATTCCTTACATGATAAACTATATAATACAAAATTTAGTTTTATAAAATTATTTTACTTTATATGTTTAATATTGAGGTGGAAAAACATGCCAAAAAGCAAACAGGACACTTATGACGGGATGGAGGTAGTATAAAATTACAATTATACTGGTAAAATTTTCTATTAAGTTACACTCATAAATTATACTTAGTCCTAAAAAGTTAATAGAAATTTAAAATTAACCCTTAATATATTCTTAGTCTTGCCCCATTTTGGTTGATAATATGTACGGGGCCAACTGTTTTTTTTAGACCCTAAAATTCTTTGGCAATGTGACAATTTTGAAGATTTTCCTCCATTAGTTATGGCTATCTTTACCAATAATATAATTTTGGACTTAGGACAATTAAGAAAAGGCCCCTATTGGTTTGTATCAATCAACGTTGACTTAGTAAAGTTTCTCAGAATTGGTCAATGTTTAAAGAATGATATGTTTAATGACCTTTATTAGACCTATTAACAAACAATTTACTGGCAAAGCTAGCATTTGCAGACAGGGAGCATCGTCAAGGGGAGGGAGTTTGAGGACCCTAAAACTAAAGTATACATGAAAGTCAAGGCCACTAGAGCCCATTGTTACCTTTCCAGGGGAAACTTGTCAATCTGCCACTACAACTATGAATCCAGAGCCTTTATTCTGCTTCGCCACGTTACTAGTAAAAGGCTGTGACACTGACAAAAATGTATAGTTCCACTTTTCCCTCTCACTCATGGAAATCATTGTCGTCGTAGAGCGGAAATTTGATCTACAATGGGCGGCATTCAAACCAACTTCATCTTAGGCCCCATTCTTACCATCATAGAGGGTGGTTACCCACAGTTGCTCATCCCAAGCATCCAATCCGTCGCTCACTTAGCTTGGACGTTCAGGGTTTATTTGTTAAACATATACAACCCACAACAGATTAGGTTAACAAATAAAAAAAAATTGAATTAGTTTATGCTCGACGAGGGTTAAAGCAAAATTGTAACACCCCTAATAAAGTAACTGCACATAAGTATGAAATACTCTAGAAGCAAACACATCGAAGAATATTATAAATCAGAAGTATATTGATAGCTTTCTGATGGCTTTCTTGAGTAGAGACCAAGAACTTATATGAATTATACATTTTGTTTCTCATATGCTTTTTGGATCTAAGAGATGCATGTCTTGAGTATGAGCACCTCATCAGCCTAATTTTGTGGTGTTCCCCAATTCTTCTAAGTCAGCTAAGGTGCTAGACATAGAGGTTTTCCACATTAGCTTCTTATAGGGATAATAATCTCCGATAGAAGATCGCAGGTAAATCAAGATGGATTATCACTAAAATCATCACTTGTTTATCACCTGACTCAACAACACAATTATAATTTTATCCTAAATATTTTTTCAAAAAATATTACAGCTAGATCCTTACAATTTTCTATGAATTATACCCAAGCCCAGAGAATAACAGTTCATATTTTACAGATGACAGCAGGAATAGCACCACATAATCATGAATGGCTAAAATATAGGAAGAATGTGTCACTGCACAAAAAACCATAGATGGCTGTTCTCCGATCTACAATTAGAAATATCAGTCCTACAATCTGGAAATTAACAGAACATGATCTTTGAATCCTTTACTTCGTCTATCACTATATCATGTTCAAACACAGTGACATCAAACCTGAGGCTTACAGACAAGTTTTAGTGAAGATCAATAACCAGAAGTTTTAACATAGAAAGCAGGAAAGCAATCGAGAAATCAATATTAGAGAAGAGTTACCTTTGCATTTCACCATCCAGAGTAAAAAAGTACAATCATCTGACTAACAGGTAAGAAGATGAGAAACATCAAACAGAAAAATACAAACCTACTACATTGAAGCATATAATCTAGAATACTTCAAACCCCCGACATCTATAATGATACAATCTTATATATCTTTCTTCAAACCATGTCATATCTAAAAAGGAAACAGCAACGAAAGACATTAGACGAAGCTAACTACTCAATCCTAACTTGATGCTTTGAGGTCTCCAGCTGCACCTGAGCAAACTGCTCTGATAACCTCAAAGTTGCAGCATCTGAGACAGGCTGAAAATGATGATTTTGGTATATTTGAGGATGTAACAATGGGTCTTCCGGCCCCATACTATAACTCAAACCCTCGCCCACAGATGAAGTAACAGGCTGCTGGGGAATTTGAGAAACTGCCATATATGGATGCTGCAGTTCACTGCCGACATAGCCAGTAGGCTGGCCCACCCTATATGCTGTATTGGCTTCAGATTGAGCAACCACAAAGCCATCATAAGTAACCTCAGTGTTAGGGTTGGAGCTCAGCGGATGGAAATGGGTTGGAGCAAGATCTGCCATTAGACCTGTTGAATTGCATGGGACGGCAGCATCATTGGGCTGAGCCTGAACCAGGGGTACAAAGTATACTGGGTGGTAGGTTCTATTGAGTTGATAAGGGTTATGTTGTTGATGATACTGGGGAAGAGGCTGATACATTGAGGGATAAGAGGGTCCTGGGAATGCACTGGGTTGGTAACATTGGGTTATGAAATGTGATGCGGGATACATACCATTTGGCTGCGAGTAATGTTGAAAAGTTGGTTGTTGTTGGTAAGTTTGCTGGAGTAGAGCTACTGGTGGTTGTGGTTGTTCGAGCTGATCTATTGGCTGAGGAGATGCATGACTGCAGAACTGGGGGGCTGAGTCGAGTTGATTGGCTTTTGGAGGGAGACCTGAGGATTCGCTCTCAGTGAAAATAAGGTTGGTGGGGGCATTAGGTTCAGCATGGCCCAAGGAATCAAGATAGACTACGGTGGTAGGTGACTCAATCTTTGTGCTTGCAGGAGTGCTATCACTGTTACGGAGAATGAAACATAATACCCGGTCATAATTTGCAATGGAGTAACTTAATAAAAGATCATTAGCACATAATTTGTCAAGAAGATCTACCATTTCAACAAAACATATGCTGATCAATGTATTAAAATCATTAATACACAAATGCACCAGAAATTAACAGAATTGTTGAAGAAAATATTGGGTCCTCATCGGGATACAACTGCTGCAACAATCGCAATTTATAGTTTACTATACCAATAATTAACAAAGTTGATATATGTCAGTCTTTTCATTGATCATCCTGCAGATTTTCACATGATTTGTCATTCTCAAGAAACTGATTTGATCAAGCAAAATGACACGCAAAGTAGAAGACGAAAATACCTTTCTGTAAAACCAACGAGAGGCGTGTTAGCCTTCACATCCTGCTGCGTCTGAAGCCCACCGACTTCCTCCGTACGACCACCATTAATCGCCGGTGAAGTAGATACGGACGCTGAGGATCCAGTAGACCCAAAGGAGGAGCGGGTATCCAACAAGATCGACTCAGGTCCCTTACCTGCACCCTGATTGGAAACAACATCAACAGCACCCCCACCCTTCCCCTCACTATCCCCTAGCCCCTCCACCGAGCTAGAATCCAACGACTTCTCACCACTCACAGCCTTACCCCTTGCAATATTCGCGCTCCTCAGCGTATCGAAGAACCACTCCTCCGATTTAGGGTCATAATCGCTCGAATCAGAGTCAAATTGCAGCGGGAAAAGGAAGAATCGGAGGCGCGAGGAGGAGACCTGGTCGTATTCGTCGAGCATGTTCGTGAGATCCTCGTCGCACGCGACGGAAACGAGGGAGTCGAGGTCGTGATTTGGGAGCTGGTACTTTAAAACGAAGGGGCGGCCACCGAAAAGGGAGCGGGAGAGGTGAGCGGTCAGGGTGGAGAAGGATGCAGCAGTGCTGCGGTCCACGGCGACGATACGGGTCTCCCCACCAGCGTAGCAGAGAGCATTGTCGTGGGAGCGGGGGACTATCTGCCCACCGTAGCTACACATAAGCCGGAGCTTGGAAGAGGATGCGGAGGGAGATTGATTGACCATTTGAGAGGCGACGGCGGAGGAAAGATGCAGCGGTGGAGGGAAAGTTTCCGTCTGGGTTGGGGAAAAACAATCCACGGATTTGGCGGAGGAGAAGGAAAGACAGGAAATGAGGAGGAGAGACGGAATCTATGCTAGCCTCTGGCAAGGAAAGAGGTGAGTTCTCCATTGAATGTTGTCTGTGCTGCGCGCGCGGTACGTCATTCTTTGTTTCTTATTCGAGCAAGTCATTTGCAGCTAACAGATCCTGTTAGGACCAAAACCTATGTTAATTGGAAATATATACCTGTCAATGTAAAATAGATGTCTTCTTTTTCCGGAAATAAGACAATATATTAATGTGGAAGGATTAGAGTCCTATAAAATCATGTTCTGGTAAACCAACATAAAATAAAAGAGCACAAACACTAGTTTACTAATATAGTTAGGAAAGTTTAAAACTAGTTCGATGTAGTGCAGCGAGAAGTGAGGGAAATCTAGTGAACTACCATAGCAACCACAAGGTAATATGAGGCTAATCCTAACATATGCAACTAACATAGGCAACTAACATCATCCAAACATTTGTTCATTTATTATTTGGTTATTGTTCTTGGTGGTTGTTTTGCCTAGGAACATCTTGACTTCAAGTTTCTCTTATCCGACAACATAGATGCTCATTATAGTGATCATATATGCTCCTATCATATATGCCTCATACCAATGAAATTTTCACTATATTATCTTTCACATTGATTACATGGGAGGTTAGACTTGGAATTTCATGGGTGCTAGTGGGATCCTTAGCAAAAGGATCATTTTCAATAGATGAGATGTTTCTGGGACACCAACACTATTTAGCTTTTTGTGGGTGGCTTCAACATTTTATTAGGCTTGTAAGTCTTGTTAGTATGGAAAGTTGTATTGAACGTAATCAAATCACCAAATGACAAATAATCCATTTAATTCTTTGATTCTCCCAAAAATATTGGTGATTCTATCCTCTAAGTCATATCGTAACACCCCTCTCAGTAATCACGTAATAATCCCTCATGTAGCATAATTAAACACGCCTCATAGCGGAAGATATAACAGTAAATAATCTCACTCGGGTGTCACATGCCATCACTCGCACTCGAAGCAAAACGAAATGCAGTAACTAAACAACGATCATAATAAACTCCGCAGTGATAACGAGATACCAACCTATACATCAGACTAAATCCAAAAGACATATCAACGACAAGTGAGCGTCTAACCGTTCCCGAATATATACAACACCAACATAATGTAAACTAACGTCTAGCATAATACAGTACGAAGTCTCGTGCGGAAATTAAAAACAAAAGCCCTAACTACCCGGGTCCCGCACTTCGGCTTCAACGATAATCATCAACCTGCAAAATGCCATGGAGGCGTAGCGATAAACGCTGAGTATGCTAGGTTTGGACCCTATTGGTCACTTAAGTCGTATTAAGCGTCTTTGCATTAGATTTGTTTCATGCTTTACCGGTTTACAATTTATATTGAATACTGTAAAGGACATAGTTAAACACATAACATTCACTACAATACACACTCATCAAATGTACAACAGCAGGTAATAAAGTCGAATGCGGTAAAACGCGTAGTCACTTATAATGATCGATATAAATTATCACAACCGGCCTCCCAGGCCCTCACATACCATTGTATATTAATTAACACTATTGGGTGTCAGGTTAGGACAACCCGAGATAACTCACATGGACGGTCGTCCCATGTACACACAAAGGCGCTCATAATGCCAAGGATCATGAGATCCCGAGACTTTCACTTTGCCTTTTTAAAGGCGTCCTTAAATGGCCAGAAGCCTGGTACCAACAGTAGTACACTCTGTCTGACGATCTATATAGGTTCATCAGGATTTAACAAGAGTAGACCCGATCCGGGTGTTAACTCTAGTGATCACTATACGTAACCAGTAGTCAAAGACTAACTGGGTTTAAATATCAACACACTCATTAACTCTCCAACACTTGATTAATTTAATCAGTTACCTAAAGTATAGTCTTAGGTATGGAGAATTCATTTATTACTTAGCTGCCCTGTTGGTCTTACGCATACCTAGAAGTAATCTAGGTCGTATTCATGTTCGAGATCCATGCTCTAGAGACCGACATAGTCGTATCTCGTACCTAAGTGTTTTACTTAGGTTTTTATATACATAATTATAATACTAAGAGTATTATATTAAATAACAATCGTTTCATCACATTGATCGCATATGTATGTTTATTTAAGTCGATCTATAGTCGACATAGTATTAGTCCGAAAGGACGTTCGCGTACAGTAGTAATAAGGCGGTAATAACAGGCAGATATACAGTTCAAACACACATACTTGCATATAAGCATCCACATAGAATTGTTAACACACATCAATAACGTCTGGACCCGAGGAAGCCCTCGGGACAATCCAGATCAAAACCGTCCACATACCCTACACCTCAGACCAAGGATGCGCAAAACCATAAGCTCGTCGGACGCCTTTGTCTGACGTACAATCTAAAATATTAATAACACTATAAGTCAATCCACATGATTAATTAAACTCGGTACTTCCAAATAATGCTAGTAATCCCGACATTTCATCCCCGGATTTCAACAGTTAATTAGTTGAAGTATCGTTATGTAAAACTCATCACCCGTAGTATTTACTAACGTCCGGGTTTAACTAAATGAGTCGGTTTGTATAAAACGCCTTAGTTTGTAGCGTTTTCGAATGCTAGGATTTTATTCCATGGTATCCCGTGATATTTATATGTATACAATATACATCTATATTCATACTTATGTATATAATTAAACCAATTCGGTTGTATATATAAACACATATTTATAACCTATAGTTGCATGTATGCATGCAACGTTAGTTCATGTTATATATCATTTCACTATTCTTTATTATACATTGTATTATACAACTCATTAACATTGTAACAAGTTATATTTAAATTCAAAACCTTATAACTTTATAGTTTATAAACTATAATAATGTAATAACATTTACCATTTAATATTATATGGTTTCCAACCATACTATATACTTGTAGGCGTGCACATTGTATACATATCTATATATAGCTAAGTTTCATGAATTGAAAATTCCATATATTATGTGTTACATTTTATCATCTTATGTAAGATGATTATTATCATTACTTGCATTATATTATACAACTTATATTAAGAACTTTATCTTAATATTTTGTAACATTTACATTGTACCATTATAACTCCTAAGGCCTATTTAATACTAACCTTACTTTATAAATTCCATTTACTCATTAATTGTCACATTATTTCATGTGAATATCATTTCTTATACTAGCTTCATTTAATCACATTAATACTATATAATAGTTATAGTATTTATATCATTGTAGACTATAGTCTAAAAATTCATTTTCAAATACTTATAGTTGCGCTACAGCCCTATAGTTTTATAAATTGTGTTTTGACCACACAATGTTATACAATGTTACATTTATATCATGATATCATATAATATGATATTTTTACCTCTGTAACACCCCTACTCAAAAATCCGGTGAAACTAGCGCGCCTAACAAAATGACGAGTCGATTCATAACGATAATTTAAAGACTTATACAAAAATAAACCGGGTGTTACTCGCCGTTACCCGTCCATATGAGTAACGTAGCGTTACCAACCTTCAACTACACTACCGCTAAGATGACAGAGAGTTTAATATATCCATAGTTTACAACCCAATCGAATTCAAAAGAACAGTGAGCCACCTACCTAACCAATACCATAATGTTCGGAATGTAATAGTCAAAAACGATGGTATAGCGTGTAGGTAAACTGCTAACTATCCCAAAATCCCGCGCTCACGCCGGTCTTCAACCGCTACAAACCTGAAAGTGGTGGCCGTATAGGCTCAGCAAAACGCTGAGCACGAAACTATATAATCTTCATGAACCCTAAGGCTACTCAGGTTATTTAGCCCAATTGTTAACATGCTGTTCCAATTTCATGCTGTACCATTTACATTTACAGTAACAGTATAACAATAATCATCACACATATAAGTTCATACAATAAATTCATACAATCACCATGACAATCCACAGCAAGCAATAAGCAAGTATATAAACAACATCAATTAACGGTGCGAGAGTTACACTCTCTTGAACAATCCTGTTATGCGGCCTTGAGGCATTCTTGTTTCGTTGTTCAGGGCTAAGAATATTTCCTTCACCATTTCATAACTTTTACTTAATTTGTTCAATTAAGGTGGGCGTCATGTTAGGACAACCCGTATAAGCTTCCTCTTCTGGAGCAGTCGCTCTGGTGCACTATAATAGTGCAGTTTGTCAGGAGTCCGCAGAGGCCTGACGGCCGGAGCCATTGCACCAACAGCAGTGCCCTCTGACCAACGATCGTATCCGGCTCGTCGGAGTTTCCATAGCGAGAGAACCCTATCCGGTCGTTCCCTCTCTTCGGTGATCACCAATGCGCAACCATGTAGTCCGTGACTACCCTGGGTTTATTTTCCTCATCTTAATTGTTTACTTAAATCCACCATATAATTCGGTCTGTGACCTTTACCTAAGATCTATGCTCAGGTTATGTAGAGTGTATTCTCTATGTAAGGACCTTTAAGGTCGTTAACTTTCGCCTAGACGTCACCTAGGCTGCGTTCATCCTCAAGTTTACATGATAAGATCGTAGTTATTTTCCTTTTACCACTTCCATATTGTCATCCACAATCCGATCCGAGTTTTCATATACAATTTCCAAATTGTAAACCGTCGCGCACAATAAAAATCGTGAAATAATAAACATTAAAATCCACAATCACCACATATAGCAAGCATATCACTCTTGTCATGCAATCACACAAACCAGAACTCGAGGAAGCCCTCAGGAACACTCGGACCATATAGAACGTACCGTACACCGACGTAGTGCTAGCGTGCGGGACCACGCTCACCCTCTAATCCTCAGCGATTCAACACCCGCAACCCGGTCTACTGGAAATGTAATCTAACGTTAGTGTTTTTATCTCGAACCTAGTTTTATCGTGTCAAGGTAAGTTCTAACCTCTATCCCGTAACTAACTCTAGTCGTATTTCGTTCGACTTGATTCTTCGTTACTCTTGGGATTTAGATTCATTGTAATGTTACAATTTACGAGTATGCGTTATTTGATAATTCGACAATTTTTCCATTGAGAATGTTCCTTGATAATTTATGTATTACCGGGTTGTTTGCGTGCATGTATACATTTTGTAGGTTGCTCAGGGTTGGATTACGGTTACTGTTTACACCCCGTTAACGCGTAGGTGCATAGTTTGAATTTTGTATGCATGTATTTTCGTATATCGTTGCTGCTATAATTATTTCAATCGTGTTGCGTTATAATCCTAACCGTAATTCATCGTACACGATCTGCCGGTCACACTACACGTTCCCGTTTTCCTTAAAAATCACGTCATGCAACTGTAACGTTTCTACTCTTAATTATTTCCACCTTATGGTTTTCGACCTTGCTGTATACGTAATACTTATTCAAGTATTTACGCTCTATCCCCTTCACATATGTATATATATATTTTCCGGTAATTACTTACTACCCCATAGTTTTTACAATTCTTAATTTTTAACTCAATGTTCATTAAATCGCTAAATTAATTAAATTAAATTTCTAAGTTAATCAAACCTCTATTTAGTCAAGATTGACCATTGATTTTCCCTCTTTTTCCCCATCTATTATTATTATTTACGAAGAGACCCATTCAATCCCCTAATTTGCATTCAGCCCCCTTTTCCCTTTGTAACCTCATAGTTTTGTCCTTAAGATTCCAATAAAGTTTCCCACACTTTTAAATTTATTTGTACCTCAATAATTCTTTTAGTCTGCGGTTTTCACCCACCCCATTAAAATTCCTTGTTCTTTTTAAATGTTTATAGGTTCTGTAACTTACTTAAATCTTGGTATGACTTAATAATTCTCACCAGTATTTTCCAAAAGATTTTCATAGGCGATTTGTCTAATATAATTTCGTTTAACAGAGAAATCTACGTAAATCTTTTTCTCACCCCCAAAAATCAATAATTATAATTTAAAGTTTCAAATAAATAATATCCCATGTCCTAAGAATTGGCCTTAAACATAGCTTACATTTAACTTCAATATATTATCGAAATGTTCCTAAGTTTCCAATACCATTTCCCATATTTTTAATTCATTTATACCCTACAATTCTTTTAATTAACGGCTTTTTTTCCTCATTATGATTTCCTTGGGGTGTTAGTTGGTGATTACGCCTAGCATAATCTCAATTAATACCAAAAAAAATCTACATAATTCTTTTCCTCACTTCCAAATTCAATAATTACCTTTTAAAGCTAACAATAACATTCATGCCATGGCCAAACAAATCGGCCATATACAGAACTTGTTTATATCCTCAAAAATAGCATCAAATGTTAAAAATAAAAATTTACTACACTCTCTGTTGTTTCAGTTTTTATTCCTAGCTGTTTTTGTATCACTTTTCTGATTGTTACCTACAAACTCGGTAATGTAATTGTCAAGCTAACAATACACACAATTTTCAGTCTCCATATTTACGTTCAATCTCACCAGTTCTACACCCCTGCTTCTCGGTAAGGGGAAGTTTGTTTTTAACAGAATATTCCTCAACTTCCCAATCTTTCACCGCTCCTCTTCTGTTTTGTGTTTTTTTTTTTCTTAGTCCCGGTTAACCACATTACACACCCACTGTTTATATATGTTTACAGTTGAGCATTACCCATAAATATCATGCAAATCTGGGTAATATCCACACCTTACAGCAACATAAATCTTAACTCTTCAAAGTGTAGTTTAGGTGGTTACTTACCTGGTCTCGTTCACCAGAATTTTTTTTTCTACTACAGCTTCTCCGACTCTGTTCACTAGTTTTTTTGTTTCTTCTCCCTTGTCAACTTCATAATCGTGGTAGTTTTAGGGGTGAAGACAGCAGAGGTTTATCATTATATATGCAGAAAAGGAAACAACTCTCATTAGTCTTCTTCTACCGGTAATTATGTGAGGCAGTTTGGCATACATTTTGAAGTTTAATACAAGGTTTTTACCTTGAAAAATCTGGAGGAGTTCACTAGGTGCTCTCGGTCAGCTGGAGTACAGGGAGCATTTCAGTTTCAAGGAAGAAAAGAATTAAGGGAAGAGGCTGGAAGGAGCTTGTTCTTGCACTGATTTTACCTCTGTTTTGAAGTTTATCATTGGTGGGTGATAGCAGTAACTTGGCTGGACAGAAGGGCCTGTTACTCCTCTTCAAGTGTTGTTTTTCTGGTTATTGCAGGTTGATGGTGCTGGCATCTGGTTTGTTCAAGGGAAGGCTGGAAATACTCCTAGAGCTGGCGCAAGAGATGAGGAAGGAAATGTCAAGAGTAGCAGTTTTTATTTTCTTATTTTCTGTATAAAACCTACAGAAGTGGAGCATGGAATTCATGCACTTTCTCACCTTGTTCTTCCTGGTTGGAGTTGGCTGTTTCATGCCGATTTTGTCCAGGGAAAGCTTCTCTTTTAACTTGCTGTTGCTTGGCTCAAGAAAACTGAAAGGAATAGCTGTAATATGTGTACAAAGTAGGGAGTTGTTCTCGGACAGAAAAGGAAGGAAAGGTGATGTTTCAGTTTTTCTTTTCTTACCGATTTACTTGACAATCTTCTCTCAATGTTGCAGGTTGTGAACGTGGGTCTTTGTCTAATCATAAGAGCTGGAAAACCTCCTTCAACTGGCACTAAGAGAAGAAGGAAACTAAGCTGGAAGTGCAGATTCATCGGACAAACAGGTGAGAATGTGTTTCAGTTTTTTTTTTTTTTGCTCACCGTTTCAGTTTGTTGCTTCTGTTTTGTTAATGCAGGTTGATCAGGTGGCTGCTGTTGCTCATGGAGAAGATGGAATCTCCTACAACAGGCGCCAAAGAAGGAGGAGAGGGACAAGTTAGGAGCAGAACACACACATCCTCTTTTTTTTTTCTGCACATTACCGAGAAGAAGTAGAATTTTTTTTTTTGCCTTGCTTACCTCCTCTGCTAGCAGGTTGCTGTATGGCCCATGCTCAAGAGCTTCTTGGCTGAATATGCAGGAAGGTTGTGGGGAGTTTCTGGTGCAGAAGGATGGGGTGGTGTAGTTTGTTGCGGTGAAAGAAAATAAACAGGCTGGTAGCTTGCTGTTCACGGTTGGAAAGAAAGAAGGTGAAGGGTGCTGTGTTCAGCCGAGAAGGAAGAGAAAGGAAAGGGGAAGGGTGTCTCAGCATGAGCATGGGCAAGATTTCTGTGAGTGAAGAAAGGGGTATGAAAGGGAGTGGTCAGCCGAAATGAAGGAGGGAAAAGAAGGGTTGAAGTGATGGTTTACTTAAGACTTGTTCATGTCATAATGTGTACTTGCTTGTCCCTCTTTCCCATGTAATTGTTGCTGACTTTTCTTCCTCTTTTCTTGTATGCAGGCGGCTGAATAGATGGCTGGAGCTGGGTTGCAGCCGAAGACAACAGAAGGGAAGAGAGGGTAATGATAGTATTCTCCTAGTTTATATAGTAATTGTACTTGCTAGTTAGATTGTCAAATCTTTATTTGGTTTTTGGTTCCTTCATTTCGTGGTTGTAACCGAGACAAGGAGTGTATAGGAGGGCTGGAATATGTCAATCGAGTTGCAAGAGTATGGAGGGAAAATAGGTAGCTAGTTTTTACTTTAATTAGATAGGTGTACTTGTCTTACATTTTCCTTTGTTTTCTAGCATTCTTATTATTTATTTTATTTATTTTATTTTTTTCATTTCTTTCCCTCTTCTTACATATGATCGGTTGTGTAATTGGGGGAAATATTTCAATTGACTTGGAGTATTTATAACACACATTAATGATACATAATGTGTTATTAATGTCTTGTATGTTAGTATATAATGTCCCTTGTCTTGGTGTATATAAATGGGTGGTTTGTCTTAAAAACCTTGGTTTGTATATGTAATTCATTCCATGAAGTTTTATCACTTAATTTGTGATCTTCATATAATATATATATATATTAAAATATTACATATAGTGTTTGTTTTAGGAGTTATTTCTCCTTAATGTTGTTCCTTCTCTGATTAGCGGTTGCACGTAACGATGTATTAATATACTGTTATTTACGACGAGTGGTGATCATTATATGAATAATAGTTGATCCTCTATTTTTTTTATTTGATCTAATTCCTCACTAGGTACGGTAATTAGTGTTCGGGTATTTCAATCTACCCCCCTTAAAAAAGACTTCGTCCCGAAGTCTCACCTTTGATCAATTGTTCATAGGAGAATCTAGTTCCGTGACTAACCTCAATCCTAGGGATCAAGTCCCGTATTTCCATAGCTCAAAGTGCAACGAGTGCATATGCCAACTCATCAGAGTGCAATAATAATAATAATGCATCCCATAAACTTAGTGCAGCGGAGTGCACTTCCAATGTGTCATACAATTATACATTAGCACACAAGGTGCAACGCAAGTGCACCATACCAAATACATACATCCACACAGTACAAACACACACAGAACCACCAAAAACTTAAGGGCTCTACCCCCCTTAAAAAAAAAGGGTTACGCCCTCGTACCCCTCACAAGTATACAATAGCAGCTAATCAAAGAGCGCTGGATACTTGGCTCTCATGGAGTCCTCCAACTCCCAAGTGGCCTCCTCTACGTCATGGTTCGACCAGAGAACCTTGACCATTCGGACAGTCTTTTTCCTGGTATCTCTTGTCTTCGTGTCGAGGATGCGGAGTGGAGTCTCCTCATAGGTGAGAGTAGGGTCTAGCTCGAGCCTTTCGGGCTCCAAGATGTGAGAAGGATGAGAAATATATTTCTTTAGTTGGGACACGTGAAACACATTGTGTACTCGCCCAAGTTCGGCAGGTAGGTCCAGCTTGTAGGCTAATGGGCCCACTCGCGCCGTGATGCGGTAAGGACCCACGTACTTAGGGCTGAGCTTGCCCTTCTGACCGAATCTGAAAATTCCCTTCATCGGGGAAACTCTGAGGAATACCATATCATCGACTGCGAACTCAAGAGCTCTCCTCCTAACATCGGCGTAAGACTTTTGTCGGTCTTGAGCTGCTTTCATATTTCTGCGGATCTGTAGGACATCTTCTTTCGTCTGCTCTAGATACTCAGGTCCTAGGACTGAGTTCTCGCTAACCTCATCCCAGCATAAGGGAGTCCTACAGGGTCTGCCATATAAAGCCTGGAATGGTGGCATCTGAATCGAGGCATGGTAGCTATTATTGTATGCAAACTCTATAAGGTGTAGCCTGTCGATCCAACTCCCTTGGAAGTCCAAGGCACATGCTCGTAGCATGTCCTCTAGGGTCTGAATGGTCCTCTCGCTCTGACCATCAGTCTGTGGGTGGAAGGTCGTACTCAGCTTCAACTTTGTGCCCAAGGCCTCCTGCACCTGCCCCCAAAATCTGGATAAGAATCTGGAATCTCTATCGGATACGATCGTCTTCGGCACGCCGTGGTGCCTGATGATCTCCTTCTGGAAGAGGTCCGCTAGTTTCGGGACCTTCCAGGTATCCTTCATCGGCACGAACTTCGCCACTTTCGTCAATCGGTCCACGATAACCCATATCGTGTTCAGTCCTCCTTTAGTCGGTGGGAGACCGACAACAAAATCCATAGAGATATCTTCAAACTTCCAGCATGGAATAGGCATGGGCTGCACTAAACCACCCGGTCTCCTATGCTCGAACTTGACCTTCTGACAAGTCAAGCATCGGGTCACAAACTCAGCCACATCCTTCTTCATCCCGCTCCACCAGAAATGGACCTTCAGGTCCTTATACATCTTCGATGACCCGGGGTGGACGGAAAAGGATGAGCAATGAGCCTCCTGAAGTATCTTGTCCTTCAAATCAGGAGAAGACTCAGGGATACATAATCGGCCATTCAGTCTGATCATACCATCACCACTGAGTCTGAAGTCGTACTTCTGACCCTCGAATGTGCCCTCAGTCAATTTCTGTCGGATGGTCTGCATATACTGGTCAGCCTCCTGGGCGCTCTGAATCTCATCTATTAAACTGCTGCCCGCTAAGAATGCACATAGGGAGTGAGCCCTACGGCTCAATGCGTCGGCAACCACATTCGCCTTGCCTTCCTTGTATTTCAGAATCATGTCGTAGTCCTTCAAGAACTTGACCCACCGTCTCTGTCGCATATTCAGCTCCTTCTGTGTGAAAAGGTGCTGAAGACTCTTATGATCGGAGTAGATGGTGACCGTCACTCCATATAAATAATGGCGCCAGATCTTCAGTGCAAAGACCACAGCGCCCAATTCTAGGTCATGAGTGGGATAGTTTTCTTCATGCTTCTTCAGTTGTCTTGATGCATAAGCGACGACCTTACCGTGCTGCATAAGCACACAACCCAAGCCGTGACCGGATGCATCACAGTACACCTCGAATCCGTCGGTACCCTCGGGGATAGTGAGTACGGGTGCCGACGTCAGAAGATCCTTCAGTGTCTGGAATGATCTCTCACAGTCGTCTGTCCATATGAATTGGGCATCTTTCTTCATCAGGTTCGTCATGGGTCTGGCTACTTTGGAGAAGTCCTGGACGAATCTACGATAATACCCGGCCAACCCTAGGAAGCTACGAATGTCAGTGACTGTCTTTGGCCTCGGCCAACTCTTCACCGCCTCTATCTTAGCTGGATCAACCGATATGCCGCTCGCGGATATGATGTGGCCTAAGAATGAGACGCTGTCTAGCCAAAACTCACACTTCGAGAGCTTGGCGTACAGCTGGTTCTCCCTCATGATCTCAAGGACGTGTCTCAAGTGCGCCTCGTGCTCCTTCTTAGTCTTTGAATAGACTAGGATGTCGTCGATGAATACTACCACTGAAGTGTCGAGCTGTTCTCTAAACAGGCGGTTCATCAAGTCCATGAAGATGGCTGGCGCGTTCGACAGACCGAACGGCATAACTGTGAACTCATAATGTCCGTATCGTGTCCGGAATGCTGTCTTCTCTACATCCTTCTCTGCTATTCTGATCTGATGATAACCGGATCTAAGGTCGATTTTGGAGAAGATTGAAGCACCTCTGAGCTGATCAAATAAGTCGTCAATTCTGGGAAGGGGGTATCTGTTCTTGATTGTGACCGCATTCAACTCGCGATAGTCGATGCAGAGTCTCATGCTGCCATCTTTCTTCTTCACGAATAAGACCGGTGCTCCCCATGGAGACACACTCGGTCGCATAAACCCTTTATCCAAAAGGTCCTCCAGCTGGACCTTTAGCTCCCTCATCTCAGCTGGAGCCATACGGTAGGGTGCCTTGGCAATAGGCCCCGTACCGGGCATCAAGTCGATAGTGAATGATATCTCTCGCTCAGGTGGCATGCCTGGCAATTCGTCGGGAAAAAGGTCGGGGAAATCTGACACAACTGGAATATCGTGCTCTGCCTCCTCACTGAGTCTAGTGTCCTGGACATAGCAAAGGAACGCTTGCTTGCCCTTCCTTACATCCTTCATCAGGGATATGGCTGATACTATCTTGATGGAGGGTTCCTTTCGAACACTCCGGTATGAAATTGTCTTACCACTCGGGCTCTTGAGTAGTAATCGATGCTCTGCGCAATGTAGTCGGCCTTTGTGCTTCTGTAGCCAATCCATACCGGCTATAACATCAAACCCCAAATCCTTGAACTCTATCAGGTCAATGGAGAAGTTCTCATCTCGGATAGTGATCTGTAGTTTCGTGTACAATCCCGTGCACCGCACTCTCTCCTTAGATGGAAGGGTTACTGAGAAGTCGGAGAGGTGCTCGGGGTTCAATCCCAACTGCCTCACGAAGGAAGAAGAGACGAAGGAGTGGGATGCCCCTGAGTCAAACAAGACGGATGCATCGGTGCCATTCACTGGAAAGGTACCTGAGGTTTATGGGTTGTGTTAGCATCATGCTTATTTATAGTTAAGGTTTTTTTCTTTCGTTGCGGGTTTTACCTGTAATGACATTCCCTGTCTCCTTGGACTGTGCCAAATTGAGGATGTTCAGAGTACCTCCCTTTTCGAGTTCACAGCCTGAATTTGTAATTGTATAAGTATAAGATTGAAAGTATGCTTGAAAAATTTCAAGAAGATGCCACTTTAATTAATCCAACGAAAATGTTTCACGGTTTGCATACATCACTTCGCTCAATTACATCAATACTCTCTAAAAGTCAAGTTTAGGCGTCCAGGTCTTAGATGTGTGGTGTTAACTAGGATAGGTGGGGCGGTATTCAGCTTGATCTTCTTAATCCCGTGGTGTATCAGTCTCGACTCCCCACCAAATACTAAAACGTCTCCCGACTTCAGGATGAGCTTGCTAGCTAAGTCCATCCTCTTCTGGTCTCCGTATAGGAATTCGGCATCGTCTCCAATGGAAAAGGATACTACGGGGATTCCTCTGGAAATGGATTCGGGCGTCTCATCACGATCTTGGTGCAGACCAAGTCGTCCTCCTCTCTCATAGAAGTTCACAATGCACACGTCAACATCTATGTCAGGTATAGGGTTCTCCTCTAACTTTTGGGCTGTCTCTACGGCTTCCCTCACTAGGGTTCGAAATTTTTCTGGAATTTTAGGCACTCTCACTCCATCTATCTTTCTAATCTCCTGATATTTCCTAGTTTGTGGATCCCAATCCCTTCCTAAACACATCATATACAATCTTAATTTCGACCCATTTGAATATCCCGGGGTGTAGAATCCCCCTGTCCCCTTCCCCAAGGCCCTACACTCCTCTACAATGGTAATTTGCTCGTCAAGGGTTAGGAACTGTTTAAATAGAATCATGCCGGGTCTGATAACTTGGCACGTCTTGTCTGGATACTCTGATCCTTCGTCTAAGGCGTCAGGTGATCTCGGCCGTGAGGGTAAAGGGTAGCAGATATCGAAGTTCCCTAGGAGGTGAAAGGTTTTCTAAGGTAAGTTCTACTAGTTGCTAATTCATGTATAACTCATGGTAGGATAAGCATTAAACACACAACATCATGCAACTTCGTTAAGGTTCTTAGGGTTACCTGTATCGCGCTGAGCACTAGCCTCAGCGCCTGGGGCAGCCGTAGAATTCAGGGTGCCCGAGCCCTGCATGATGTCTTTCCCCTTCTGACTCCTAGTGTAGGTTGGGGTCGGTCCCGTCTGCCCGGTGCGCGGACCTCCAGATCCAACAACTGGAGTCCTCTGAGTGCTCCTAGGTGGGCGGTAGTTACGGCTCTCGGGATTGGAGTAGCACTCGAATTCGCGGTGGCCCTCCTTTCGGCAGTAGCGGCACTCCACCTTCTTGCCACTGCAGTCCACACCGGGGTGGTCCTTCCCGCAGCGCTTGCAGTAGAAGTGACGCTGCGGCTGGGAGGTGCCTGTTGTTTCAACTAGGATTAGTAACAGTTAAGTATGGGTTTAACTCAGATTTAAGATGAGAGAGGGAAGTGTCTTACCCCTAGGAGGAGCGGACCGGATGGGCTGGGCCTCTATGACTGGGGCGGTCAGACGGGGGACCTGCTCTCTCCCTTTCTGACCCTGGTAGGTCTGCTGCCCCCTCTTCTTCCCAAAGGGCTTCCTGTTGCAGATCATCAACATTAGCAATCATGTAAGCAATAAATATAACATTCAATTTAATTAAGTCTCCTTACTTTCCCCTCTTGCTGCTCTCCGCCCTGGTCACCCCTCCATCCTCTCTCTCGGGGTTCTTGCGCTTCTTCCCTAACACCTCATCTCGGGTGCGGAGCATCTGCTCCGTCCTCGACGCTGCATCATAGCACTCCTGTAATTCATGGGTTAGTTTTTGTATTTATAAGGGTAGTTAGGTTTAGTTAAAAGCACTTCCTTAATATACCTGGACAGTGGCATGCACCCCGGCACCCATAGCCGTCTGGATACGGAAGAGTAGTCCAGCCCGGAACTTCTCAATCTTCACCGTCTCCGAGTATACGACGCCAGGTATGAAATCCAGAAGACCGATGAACCGGGCGTAGTACTGATCCACCGTCATACTACCCTGCGTGAGAGTCTCAAACTCCTCGCGCTTCCTCTGCTTCAGGTGAGCAGGGTAGTACTTTGCCCGAAGCAGATCTACGAATGCTGCCCAGGTGAAGTCTGGATCCTCGAGGTGGGGGTCTTTAACCACCCTCCACCAAGTGCTGGCGGCATCCTTCAGGTGGAAAGCCGCAATACCGATCCTCTGGTCTGTCGGGACGTGCAGAGCTTCAAACGCCTTCTCATGCTCTACTATAAACCTCTCCAAGGCTGCAGGGTCAGCCTCTCCCGCGTAGGTGGGAACTCGCGTCTTTGAAACCCTCTCTAGCCAATCCGGCTCTCGGAGCTGTGGCGGGTGGGGTATGGCTCCCCCTAACTGTGCTCCTAGCTGTGCTGCGAAGGCTGCCATCGCTTCGGCTAGCCCCGGAATCGCGTGGGCTGCCTCTTCTGCTACTCCACCGCGGCCTCGGCATCTACCTCGATTAGCCATCTGTAGTAGGATGGTTAGATTAAGAGTTTGATAATTTACTGTCTTGCAGTCGGTGGATATAGACATGCCCGTTAAGGCGAATTCTAACATGTTCAAGTATTACTAAGTCGTGATTGTCTCGTACCTCACAGACGATTCCCGTACTACCCCAAAAATCCTAGGCTCACTGTCTTAACTGACTGTCTCTTGTCATCAGAGCGGAGTACCGCTCTGATACCACTTTTGTAACACCCCTACTCAAAAATCCGGTGAAACTAGCGCGCCTAACAAAATGACGAGTCGATTCATAACGATAATTTAAAGACTTATACAAAAATAAACCGGGTGTTACTCGCCGTTACCCGTCCATATGAGTAACGTAGCGTTACCAACCTTCAACTACACTACCGCTAAGATGACAGAGAGTTTAATATATCCATAGTTTACAACCCAATCGAATTCAAAAGAACAGTGAGCCACCTACCTAACCAATACCATAATGTTCGGAATGTAATAGTCAAAAACGATGGTATAGCGTGTAGGTAAACTGCTAACTATCCCAAAATCCCGCGCTCACGCCGGTCTTCAACCGCTACAAACCTGAAAGTGGTGGCCGTATAGGCTCAGCAAAACGCTGAGCACGAAACTATATAATCTTCATGAACCCTAAGGCTACTCAGGTTATTTAGCCCAATTGTTAACATGCTGTTCCAATTTCATGCTGTACCATTTACATTTACAGTAACAGTATAACAATAATCATCACACATAAGTTCATACAATAAATTCATACAATCACCATGACAATCCACAGCAAGCAATAAGCAAGTATATAAACAACATCAATTAACGGTGCGAGAGTTACACTCTCTTGAACAATCCTGTTATGCGGCCTTGAGGCATTCTTGTTTCGTTGTTCAGGGCTAAGAAATTTCCTTCACCATTTCATAACTTTACTTAATTTGTTCAATTAAGGTGGGCGTCATGTTAGGACAACCCGTATAAGCTTCCTCTTCTGGAGCAGTCGCTCTGGTGCACTATAATAGTGCAGTTTGTCAGGAGTCCGCAGAGGCCTGACGGCCGGAGCCATTGCACCAACAGCAGTGCCCTCTGACCAACGATCGTATCCGGCTCGTCGGAGTTTCCATAGCGAGAGAACCCTATCCGGTCGTTCCCTCTCTTCGGTGATCACCAATGCGCAACCATGTAGTCCGTGACTACCCTGGGTTTATTTTCCTCATCTTAATTGTTTACTTAAATCCACCATATAATTCGGTCTGTGACCTTTACCTAAGATCTATGCAGGTTATGTAGAGTGTATTCTCTATGTAAGGACCTTTAAGGTCGTTAACTTTCGCCTAGACGTCACCTAGGCTGCGTTCATCCTCAAGTTTACATGATAAGATCGTAGTTATTTTCCTTTTACCACTTCCATATTGTCATCCACAATCCGATCCGAGTTTTCATATACAATTTCCAAATTGTAAACCGTCGCGCACAATAAAAATCGTGAAATAATAAACATTAAAATCCACAATCACCACATATAGCAAGCATATCACTCTTGTCATGCAATCACACAAACCAGAACTCGAGGAAGCCCTCAGGAACACTCGGACCATATAGAACGTACCGTACACCGACGTAGTGCTAGCGTGCGGGACCACGCTCACCCTCTAATCCTCAGCGATTCAACACCCGCAACCCGGTCTACTGGAAATGTAATCTAACGTTAGTGTTTTTATCTCGAACCTAGTTTATCGTGTCAAGGTAAGTTCTAACCTCTATCCCGTAACTAACTCTTAGTCGGTTATTCGTTCGACTTGATTCTTCGTTACTCTTGGGATTTAGATATCATTGTATGTTACAATTTACGAGTATGCGTTATTTGATAATTCGACAATGGTTTTCCATTGAGAATTAGTTCCTTGATAATTTATGTATTACCGGGTTGTTTGCGTGCATGTATACATTTTTGTACGGTTGCTCAGGGTTGGATTACGGTTACTGTTTACACTCCCGTTAACGCGTAGGTGCATAGTTATGAATTTTGTATGCATGTATTTCGTATATCGTTGCTGCTATAATTATTTCAATCGTGTTGCGTTATAATTCCTAACCGTAATTCATCGTACACGATCTGCCGGTCACACTACACGTTCCCGTTTTCCTTAAAAATCACGTCATGCAACTGTAACGTTTCTACTCTTAATTATTTCCACCTTATGGTTTTCGACCTTGCTGTATACGTAATACTTATTCAAGTATTTACGCTCTATCCCCTTCACATATGTATATATATATTTTCCGGTAATTACTTACTACCCCATAGTTTTACAATTCTTAATTTTTAACTCAATGTTCATTAAATCGCTAAATTAATTAAATTAAATTTCTAAGTTAATCAAACCTCTATTATAGTCAAGATTGACCATTGATTTTCCCTCTTTTTCCCCATCTATTATTATTATTTACGAAGAGACCCATTCAATCCCCTAATTTGCATTCAGCCCCCTTTTCCCTTTGTAACCTCATAGTTTATGTCCTTAAGATTCCAATAAAGTTTCCCACACTTTTAAATTTATTTGTATCTCAATAATTCTTTTAGTCTGCGGTTTTCACCCCATTAAAATTCCTTGTTCTTTTTAAATGTTTATAGGTTCTGTAACTTACTTAAATCTTGGTATGACTTAATAATTCTCACCAGTATTTTCCAAAAGATTTTCATAGGCGATTTTGTCTAATATAATTTCGTTTAACAGGAGAAATCTACGTAAATCTTTTTCTCACCCCCAAAAATCAATAATTATAATTTAAAGTTTCAAATAAATAATATCCCATGTCCTAAGAATTGGCCTTAAACATAGCTTACATTTAACTTCAATATATTATCGAAATGTTCCTAAGTTTCCAATACCATTTCCCATATTTTTAATTCATTTATACCCTACAATTCTTTTAATTAACGGCTTTTTTTCCTCATTATGATTTCCTTGGGGTGTTAGTTGGTGATTACGCCTAGCATAATCTCAATTAATACCAAAAAAATCTACATAATTCTTTTCCTCACTTCCAAATTCAATAATTACCTTTTAAAGCTCTAACAATTAACATGCCATGGCCAAACAAATCGGCCATATACAGAACTTGTTTATATCCTCAAAAATAGCATCAAATGTTAAAAATAAAAATTTACTACACTCTCTGTTGTTTCAGTTTTTATTCCTAGCTGTTTTTGTATCACTTTTCTGATTGTTACCTACAAACTCGGTAATGTAATTGTCAAGCTAACAATACACACAATTTTCAGTCTCCATATTTACGTTCAATCTCACCAGTTCTACACCCCTGCTTCTCGGTAAGGGGAAGTTTGTTTTTAACAGAATATTCCTCAACTTCCCAATCTTTCACCGCTCCTCTTCTGTTTTGTGTTTTTTTTTTTCTTAGTCCCGGTTAACCACATTACACACCCACTGTTTATATATGTTTACAGTTGAGCATTACCCATAAATATCATGCAAATCTGGGTAATATCCACACCTTACAGCAACATAAATCTTAACTCTTCAAAGTGTAGTTTAGGTGGTTACTTACCTGGTCTCGTTCACCAGAATTTTTTTTTCTACTACAGCTTCTCCGACTCTGTTCACTAGTTTTTTTGTTTCTTCTCCCTTGTCAACTTCATAATCGTGGTAGTTTTAGGGGTGAAGACAGCAGAGGTTTATCATTATATATGCAGAAAAGGAAACAACTCTCATTAGTCTTCTTCTACCGGTAATTATGTGAGGCAGTTTGGCATACATTTTGAAGTTTAATACAAGGTTTTTACCTTGAAAAATCTGGAGGAGTTCACTAGGTGCTCTCGGTCAGCTGGAGTACAGGGAGCATTTCAGTTTCAAGGAAGAAAAGAATTAAGGGAAGAGGCTGGAAGGAGCTTGTTCTTGCACTGATTTTTACCTCTGTTTTGAAGTTTATCATTGGTGGGTGATAGCAGTAACTTGGCTGGACAGAAGGGCCTGTTACTCCTCTTCAAGTGTTGTTTTTCTGGTTATTGCAGGTTGATGGTGCTGGCATCTGGTTTGTTCAAGGGAAGGCTGGAAATACTCCTAGAGCTGGCGCAAGAGATGAGGAAGGAAATGTCAAGAGTAGCAGTTTTTATTTTCTGTATAAAACCTACAGAAGTGGAGCATGGAATTCATGCACTTTCTCACCTTGTTCTTCCTGGTTGGAGTTGGCTGTTTCATGCCGATTTTGTCCAGGGAAAGCTTCTCTTTTAACTTGCTGTTGCTTGGCTCAAGAAAACTGAAAGGAATAGCTGTAATATGTGTACAAAGTAGGGAGTTGTTCTCGGACAGAAAAGGAAGGAAAGGTGATGTTTCAGTTTTTCTTTTCTTACCGATTTACTTGACAATCTTCTCTCAATGTTGCAGGTTGTGAACGTGGGTCTTTGTCTAATCATAAGAGCTGGAAAACCTCCTTCAACTGGCACTAAGAGAAGAAGGAAACTAAGCTGGAAGTGCAGATTCATCGGACAAACAGGTGAGAATGTGTTTCAGTTTTTTTTTTTTTTGCTCACCGTTTCAGTTTGTTGCTTCTGTTTTGTTAATGCAGGTTGATCAGGTGGCTGCTGTTGCTCATGGAGAAGATGGAATCTCCTACAACAGGCGCCAAAGAAGGGAGGAGAGGGACAAGTTAGGAGCAGAACACACACATCCTCTTTTTTTTTTCTGCACATTACCGAGAAGAAGTAGAATTTTTTTTTTTGCCTTGCTTACCTCCTCTGCTAGCAGGTTGCTGTATGGCCCATGCTCAAGAGCTTCTTGGCTGAATATGCAGGAAGGTTGTGGGGAGTTTCTGGTGCAGAAGGATGGGGTGGTGTAGTTTGTTGCGGTGAAAGAAAATAAACAGGCTGGTAGCTTGCTGTTCACGGTTGGAAAGAAAGAAGGTGAAGGGTGCTGTGTTCAGCCGAGAGAGGAAGAGAAAGGAAAGGGGAAGGGTGTCTCAGCATGAGCATGGGCAAGATTTCTGTGAGTGAAGAAAGGGGTATGAAAGGGAGTGGTCAGCCGAAATGAAGGAGGGAAAAGAAGGGTTGAAGTGATGGTTTACTTAAGACTTGTTCATGTCATAATGTGTACTTGCTTGTCCCTCTTTCCCATGTAATTGTTGCTGACTTTTCTTCCTCTTTTCTTGTATGCAGGCGGCTGAATAGATGGCTGGAGCTGGGTTGCAGCCGAAGACAACAGAAGGGAAGAGAGGGTAATGATAGTATTCTCCTAGTTTATATAGTAATTGTACTTGCTAGTTAGATTGTCAAATCTTTATTTGGTTTTTGGTTCCTTCATTTCGTGGTTGTAACCGAGACAAGGAGTGATGGAGGGCTGGAATATGTCAATCGAGTTGCAAGAGTATGGAGGGAAAATAGGTAGCTAGTTTTTACTTTAATTAGATAGGTGTACTTGTCTTACATTTTCCTTTGTTTTCTAGCATTCTTATTATTTATTTATTTATTTTATTTTTTTCATTTCTTTCCCTCTTCTTACATATGATCGGTTGTGTAATTGGGGGAAATATTTCAATTGACTTGGAGTATTTATAACACACATTAATGATACATAATGTGTATTAATGTCTTGTATGTTAGTATATAATGTCCCTTGTCTTGGTGTATATAAATGGGTGGTTTGTCTTAAAAACCTTGGTTTGTATATGTAATTCATTCCATGAAGTTTTATCACTTAATTTGTGATCTTCATATATATATATATATATTAAAATATTACATATAGTGTTTGTTTTAGGAGTTATTTCTCCTTAATGTTGTTCCTTCTCTGATTAGCGGTTGCACGTAACGATGTATTAATATACTGTTATTTACGACGAGTGGTGATCATTATATGAATAATAGTTGATCCTCTATTTTTTTTATTTGATCTAATTCCTCACTAGGTACGGTAATTAGTGTTCGGGTATTTCAACCTCATTAATTATTATAACCTATAGTTTTAGAAAAACTATATTTATGGCCGAGAGGCACATATTACATAATCTATTTTTCTTTAACTTCCCATACTTTTCATTTATTATAATATCACCCCATATTTTATACTATGTTATATATATATATCATATACTATAACATTTTAAACTTTGTAGTAAATATAACCTATAGTTTCTATTTTCCAGAAATTCCGAACAGACCTTAGGTCTGTTCTAATTTATATTTCCAGCACACTAAGTTTCTATATTTACACTCTTACCACATATCTTATAATATGCATGTATAACATATATTATATCATTTTAATATTTGTAACATGTATAACCTATAGTTTTAGGTTATATAAATGTGAACAAACCCCATGTCTGTTTTAATTCCTTTTCAGACCCGCTTTCTTTTCTTATTTACAAATTGACCACAATTTATATTATATACTTTCTAATGTCATTAAAACTATATATTATACACTTTTATTAATAAAACCTTTTATATCATTCAAAAAATTACCAAACTTTACCAAAATGTTATAAAGTGTTATATTAACTGTTTTAACCCAAAAATTTCAGTAATTCCCACTCTTACCCCATAAGTTTTGTAAATTCCACATTTAACCTATAATATTACTATAAGATCATAACTTAATTATTTATGTCATTAAATTTGGTCAAGGCTCCTAACATGGTTAATATTGACCTATAGACTACCAGTTTGACCACATGTTATATAAATTACAGTTTTGACCCAAACTTTCCAGAATTTACATTTTTGGCCCTAAACTTTATAAAACTCTATAAAATTCATTTAATAAGCTTTTAATGCCTAGTTTTCAGCTATAATTTGTATTTAGCCTCCACAAATTTATTTTAATTACAAACTAACCCCATAATGTTTTCAAGAGTATTTTATTACCTTAAACTTATTTTAAACTTAATATAACATAAAATCAAATGGCCTAAAATGCATGGCCTTATTACAACATTAACACAGAATGAAATTTACACATAAATGTCACAAATGACATAGTTTGGTCACGGATTTTTATTGTAACCCCCATATATTTTCCCCTTAAGTTATTTCCTTGACCTTATAAGTCATCTATAAGCTAAGTAAGCTAGCCAAAATGTTAATTAACATTTTAATATATAGTTAAGTCTTATAAAACCTCAATAACCCATGACTTTTATTTATTTGTAACAAAATGACATAAAACCTTATAATATGTAAGATTAGTACACTTACTTGATTTCTAAGCAAATAAATCAGCCAAGGCTCTCCAACAGCTCATGGCTAAATTTATATACATGCTTAAGTTAGTTTTTGAACAACAAATCACATATAAACTTGATTAGTATGTAATTTAGGTAGTAAGCTTACTTTGGCAAGTTTACACCTAGGCTTGTTCTCCACAACTTTAGGCAGAATTTTTCCATGATTACCTAGCATCATGGGGCAGCATATATGCAAGGAAAAAACACATGTATTAGTCATGTGATATAACGGATCATTAAGGAGTAGTTTAAGCTCATGAAAGGCATGGTTTTTACCTTGATATTGTGAGCTTTGTGTAGGCTTTTCTCGCCTGGATTAATGAAGCCAAAGAAGGTGTTAAAACACCATTCAAAGCAAGGCATAAAACCGGTGGAATCAAGGAGGAAAAATGGGTAGAAATCCTTACTGAAAATTTGCTAAAATGAAGTCTTTTGGCTTGGATCTAGCTACCTCATCAAGGTATAGGTGTATCTACTGAATGACATGTAAAGAGGATGCAAATGAGCTAAGGAAACTAAGGAACAAAACCAGAAATGAAGAGGACGAAGATAAGCTGGTTTAAAGCATGATTTTTACCTTAAATGTTACTTAAGCTCACTTCCCTTCTCTTTTGTATTTTCAGCCTAGAAACTCTCCTTCTATGCAAGCCAACTCAGGCTGGAAGAATGGATGGAAATGGGATTAGTTTACAGCAATGGAAAGAAGAAGAAAAGAGGAAGAAAATGGTGGTTTCCATGCTTTAAGATCTTACCTAGATTAAGAGATATTGTTATTGGAAGCTTGATTCTGCTCACACCAATGGAGGAAGGAAAAGAGAGAGTTTGAGCTGCTGTTCTACGGCTGAGAGAAGGTAATGATAGAGAAGTCAAATTTGGCTTAAAAAGGTAAGATAAGGTTAAAGTATGGAATAGTAATAAGATGAGTCATAAGGGGATATTTTGGATCTTGCTTAAGGGAGGGGGAAAACTCCTAAGCTGGCTGCAATGGGTGGTCAAGGAGTAAGTATTGACCATTGACTAGATTAGGTAATTAAGTGTTATTTTTGCACTATTTGAGTACTATTCACATTCATGCACATATTTCTTGATGTTTTTGAAAAACTTTGAATTAGACATTCTAATGTAGTAAATTATGTCACATTAGTATATTTAAGGGTATTCAAGGCCCTAAAACCAATCAAAACTCATTTTGAAGGTAATCTCACAAAAATGTGTTTTAAGTAGTTTTAGAGCACATTTTGTGTTCCAAGGTGTTTTTGAGTTTTGTTTTCTTTTATAATGGTTTTATTTATGTTCATTTATGAGTTAAATGCTTAGGAATTAAATTTGGATCCTAAAGAGTTTCATTTGGGCATATATTTGCCCTAAATGGTCAAAGGTGTAATTTTTGCTTTAATGTTGAGCATTATTGTTTTTAAATTGGTTTTTAAGGGCATGTTTAAGCCTTAATTTTATTGATTAGATGTTTAATTAGTTAGGGGTATTTCACATATTGTATGTCATAGTAAAATCTAGGACTTTACATTGTTGTACACCTAGAGTACTCTTACCAACTGACGTCTTCACACATAGTCATATCCTTCTTCTTCCCTCTTTTGTGGAAGAAATTTTGTACCTCTGTGAAACCTAGGTTCTAAATCCACCAGCATCGGTGGCAAGGATCTTGAAGTAGGTGTCAACTTTACTTCACACTAGCATTCAACTCAGCTTGCAGACCCACATCAGATGAATAGTTGTGTTTGTACTCAAGAGATTAATTAGATAGTAGTGTAGACTTAAGTGTTTGTCCATTATGCTCACAAGTCCACTATGGAATGCATATTTTTCTCAATGAACACATATTTCAACTTGCTCGAAGTCTTGTGAATATCCCAAATATTAATACCCTAATTACTAATAAATTAATTAATGAAGGTGGTTAATAATGGTTAAATATCCTTAAATATGTAAAAAAAAAGAACATGGGATATAAATGATATTAAGGGGGGTTAAAAAGAGTTTATCTAACCATAATTGTACATTTATATAACGTTTGTATAGGTTAAAAGGGAATTGTTAAACACCTTAACAAGAGAAATTTTATTAACCTTAACAGAGAGAATGATGTATTTAACTTAAGTGTATATATTTATATGTATGATAAGTTAAAAAGGGGAAAGACCATACTTCAATCACTGTTGTAATAAACATCAGTGAAGGTCTGAAAAGGTTTATTATATATACCTTTAAGCATCATAGATAATTTTGAAAGAATGAAAGAAATGATCATATTATAAAGGTTAATTATTTTAAATACGCTTAAAGTATAGCATCCGGAGAGAATATCAGACAATTAAAATGGTGTAACTTGTAAAGAGAAAATATGGACTATTTAAACTCATAAGATTATTTAGTCAACCCATATTTAATTAGATTCTAAACTCCTAACTACTTAGCTGATTTTGTTGTTAATATAAGCAGCACATAGATTAACTAAACAATAAGGGGGTGTTTGGTTTGGGGTAATCAGGACCGATGTTTGTTTTGCCAGTTTTTATTATTTTTGGGAAAGGGAAAAAGAATGGGATTACCCCAAAACCCTCTATCTTTATCCCCACCCCCTACCAGGGAATGGGATTCCCTTTCCCCAATACACTTTGACCGGCGACATATGACCATTAACCGATGACTATTGATCATTGACCAGTGACCGGTGAATGTTGACCGGTAGTCGGCAACCATTGACCATTGACCGATGACCGTTGACCAATTATTTATTTCATTTCCCCAGCTCAAACAAATAACCGGGAAAATAAAAAAGAATACTTTTCCATTTTTCTCCATTCCCTTCCCTGATTCCATTCTGTTTCCCCCGCCTGAAGCAAACACCCCCTAATTACATTTCCTCTTGTTTCAAATAAAAATCAGCTCTTGTAAAACCCTCATATTAGCTGCCTTTCTTTTCTATCTATATTCTCTTCTTGCTGGGTTCTTCGCGACAGAACCAGAACCCACACTCTTTATGTCTCTCTTCTTCTTCTCCCAATAAGCCAAGAACAACTTCTCTTCTCTGTTGATTCTCCCCATTCTCTTCCTGGTAATTTTGCAAACTTAGCTGGCGAACAGAGCATACATAATTGCCTCTGTTCATTCTTTTTTTTTTTTGGTATGAAAACTGACAAACGAGAACACACATGCTCTGTTCAGTTTCATGCCCTTCCTTTATCTTCACTTCTCTGGTGAACAAAAAATCTAGCTGGTGAACAGAGAGCATACAAGTCAATGCATGCTGATTCTCTTCATTCTCAAACTGTTGATTCTTTTCATTCTCAAACGGTAATTTTACAACCCTAAACAGCAAACCAGGAAAGTACATGTGAAATACCCCATAATTAAAAATAGTGATTAATTAGGCTAATAAGTATTTTAGAAGCTTAATTATGTCTAAATAATCATGAGGGAACAAATCCCGAAGAAAACGGATCCTTAAAACGAACTAAAAACACAAACGAACCTTAAAGCGCGTTTTTCGAGGAAACCGGGAAAACACGACTTTAAACGGGTCAAATAGACTCGTAACAGTTTTGGTCAACCAAATAGTCATTAATAAACATTAATGAAGGTCTAGGACCAATAAAATCAATTTAACGAGAAAATAGTAAAAACTGTAAAAAAAATGGGAAGTTGTGGGGTGAGAGTGTAAATAAAATAAACTAGTGTGTCCACTATTGCAAATAAAATTTTAAAAACCTCATGTGAGGACTATGTGAGCCGGCTGCTTACTCCCTCCCTCTCTCATTTTTATTGTTGCTAATATGCTACATGACAAAGTCATAAAGCAAGTCAAAAAGCAAAATCAATCTTCTCTCTCCTACTCCCTCACAAACCCACGTACTGCACTCCCCTCTCTTTCTCTGATTTTTCTTCTTCCTCTTGAAGCCTCTAATGGTGATTTGCACACCACCACACCAACCTCATCTTCTCTCCTCTTGTTAACTACTCAAACCTCCACCAAAAATCACAAAAATTGCACCATTGTGTTCTTCTCATCAAGGAGAGCATTTCCCTCTTTTCTAAATTCGAAAACAACCAACTTAATCTCCATGGGTGTTCTAGGTTTTGAAGATGAAGACCACCATTAGAAGCCTCTTCTCCATCTTATTGGTCTAAGGTAAAAAGAAATCCAAAAGTACTAGCATTTCTTGCTCTTATTTACAAAATAGAAATTTCTAAGTTGGAACTTCTATTCCTTGTTTTCCCAGCCTATTTTGGCTTCCTTTTGAGGGTGAAAATCTCACTCTTGATGCTATTCTACACTCCTTCTACATACTTGCAAGGTAATGCAATTTCCTAAACCCTAAAACATACCTTAAAGCTTTAAAGATGGTTTAAGGGTTAGTTGTATTGAAATGGTGGTGTATATTAATGGGTTGTAGCTTTATAGATTGAGTTTCCATAACCGGTGGGAAGATAGGAAAGGAAAGGAGGAAGGAAAGAAGAAGGAAGGGAAAACTAGAAGGAAAACAAGGTAAATTATGTTCACCTTGTGTAGTTTGTAATGCTTCATATAACAGATTTTTAGTAGTCTAAATGAGTAATGTAAATGGTAATGAGTAGTAGTACAATGTGGAAGAAGAACTAAACTGTTTTTTAAGCTTTAAAAGTCATTTGAAAACTTGTTAAAACCTAAAGGGAACTAGATGTTGTGTGTAGGAATTTAATGAGTGCTTAAGGTCTAGTATTGGTGTTGGAGAGTTGTATATTGATGTTGTTTATAAACAGGTGATATGAATGATGAATGTGAGTGAAAACAATGTGGTGAGAATGTAAAAATATAGGGGATACTATGTCAAATTTTGTCTAGAACCTAGAACACTTAAGAACTAGAAATGAGTAGAGAAACACTTTGAAAACAGGTTTTAAATGGAGCCAAGTGGTGGGTAGGTTAAGAGAAATAGTTAATGAATTATAAGCCTTAGAAATGGCATTAGGAAGAGGAACCATGAATGGTAGATGTGAGAACCAAAATCTGTAGCAAAACACAACTAGGAAAAATAGTGTAGGTGTTGGAAGGAAAACTTGGAAAATAATGTGTGTGATTTGATATAGAAAAGAGTAAGGAGTTAATGGATGAACTAAGATGATATAGAAGGTTTAATTAGTGTGAAAACATGTGGGATTACTTGTAGGAAGATTGGGGAAGGAATGGGTAAGAAAAAGAAGTGAAAACAAAGTCTGTAGGCAAGTTCTGCTACCGACCGACCCAGAGGTTGGATCGGTTGTGGGTCGGTCGGGGCATAAAATCACTGGAACGAACTTTATGACTTCGACCGACCGAGACGGGTGAGTAGGTCGTGGGTCGGTCGGGCAAATTCTTTGAAGTCGAAGTTTCTGACTTCGATCGACCCAGAGGAGTATGGGTCGGTCGGGCAAGTCTGGAGGACGGAAAAGTTACTGGAATGGACCGACCCAAGGGGATGGGTCGGTCGGTGGGTCGGTCGGCCCAAATTTACAATATATATATATATATATGTATAGGTATACACGTACATGTATAGGCGACATTAGCTTGGAAGTAAGTAAGGTAAGAAAACAAACTTAAAGTATGAAATGGGTTTCACAACCACTTGTAACATGAAAGAACTAGTAAGTGTACCTAGGAAATGGTAATGGAATAAGGAGTTTGAATAATAATAATAAGTCATTAACCATTCAACTCTATGTATGTTATAGGACTTGAATTGTGAACACCGATGGAAAGTCGGTTGCAAGTACAACGGTGAACGTTATGAACTTCTCATGCCCCGTATGCTACCTTGGTTACTCTGATTTGTGTGTTGTGTGCTAATTGATCACCTAAATAAGATAAACGCACGAATCGGATTTATTATGCTCACTTGTGATTATGTGATATTGTTACTTGTTGAATATTATCTTAAATCATAGTTTGTATAATTCATGAAATGTATGAATGATAATGAAGTGTATGTATGCTTGATGTAATGTGTAGTGACCGAATGTTGTTATGATGGACTTCTAACTGATTCCTAACAAGCTAACCAATCTAACAAAATAAATTGGTAAATTGGAATGAGTAGAAGTCCGATATAGTTTCGGCCACGCGTGAGGAGGCGGAGACACAAGAGGTTGGATCCAATTCCTGGCTTTAATCTTTTCCATGTCCCAAACCCCTTAAATGGATAGCATCTTGGATTAGTGAGCCACCTAAAGCCCGGTGGTGGGACGGTGTAGTCCCTGCCCAGAGGTCATACCGACTTAACATGAGTAAAAGTAAGTAAGTAAGAGTAAGTAAGTAAGTATGGAAAAGTAAGTAAGAATCGAATGAGAATGATTGTGTAAGTGTTGTGTAACGAGTAAAAGAGTAAAGAACATCCGATTAACCCGGATGTGTAATTGGCTCACCCTTGAAGAGGTAAGTATTGTGTATAGTATGGATATACTGTTTGGCTTGTGTATTGCCTTTGGTTGTGTGTATTGTATTGTATATGAATGTGTTGTATATGTAAAGCATGTATGCATGTCTTAAATGAACCGCATGTATAATCGACCATAAATAGTCGGCGTGCCCTTGTTAGCACGCGGTATATGCGAAGTTTATATGCAGCGTTTTGCTGAGCCCCTTGGGGCAATGTTTTTAATTTTACAGGTACTCGAGAAGGTTGAAGGTCATGATGAGACCATGCTTTATTCTTTTTGTGTAGTGAGTAGTTTGTGGATGGTGTACCAAGTTGTACACGGCTGTAAGCCTTTCTGATTAGCCGGTGTACCATGGAGTACACCCTTTTTGGATATTGAGGGGACTATGAATTGGTATAGATGAGTAGTTGTTGAACTCATTATTTTTGTAAACTTGGGAAAGGATGTAATTAACTTTACTTTTGATACTCGGTAATCCAGCAATGTAAGTAAATGGTATTTTGTAATTGGTAAGCAATGTTAGTAGCTCGGTATTCTTTAGACATCAGACCGTTACTGTATGTAGTGTAAGCCTTGCTAGCCGTATGGGCGGTTAGCGGCGTTGTATCACCCGCCGTAGTATTAGTATTTCCGCTGTGAGTAGTAGGATGAATGGGACAATTAGACAGTAAGTAAGGGATTAGCGGTAGGGGTGTTACAAAAAGTGGTATCAGAGTGTAGTTACGCTCTGATGTCCTAAATGACCGAGCATAGGGATTACCGAGTTAGGATTACAACCGTTTTAAAACGGAAACTTAGAAACCTAACTAGAAATCACCGTTGATAACAACGGATACCCTTGACGTCCTTATGGAAGATACCATTGCTTAAATTCAAGACCATTGGTCATGGTGTTACAAAGCCTAATGTAAATGTTACATGTTCAGATGTCAGGACGAGGTCCAGGCCGACCCAGAGGAGGGGCCAATGATGGACCGGGCGCGCAGACGATAGCAGAGACCGTCGCGGCCACAGTATGCTACCTCAAGTAATCACAACAGTGCAATAAACCGAACAAAACCAACAAACTCAAGCGGGACCAATCCCTCCCCCTCCACCCAGAGAAGCATACTGGGTAAAATCAATAGCTGAGCTCCGACCTTTGTGCTTTCGAGGCGAGAGTGATCCGGCAAAGCTAGAAGCCTACATCTCCGAGATGGAGACGACATTTGAAACCCTCGAAGCTCCTGCTGGAGTTCGAGTGAGAGTAGCAGCATACTACCTCAAGGACGCTGCCATGGATTGGTGGAAGCTAGTAAAACACGAGCATGCTGACGACCCCACATTCGACTGGGAATCCTTCAACTCTCTCCTCCGATCCAAATACTATCCAGAGCACGTCAAAACAAAGAAAAGGCTAGAGCTTGACGCCATGAGGATGACAGAAAAGATGTCTGTTGATGAGTACTACCGCACCTTCACCTCTATCCTTCGTCTTCTACCCAACCTTGGGTACACCGGCCAGGTGTTGGTCGATCGCTTCTATGGCGGTCTGAGTCATCGCCTTCGGTATGGTATGGGCTACACCAGATTTACCTCCCTTCAGGTAAAATATCGGTTGAACCCTTAGTTCCATTGTAAATCCTTTAACCTTTATCTCTAATAGTAAGAATCCCATCTAATACCTGAAACTTCAGGAGTGCAATCACGCGGCATCACGCGGCATCACGCGTTGAGATCACTTGCCAACTAAGGGATGAGTAAACGGCGCTTAAGCGCAAGGCCAACAGCAAAAATACTAGTGCTGAGGAGCAGAACCAAGGCAAGAGCTGGAAAAAGAAGAAGGGGAAGTTCTTCCAGCAATCCCAAAAGAACTCCCCAAGTGAGAGCAGTGCCCAAGCTGAGAAGGGCAAACCAGTTGAGCCTCTTCAGCTAGGTTACTCTGGCCCGGTGGCAGCAAAGCCACTGCGATCACACCCACCTAAGGGTAAACTTATAAATTCCTAAATTCACACTCGTATATGTATAACCACAATAACTAGTATTCCCACACCAATGTGCTAACACTCTAAGCCTTAGGTTCTGGCTCTGAGTACAACAAGAACTACTCCGATGGCCGCAGCTATGTGTGCAGAAAGTGTAACCAAGACCATCCCAGCATGGATTGCCAATGGAGAGAAATCCGGTACTACAACTGTCAGAAACTGGGACATCGAGCTAACATGTGCCCAGAGAATGCCAAGCCCAAAGGAAACTTCCAAAGCTATAAGCAGAGAGAAGGGAAGGAGGTTGCATCTGGCGATGCACTAGCCCAGCAGACCCCGCAGGGATAGGGATCCCGAGGTCCTCAAAAGGGCACACCTCAGAGGCAGCCTGCCTTGCACATTATCGACCGAGATGGGTCCGGTTCTAAGTCCGGCCTAGGTAATTAATCTAAACCTTGAATCTTGTGAAGCATGCCTAAGTATTGAGGTAATTGTTTGAATGGATGCATGAGTAAATGAATTGAAGAATGTATTGAGTATGAAATGAATTAGTTGAGACTAGCACTCACCATGGATGAAATTTACAACCATAGGTAGATTTAATATCTGCTACCCGATACCTTTGAACCCAAATCAAGAAGAGACCGACATCACCACTCACCAATACACCGACGAGAAGTGTCAGGTTATCCGCCCAGGTATGATTTTATTAAGAGGATACCTGACACCCGAAGCACAAATCTCAATCATCCGACAATGCAACGAACTAGGAGCGGATCCAGGAGGATTTTATACACCCGAATTCCCCGGTGGAGCGAAGATGAAGCTGAAGATGATGTGCTTGGGAAAGGATTGGAATCCTTATACCAAGACATACCAAGAGACACAGATGCAAGACGGAGCGACGCCACCAACAATACCCCTTGAATTTCAGACGCTTGTCACACAAGCAGTAGAACTTGCACAGCAATGCGAATATGATCCGATCCCCACACTTGAAGCGGACCTTTGTATCGTCAACTTCTATGAGAAAGAAGGACGACTTGGGTTACACCAAGACAAGGACGAGACAGCGGAATCTCTTGGACAAGGAGTGCCCGTAGTGTCTTGGTCCATTGGTGATGACGTCGTATTCTTGTATAGCGAGCAGAAGCGTGTGGACCTCGCAGAGAAATTGGTATTGAGATCAGGAGATGTTCTAATCATGGGTGGAAAATCGAGGTTGCTGTATCACGGTATCAAAATGATCAAGTTGAATACGGCACCGCCGGCAATAATCAATGCCACACACATGAAACCAGGACGCTTGAACCTTACCTTTAGGACGTATTAAATTTATAGTATCATGTTGTGGAGGGTGATTTTTCAGTATGAGGGGGGTCTATCTAAATATGGTCTGACTGATTAGCCTAGATCCTAGAAAATGCCATTCTATGGAGGGTGAAAACCCGTTATTCTGGCATCCCTCAAATACCTACTACATCGTCCGTCTTTCCCAGAAAGCTTATGGGGAATGCTAGTGAGCACCATACCCGCTCTCAATGGGCTCCACGCGGACTTATGCCCTAAGGGCGGAAATTGACTAGAGTCGCCACCTAGTTTGACCTAAGGAACTAGGAAGGGAAGAGAAGGAGGGTTCTAAAAACCGTTGGTTGACTCTGATGATTTGTTGCCTATGGATAGGACTTATCTGATCATACTAGAGATTCTGTGTGGGTTCACACTGGGTTACACCCCTTAGAAGTGGCAACGACCACGACTTCAGATTGGTGCCCGAGGAAACCTCGGTCTCCAATTGTCGGGATTGCCTTCTTTCAAAACCTTTTTAGAGAGATTTAGTTAAAGCCAAAGGATAGGATTAGGACAGGAAGAGAGAAAGAGAATGGATGAGGTGAGCTTTTCTACCAAGCTAGCGCTAAGGGGAGGAGTTAGTGAACTCAGATGAGTAGAGAATGAAGATTTGGGAAGAGTCTGAGGTCGAGTGAATAGACAAGACTTGGAGTCTGGTGGTTTGAAGTTTGTGGGAACCTGAGGAGGTTTGAATGTTTTGAGAGACACGAGAGCCACCTCAGAGGGAGAAAAGGGTTTTTTGTTTGGAATGGGGTCGCACCCTAGATGGGCTGCCTACGTACTCAACTCCCTGTCGAGATCAGACCTTACGTAGTTCAGGATTTTGGAGATGTTTGAAGTTTCGGATTTGAGGGGGTAGTCTGTGAGACGCTCGGGTCTATGAGACGTTTGAAACCTTGAGATGTCGAAGTCTGTGAGACGCTCGGGTCTGTGAGATGTTCGGGTCTGTGAGACATTCGAATCATTGGGATAACAAAGTCTGTGAGACTGTGAGATGATACGGGGTTGTTTGGAGGTGAGATGGCTGAGTGAAAAAATGGCATTTTGATCGATGTGGGGTCGCACCCTATGTGGGTTGCCTACGTACTCAACTTCCTGTTGAGATCAGACCTTACGTAGTTCAGGATTTTGGAGATGTTTGAAGTTTCGGATTTGAGGGGGTAGTCCGTGAGACGCTCGGGTCTATGAGACGTTTGAAACCTTGAGATGTCGAAGTCTGTGAGACGCTCGAATCTGTGAGACGCTCGGGTCTGTGAGATGTTCGGGCCTGTGAGACATTCGAATCATTGGGATAACAAAGTCTGTGAGACTGTGAGATGATACGGGGTTGTTTGGAGGTGAGATGGCTGAGTGAAAAAATGGCATTTTGATCGATGTGGGGTCGCACCCTATGTGGGTTGCCTACGTACTCAACTTCCTGTTGAGATCAGACCTTACGTAGTTCAGGATTTTGGAGATGTTTGAAGTTTCGGATTTGAGGGGGTAGTCCGTGAGACGCTCGGGTCTATGAGACGTTTGAAACCTTGAGATGTCGAAGTCTGTGAGACGCTCGAATCTGTGAGACGCTCGGGTCTGTGAGATGTTCGGGTCTGTGAGACATTCGAATCATTGGGATAACAAAGTCTGTGAGACTGTGAGATGATACGGGGTTGTTTGGAGGTGAGATGGCTGAGTGAAAAAATGGCATTTTGATCGATGTGGGGTCGCACCCTATGTGGGTTGCCTACGTACTCAACTTCCTGTTGAGATCAGACCTTACGTAGTTCAGGTTTTTGGATTTTAGGATTTTGAAATGAGATGATGATGGGTTGAGTTTTTTGGAGGAATGATTGTCAAAATCGTCTCTCTTAAAGTTTAAAACCGAAAAGTCATTTTTGTTGTAAAAGGGCGGATAATCCCGAGGGATTACCCTATGTACCCCCTCGAACACGACACTTAGTTAATGGTAAGTGCCGAGGCTCGAAAGATGGGGCAATGAATTTATGTCGAAAAATAGGATTTAGAGAGAAACACCATGAATGAGATGTTCTCGGTCAAACCCTAATAACGTCTCTAACTCCCGGGTTTTAAAACGTTAAAAACCAAAAATATTGAAGTTGAGTAGAAGGTTTTAGACGATTCTAAAATCCCGGCTGCAACTAGGAAGGTTGTTACTTCCCTAGCACCCCGCCTTGTAAAAATCTAGGCTGCAATTAGGGGAGGTTTGTCACCCTAATGCCCCGCCTAAAGAGATCCAGACTGCGACAAAGGAGGTTATGAACCCAGTGCCCCGCCTCGGATTTTTATTTTTGGGAAGGAAGACAAGTGATGTTCTAACCATGGAGGAAATTTTTTGAAGGGGTTAGACATTACTTGCTCCCCGAAAACGATTTATTTGAGTTGAAAACTAAGTTAGAAAACTTTTGAAGTTGTTCGGGATTCTCGACGAAGAAACACTGATTTTAAGAAATGTTTTTAGGAGAAAACTTTCTGTATATGTGAGAAGAACTTCCTGCATTTGAGAAGAGTTTTCTGTGATGTGAGAAGAGTTTTTCCTTTAAAATTCCATAAAATGGTTTCTTTTGAAAACTTGATGAAGTTTGAATAAAATGATTGTTTGAAATTCGAGAAAGGAGATCTTTGGATTTGGAGTTCAAACGGAATTTACAAGTTGAGTGTGGATTGGGTGAAATGTATTTGGGTTTGAGTTGAATTGAGCTGGATGAAGTCGGTTTGGATTGAGGTCGAGTTTGAACTAGATTGAGGCTCAGGCTTGAACTAGATTGATGTTCGGGTTGGGTCAAGGTCAAAATTAGGTCAAGGTCAAAATTCGGTCAAAGTCGACATTTGAATTGGTCAAGGTCAACGTTTTTGGTCAAGGTCAATGTTTTTGGTCAAGGTCAATGTTTTTGGTCAAGGTCAATGTTTTTGGTCAAGGTTTGACATTTGTGGACTTGTTTTGACTTGTGTGGACTTGGACCGAATTTGGGCCAAGGCTTGGGCTGATTTGGGCTTTGGACCGGTTTGGGCTTGGGCCCGAAGTGGGCTTAACGGGTCGAGCGGGTTGAATGGGCCGAATTGAAGTTGGGCCCAAAATGGGTTTGGTTCAAACTGGGCTTGAATCGGGCTTGATGGGCCAATTGTGTTTTGAAATGGGCTTAGATTTTATTTTCAGGGTTGGGCCACACATGGATTGGGCCGATGGACTTATTGGGCTGAATGGGTCAAGCTAGAAGTGGGTCAAGTAAGAATTGGGCCAAGTTGAGTGATTTGGAATTAGGAAAATCTGATGGTCTAAAATCGAAATGAGAATGTTTGTCTATATACATATATATATACATGTTTTAGGAGCATTTTAGGGTCTAGAATGTTACCACCATGAGATAGGCCAATGGTCTATCAGGCCAGGGGAACACTCTCTATCCTAAAGGGATCATTGTTTGCTTATACATAAATGTGTGTTTTAAAGTTTAGGATGTCACCACCATGAGATAGGCCAATGGTCTATCAGGCCAGGGGGACCCCACTATCCTAGTGGCTGGGCCCTAAGGACTAATAACTAGGGCTTAATAATAGTCAGATGTACAAGGAATTGAATTGAAGAGTGCAATGAAGCTAGATATAAAGCATGTATAATATGTACAGAAGCAAAACCCACATGAACAACAGGTCAAAACTGGTAACAGCAGCCATTCAAAGAATCACATATGCTCGTTGTTATTGAAGAAACCGGTGGGTGTTCTGTCTAATCGAAAATTTTAAGGTATAAAGTCAAAAGTTCAAACATCAATCAACCCTAAACTAAATTACCGAAACATCTACACATTCATTTTTATCATTTCCTTTTTCTTTTTCTTTTTCTTTTTTTTTACCAAACAAAACACAAAGGACTCACTCAAATCCCATCTCCATTTTTCGTTTGAAGCCGAACAGACTAATCAAACGCAAAGACAGAAAAGGTTTGAGCAGATGAGTAACACACTTGAATCAGATACTTGCAAAATACCCAGAAACATTTAGATGACCTCTCATCAACGTAGCAGGTTATTATGTTCATACAGAGGGGCATTCCATTCGAAATAAATGAATCGGACAGAGACATTTGAGTCAAGAGTTGGTGTACCAGGAAACCGGTGAGAATTCTCTGCAAGATTAACACACAAGAACAAATAAGCTGGCTCAGAAATCTATCAGACAAGATGAACAAGATTAACAGGGAAGGAATAAATACAGAAGTAAGGGGAGAATGAAGTGTGGGTAGCAATGGGTTTATCTCGGTAAGGGGTTAAGCTAATATCCTGCAAAAGAGAAGAAAGGTAAGACAAGCCTCTTGCACGATTTAAAGACAAAATGAACAGGTGAGTTCTAGCATTAAGGATATGAGTGTTACTGGAAATGTTGAACAGGCAGGACAGATATGAAGATAATACGGGTACTTCTTCAGTGAATGAAGAACATCATCCTCAGAGATGAAACAGACCAGAATCAACTCAATATCCACCGCGAATATGGGAAAACAGAACTCGTGGCCATAACTTGAAGCATGACAACCGACAGAGCGAAATGGGTACCAAAATCCAAGTAAACCAGCACAAGAATAATGTACATTCAACCCAACAGATTGAGTCATCAAAGGGGCTTCAGACCCATCATGGGTAGAGCCGACAAACGAGAACAGAAGAAGAATTGAACAAGCATTAGAACTAATTTGTCATACCTTATGACTGGAGATGACCAGTCTGCAATATTTACAGATTAAGGAGACTAATATAACAGGGATTGATACAAACCCTTCCGTGTAACCTCTTGAACCCAGAACCCATACTGAGTTCGGTGTTCATTTACAGTCGAAATCGAAGCTAGAACAGAAATTATAAAAACTTTGATGGTTTGAAGAAGACGAGAAGAAGAGGGAGGCTCGAAACGTGGGACTTAGCACCACCATCGGAAACTAATTCCGGAAAAGGCTATATCCCTCAGTTCATTAGAGCCATTCCCGATTCGGTTTGCTTGACAACGTGAAATCAAAGGTAGAGCAAATCGAGAAAGAGAAACAGGAGGATTTGTACAGAACGTAAAGACTGTGCAAGAGTAGAAGTAGCAAACTCAAAATTGACTTCGTAACAACAGATAGCAGGGAGTTACTTACTCTGAAACTAAAAGAAAATGAAACAGTGAGGAAGACGGGCGAGTTCGATGGGTGACTGGGGATGAAGACTCGAAGAAGAAAATGGAAAATTTCAAAAAGGGAGAAAGACGAAGATGAGCGATCTGGTCTTTTCTCTCGAGTTTCAAAGTGAGGAGTAATATCAAAAGGAATGTTCTAATCGACAGAGAAAAGATGTGGGTGTCGGCTGCTGATTCGAATGGCCTACAGTAGGTTTTTTTTGAGACTTATTTATAATAAATGAGTAGGGTTCTATTAAGGGAGGGTCAGCAGATTTTTTTAGTGGGCTAACTTGAACAAAAGTGAGCTTTATTTGAGGCAGTTGGGTTGCAAAAATCAGACCCAAGGAGGATGGGCCACATCTATTTGGTCGAGAAAAGAACAAACGGAGTTATGCTACTCCCGAGTATCGAACCGAGGGCTTTTGTATACCTCCCACAAATACAAACCAGCTGTGCTACCGCATCACTCAATATTTGAGTGGAGAGAAATAGATAAAGCTGTGATACAAGCTGAAATAAAATAAGAGAATACCCTTTGCTTCCATCAAGATTTGAACTCAAGACCAATAGCTCTCTTAATAACATAGTGACCAGTCATACTAATGCATAATTCAATATACAAATGAGAGAAAATAATACAAGAGCTCTAACTCAAACGGTATATAACTCTAAAAGGGATGGGTTTAAAATCGGATTGTCATTTGGAAATTCATTTTCGAAAAATCGTGTTTCTATGAAATGCTTGAAAAGATTAAAAAATGATGGTTTCGTTTTAGCACGCACGCTAATATGTTTTTGAAAAAGAAAGGCGACGACCCCTCTTCGGAATTTGTTTGCTTTATGGGGTGAGAATTTTTGGTGTCTACAGATGGCTCCCCTTGATTCAATTCTGCAAAAAACCTTTGCATAATTGGATCAAGGTTGACGGGGCGCCACAAAATTCTCACTAGTTTATGATCTGTTCTTATGAATGCGGGTGCACGGGGACTTATGACGGGCCCCAAATTGCGGTGACTGATGGTATGAGGACTAATGACGGCCTCAACTAGATCTCGGTTGTCTAGCTCTAGGACTAATGACGGGCCTAGAATACGATCAAAAACCTATGCATGAGGACTAATGACGGGCCTCAACTAGATCTCGGTGTCTAGCTCTAGGACTTATGACGGGCCTAGAATGCATCTTCGAAATGTATGAGGACTAATGACGGGCCTCAACTAGATCTTGGTGTAGCTCTAGGACTAATGACGGGCCTGAATACAATCGGTATACGGGTTATGCATGAGGACTAATGATGGGCCTCAACTAGAACTCGGTGTCTAGCTCTAGGACTTATGACGGGCCTAGAATGCATCTTCGAATGTATGAGGACTAATGACGGGCCTCAACTAGATCTCGGCGTCTAGCTCTAGGACTAATGACGGGCCTATGAATACAATCGGTATATAGGTTATGCATGAGGACTAATGACGGGCATCAACTAGAACTCAGTGTCTAGCTCTAGGACTTATGACGGGCCTAGAATGCATCTTCGAAATGTATGAGGACTAATGACGGGCCTCAACTAGATCTCGGTGTCTAGCTCTAGGACTAATGACGGGCCTAGAATACGATCAAACAACCTATGCATGAGGACTAATGACGGGCCTCAACTAGAACTCGGTGTCTAGCTCTAGGACTTATGACGGGCCTAGAATGCATCTTCGAAATGTATGAGGACTAATGACGGGCCTCAACTAGATCTTGGTGTCTAGCTCTAGGACTAATGACGGGCCTAGAATACAATCGGTATACGGGTTATGCATGAGGACTAATGATGGGCCTCAACTAGAACTCGGTGTCTAGCTCTAGGACTTATGACGGGCCTAGAATGCATCTTCGAAATGTATGAGGACTAATGACGGGCCTCAACTAGATCTCGGCGTCTAGCTCTAGGACTAATGACGGGCCTAGAATACAATCGGTATATAGGTTATGCATGAGGACTAATGACGGCCTCAACTAGAACTCAGTGTCTAGCTCTAGGACTTATGACGGGCCTAGAATGCATCTTCGAAATGTATGAGGACTAATGACGGGCCTCAACTAGATCTCGGCGTCTAGCTCTAGGACTAATGACGGGCCTAGAATACAATCGGAATAAGGTTATGCATGAGGACTAATGACGGGCCTCAACTAGAACTCGGTGTCTAGCTCTAGGACTTATGACGGGCCTAGAATGCATCTTCGAAATGTATGAGGACTAATGACGGGCCTCAACTAGATCTTGGTGTCTAGTCTAGGACTAATGACGGGCCTAGAATACAATCGGTATACGGGTTATGCATGAGGACTAATGACGGGCCTCAACTAGACTCTTGTCTAGCTATAGGACTTATGACGGGCCTAGAATGCATCTTCGAAATGTATGAGGACTAATGACGGGCCTCAACTAGATCTCGGCGTCTAGCTCTAGGACTAATGACGGGCCTAGAATACAATCGGTATATAGGTTATGCATGAGGACTAATGACGGGCCTCAACTAGAACTCGGTGTCTAGCTCTAGGACTTATGACGGGCCTAGAATGCATCTTTGAAATGTATGAGGACTAATGACGGGCCTCAACTAGATCTCGGCGTCTAGCTCTAGGACTAATGACGGGCCTAGAATACAATCGGAATAAGGTTATGCATGAGGACTAATGACGGGCCTCAACTAGAACTCGGTGTCTAGCTCTAGGACTTATGACGGGCCTAGAATGCATCTTCGAAATGTATGAGGACTAATGACGGGCCTCAACTAGATCTTGGTGTCTAGATCTAGGACTAATGACGGGCCTAGAATACAATCGGTATACGGGTTATGCATGAGGACTAATGACGGGCCTCAACTAGACCTCTTGACATCTAGCTATAGGACTTATGACGGGCCTATAATACTTTGATTGAGTTGTACGAAACTCGTTGCTTTGCGTGGTCGATTTGAGGATGACTTTGGTTGTGGGTTGATCCGGGATTGGATGCTTTTTGATTGTTTTCGTGAGGGATATGATAGTCCGATGTTTTTTATTGACGTGGCCCTTGACTTTGTCAGTGTGGGACTTGTGTTTCGGTTTTGTTTTTGACAGTCTCGCCCGATGTGCTCTTTGGTTTCGGGATTTGGTAGGACTCTCGGCTCCTAAGTTTCGAGGTGGCTCCGGTATGGCTCCTGGGTCTTTGTTTTGGTTTTTTTTTGTGATTTTGTGGTCAGTTTTCGAAAGGATGTTTTTATAAATGAGTGACTTTGGGAACTCGGTGGTTTTGATATGATCAAATGGCTTTGGTGTGATCGAATGGCTCCATTGCGGTCGGGTAGCTCCAGTGCGGTCAGATGGCTCCGGTTTGATATGCGACTCCCTTGTGAGCAACGACTCTGGGACGGTTGATGGGTTTGGCTTCGATATGATCCGAGGGCTCCAGTATGATCGGATGGCTCCATTGCGGTTGGGTGGCTCCGGTGCGACCAGATGACCCCGGTTTGATTTGTGATTCCCTTGTGAGCAACGGCTCTGGGATGGTTGGTGGGTTTTTGATTCGGTTAGAGATTTTCAGGATGGATGGAGGGTTTTGATATGATTGACATGTTCAGATGTGGTAGGTAATTTCTTTGTGGTGATGAATGGCTTCAGCGTGGTTCCAGTACGGTCGGATGGCTCCGACATGATTCATGACCCTATTGTGAGCAACAACTCTGGGATGGTTGGTGGGTTTTGATTTGGATTGATGATTTTCGGGATGGTTGGTGGGTTTCGATTTGTTTTGGATTTTGAGTCGAATGGTGGGTTGATGTGATTGGTGGATTGTGTTGTGGTAGACGCATTTTGATGTGGTTGATAACTTTTTGGTCATGGATGGAAGGCTTCGGTCCGGTTATGACTTCGGGATTTCCTCAGGATGGCTCCAGGGTGGCTCAGGATGGCTCGGGGAAGGGCTATGAGATGGCTCCATTGGTGATGGCGAGGAAGAAAGGGGAACCTTTGCCTGTGAGGTGGTCGCACCCTGGGCGGGCTGCCTACGTACTCAATTTTGTATTGAGATCAGACCTGACGTAGTTCGAATCTCTGTAGGCAAGGCCCTGGTGACAAGATGGCTCCGTCATAGATTTGAGGTGGCTCCCGTATTGTTCTCGGACTGTTGGGATGACGTTCCAAGGGTGTTTCAATGTCAGATGATGGCTCCCGTATGGCTTTAGCTTGGCTTTGGGAGAGGTGCCAATGAGGCTCGAGTATGATAGTGGATGGTTTCGGAATAGTCTTTGTGTGGCTCCAGATGGCTCTAGTTTGGTTCGATGTAGCTCGGTGATAGCCCGGAATAGTTCCAAAAAGGCTAGATATAGCTCGATGATGGCCCGGGATGGCTCCAACTTGACTACTTTTGATAGGAAGTCTTACTTCAACCGCAGCAACTGAAGTCGACTTTCAGCGAGACTAGGCAGAGTTCTTACCAATCAGATGTTGATGATGGAGGGCTTATGATGCATGTACATATTAAACGCTAGATGCGATGCAATATGCATATGCAATTTTCGGAGAGAAGGTATGATCCTATCTCTATTAATATGAGGTTTACGAATATAAGACATCTTCGGTTCGATCTTGAGTGATTGTTGAACTCGAGTGTGTGAATCACCTTCCTCTCATGGAGGGATTTGGGTCAATCTCTCATGAGTATGGTAGTGTGTGCTAATGGTGTGATGTTACTCTCGATGCTCAGAGCAGTATTTTCCTGAGAATTTCTTTTCGAGGTATTGAACTTTCTGACCCTTACAAATTTCTCACCTGCAATGGGGTAGGCTGATTATGATTTGGTAGTTTAATCGAAGAGTCACTCGCACTCGGATGACCTTGTAAAGTAAGGTACACTCATTCGCTCATAGTCCATGTATTATGAGGTGAGACATGTTGATAGCAAGTACGAAGCTTATGATTCATGTTTCAGATCTGATACCTTCAGTTAACGCTCATCAACTAACGAGTCAGAGGTCTTTTATTGGGTTATAACGGGGTTGAGGGGTATGATGTATGTCACATGGGACTGGAGGATTTGTTTAGGAATTGTGGAGCTTTTGTGCAGTAGAAGACATGTTTCGCCTTTGCCACGGGTGGAATGATTAGATGGGTTTTTGATAACCTTTGATTGATTTCTGCGGGACATCATTGGTCCTTTGGATTTGGATATCTCCTTCTTGCCTTTTCTGGTGTACGGTTTGGACTTTCTTCTCATTTTTGTGTTTTTGAATTTGCATTTGGCTCATCAACTTTCTCAAGCATCCTTTACTTTGTATTTTGGCTTTTAGCTTTAGAGTTGCACTGACTCATCGATCTTCTTGAACATTTTCAGTGTTCTTTTTTGGTGTTTGTCTTTGGAGTTGCATTGACTCACTAATTTCTTCGAAAGTTTCACTTGTTCTTTTTGTGGGAGATGGTGGGGAGGGGCCATGGCTCCGGCTCCTTCGAGATCCTCTATTGCAGGGGTAAGTGTGTATATGTGGGGTGGCATGTTGTAGAGTTTCTTTTTTTTGAAGAAAGAGTTTTTCGTGAAAGGCTCAGCGGGGCTCACTAAGGGATCATGTACAGGGCAGTCAAGGCTTTTTTGGTTTTGTGGAGATTTTGATTCCTAAGTGCCTCGTCATTCTCATTAGTCAATGATTGTTTTCTTACTATTCTCGAATCTTTGCATGAATCACAGTTCATATCCTGTTTATCGACATCGATCTCACTACGAGTTGTGCCTCTCAATGTGCTGAAGGAATACACATGTCGCTCGTGGTTTTAACTCCATGGAATCTCTTTACCTTCCCTTATCGCTCATCGGATTGTCCAACGCCCTCATTTGAAATTCAAGGGAAAATACCGCTTTTCGCACGCTACTCACTTTGTTGTGGTGCTGATTTTGATCAAACCCTTGTGTGAATTGACGGGTCGAGAGTTTAGTGATTCAAGCACTCTATCAATCCCTCAAGATTTTTTCCAAAGGTGTCGTTTCGATACGGGTGTATGCAAATGCGACTATTTATGATCCAATCTATTGTGGTAATACGGAATTACTATGTATAGGATGCATAAAATGCTGAAAAACGATGAATGAAGATGGTTGACTTTGAATTTTGACCAAATGTTTTTTGTTGTTGTTTTTGTTTTCTTTTCTTTGTGTATGCAATGCATGAGTGGTAAGGCTACACCTAGTCTCGCTTGAGTCGATTCCAGTTGATGATCCATGAAGCTCAATCCGTCAATGTCGGTCTGAAGATGGTCTAAATGTTGGGCACAGTGTGAGAGAAGCTGTTTCAAAATGGTATTTGGCTGATGATTAGCTCTTGGGGCTTGGGAATTTTAGGGAGTGACCACTCCCGCATGGTGGCCCCACGGTATGACACACTCTTTTCCCTTTTGGTCACAGACATGCATGGTGATTCTGATTGGGAGAGGTTTGAACTCGGTTTTCTTTTCTATCCCTCTGAGATTGGGCTCTGGCGGTCGAGATATTGGGATGAAAGACGGTGTGTGGTGTGGTGACAATGACACACATGATGTTGAAATTTTTCTGAGGTGGATAGGATTTGTGTATGTTTGTCGAATTTGAACTGACCAAGAATGCACAGACTTTTTGTAATGAATGCAATGCATACGGTTTATTTCGTGCTCGATTGCGTTCGTTAATGCTGTTTATTTAGGGGGTGCCTCCTGTAGATACCGTGAATTTTCACCCCATAAAGCAAAGTTGATGAATGATATATAGATGTGAGGGGTCGTCCCTTATTCGTTCTTTTTATTATACGTGCATGCCAAAAGAAACCAAGTTTTGGAAAATAATTTTAAAACGCGTGTTTCCAAAGTAGTGGATTTTCTCAATATAAACTTTGACGCTCGATCATTCGCAAATAAAATAGGGAGTGGGGAACCCTATACACATTGATCTAAATAAATTCAAAGGGAATGTATAAACCTATACATGTAATCTATTCAGAAATGGACAAGAGAGAAAAGAATCATGGGGAAAACCTATACATCATCAATTCTAAAAAGTCATTAAAAGGAGAATTTTGAGCTAAACCTCTTCTGAACTTTTGCTGGTCTGTCTTCAGGCTCCTAATTGACTGCACACGCTCGGATTCCTGGTTGGCTGCTCACTCGCCTTCGGGCTCCCGGTTGGCATCTTACTCGTCTTTGGGCGCTTGCGGTGAAGCAGTACCATGACCCAACAAAACGGGTGTGGTGTTCCTCTGATTTTCAACAGTTCGAACTCGAATAGGTGTTGCTAATCTTCATGTCGCTCGGCTAGCTGCACGGGTTGGTGTGCTTCTGGCTTTTGGCTCACACCGTGTACTCGATCTTCATGCTGCTTCACTTGCTTCAACGAGGGAAATGAAGGGTGTTTTTGAGAAAGGAAAGATGAATGATCGAGCACAAAAATCTTATGTGAAAATCCACCACTTTGTGAAAACACGAAATGACTAGTACGCTCCACGATAATGACTGCTGCTCTTGAAGGTAGGTTGAACTTCAAGAATAGTGGGTCACAACATGGGAACTAGGTCATTTATTTTGAAATACGTTTGGGAAAATCAACTTTGAAAACTGTTTTCGAAAACCATTAAGAAATAATGTTTGGTGAAGAATGTTGTCTGAAATTCGTTTGTAAAAAGTAGGTTTTCGAAATCTATTTTTGAAAATTGTTTTGGAATAACATTTTAAAAATGAAGTGGCAGGTTTAAAACCGTAAATATTTATGAGTAAAGTTTAGATGAGATTCAAAATTAAACGAGCTCATGAGAAAGCCTTAAGAGACATACAAAAGAGAATTCCGAACATTTTAAAACAGGTTAGTTTGAAAAAATAGTTTGCACACATGTATAGCAAGAAGTAAATCGTGGTTGTATTTAATGTGGAGCTGTAAGTGTTAATGTTGGGATAATCACTTTCCAGGTCAATTATGGCTCCGTGTCACCGGGGGAACCATCGTCCCTTCACTATCATCTCTCGGGGTTTTTCTCTGTTATGCCCCTTGAGGGGCACATTATAAAGAAAGTCCGGAGTGCTTAAGTTCGAAAGGTCAGGACACCCGAGATGATAAGGAAACATACGCCACGGCCAGTGATGATCCGACAACACCCCACTTTTCGGGAAACTCGGGGAAGTACTGCATGGGAACGGGTCTCTCGTCATCTGCACGGTCAGGTGTGTCAAAAGTCCAAATTATTCACTGACTACGTTGTGCCATGTATGGGTATCCGGTAAATACGGGATCCGCTATGGACGTGTAGCGTGACATTGGGCTTTAGAGACACCCGTGGTGCAGAGGAACAATGGAGAACTGAGCCCATGCAATCTTCAGGGTAAGGCAGAAGGGTGGTCAGACAGGCGGCATACAAGGGGGTGACTACCCATAAAACCCGTCCTAGACACCGGATTAGGCAGCTGGACACTGAAGGCTCATGGTTCACTATATGCTGGTTTGGACTCGGATATGGAGGATAATTTTGGATCATGAGTCTTCAGGGCGTAGGTCGGTGACCGTCTCGCCTCACGGGCTTAACCACTCAGTGAGTGACCCGACTCATGGGAAATCAATCGTGGACCGATTGGGATGCCGTGACTCGTGGAAATATGGGTGACACAGAGGAATGCATGTCCTAAGCTACCCATGCACTCACAACTAGTAAATGTAAAAGCGGTAATGGTGTAGGTCAATGACCGTCTCACCCCGCAACAAGCAACAATAATATGAATGCGGTAAATAAACCATAGAAGAACAAGCAACCCTATTTACTAATGTTTTGTGTCTTGAAGGCGGTAATTCCAATTGGTTGTTTATTAACCTGAAGGGAAGTTAGCTTCATTCGATCCTAAGTGTCTCTTCGAATCGTGAGCTAATGATTAACCCAATTGTTGCAATGTTTGTTGAGGATTTAACAAATCCTACTGTCCTCATCAGCTACACACTCTAAGTGTGGAGTAGAATAATCCTAGAGGCTTGAATGAATCTCTTGAAGGTTTTGAAAGAAGTGGGGAAGTCCCAACAATTTTGAATGGGAGTTCAGTCTTCCTTGAGTTTTGAGAAAAACTTACTCAAGTTTCCCCAGCAGAGTCGCCATTCTGTGGAGGGTGATTTTTTCGGTATGAGGGGGGTCTATCTAAATATGGTCTGACTGATTAGCCTAGATCTAGAAAATGCCATTCTGTGGAGGGTGGTGAAAACCCGTTATTCTGGCATCCCTCAAATACCTACTACATCGTCCGTCTTTCCCAGAAAGCTTATGGGGAATGCTAGTGAGCACCACACCCGCTCTCAATGGGCTCCACGCGGACTTATGCCTAAGGCGGAAATTGACTAGAGTCGCCACCTAGTTTGACCTAAGGAACTAGGAAGGGAAGAGAAGGAGGGTTCTAAGAACCGTTGGTTGACTCTAATGATTTGTTGCCTATGGATAGGACTTATCTGATCATACTAGAGATTTTGTGTGGGTTCGCACTGGGTTACACCCCTTAGAAGTGGCAACGATCACGACTTCGGATTGGTGCCCGAGGAAACCTCGGTCTCCAATTGTCAGGATTGCCTTCTTTCAAAACCTTTTTAGAGAGATTTAGTTAAAGCCAAAGGATAGGATTAGGACAGGAAGAGAGAAAGAAGGATGAGGTGAGCTTTTCTGCCAAGCTAGCGCAAGGGGAGGAGTTAGTGAACTCAGATGAGTAGAGAATGAAGATTTGGGAAGAGTCTGAGGTTGAGTGAATAGACAAGACTTGGAGTCTGGTGGTTTGAAGTTTGTGGGAACCTGAGGTTTTGAATGTTTTGAGAGACATGAGACCACCTCAGAGGGAGAAAAGGGTTTTTTGTTTGGAATGGGGTCGCACCCTAGATGGGATGCCTACGTACTCAACTCCCTGTCGAGATCAGACCTTACGTAGTTCAGGATTTTGGAGATGTTTGAAGTTTCGGATTTGAGGGGGTAGTCTGTGAGACGCTCGGGTCTATGAGACGTTTGAAACCTTGAGATGTCGAAGTCTGTGAGACGCTCGAATCTGTGAGACGCTCGGGTCTGTGAGATGTTCGGGTCTGTGAGACATTCGAATCATTGGGATAACAAAGTCCGTGAGACTGTGAGATGATACGGGGTTGTTTGGAGGTGAGATGGCTGAGTGAAAAAATGGCATTTTGATCGATGTGGGGTCGCACCCTATGTGGGTTGCCTACGTACTCAACTTCCTGTTGAGATCAGACCTTACGTAGTTCAGGATTTTGGAGATGTATGAAGTTTCGGATTTGAGGGGGTAGTCCGTGAGACGCTCGGGTCTATGAGACGTTTGAAACCTTGAGATGTCGAAGTCTGTGAGACGCTCGAATCTGTGAGACGCTCGGGTCTGTGAGATGTTCGGGTCTGTGAGACATTCGAATCATTGGGATAACAAAGTCTGTGAGACTGTGAGATGATACGGGGTTGTTTGGAGGTGAGATGGCTGAGTGAAAAAATGGCATTTTGATCGATGTGGGGTCGCACCCTATGTGGGTTGCCTACGTACTCAACTTCCTGTTGAGATCAGACCTTACGTAGTTCAGGATTTTGGAGATGTTTGAAGTTTCGGATTTGAGGGGGTAGTCCGTGAGACGCTCGGGTCTATGAGACGTTTGAAACCTTGAGATGTCGAAGTCTGTGAGACGCTCGAATCTGTGAGACGCTCGGGTCTGTGAGATGTTCGGGTCTGTGAGACATTCGAATCATTGGGATAACAAAGTCTGTGAGACTGTGAGATGATACGGGGTTGTTTGGAGGTGATATGGCTGAGTGAAAAAATGGCATTTTGATCGATGTGGGGTCGCACCCTATGTAGGTTGCCTACGTACTCAACTTCCTGTTGAGATCAGACCTTACGTAGTTCAGGTTTTTGGATTTTAGGATTTTGAAATGAGATGATGATGGGTTGAGTTTTTTGGAGGAATGATTGTCAAAATTGTCTCTCTTAAAGTTTAAAACCGAAAAGTCATTTTTCTTGTAAAAGGGCAGATAATCCCGAGGGATTACCCTATGTACCCCCTCGAACACGACACTTAATTAATGGTAAGTGCCGAGGCTCGAAAGATGGGGCAATGAATTTATGTCGAAAAATAGGATTTAGAGAGAAACACCATGAATGAGATGTTCTCGGTCAAACCCTAATAACGTCTCTAACTCCCGGGTTTTAAAACGTTAAAAACCAAAAATATTGAAGTTGAGTAGAAGGGAGTTAGACGATTCTAAAATCTCGGCAGCAACTAGGAAGGTCGTTACTTCCCTAGCACCCCGCCTTGTAAAAATCTAGGCTGCAATTAGGGGAGGTTTGTCACCCTAATGCCCCGCCTAAAGAGATCCAGACTGCGACAAAGGAGGTTATGAACCCAGTGCCCCGCCTCGGATTTTTATTTTTGGGAAGGAAGACAAGTGATGTTCTAACCATGGAGGAAATGTTTTGAAGGGGTTAGACATTACTTGCTCCCCGAAAACGATTTATTTGAGTTGAAAACTAAGTTAGAAAACTTTTGAAGTTGTTCGGGATTCTCGACGAAGAAACACTGATTTTGAGAAATGTTTTTAGGAGAAAACTTTCTGTATATGTGAGAAGAACTTCCTGCATTTGAGAAGAGTTTTCTGTGATGTGAGAAGAGTTTTTCCTTTAAAATTCCACAAAATGGTTTCTTTTGAAAACTTGATGAAGTTTGAATAAAATGATTGTTTGAAATTCGAGAAAGGAGATCATTGGATTTGGAGTTCAAACGGAATTTACAAGTTGAGTGTGGATTGGGTGAAATGTATTTGGGTTTGAGTTGAATTGAGCTGGATGAAGTCGGTTTGGATTGAGGTCGAGTTTGAATTGGATTGAGGCTCAGGCTTGAACTAGATTGATGTTCGGGTTGGGTCAAAGTTGGGTCAAGGTCAAAATTAGGTCAAGGTCAAAATTCGGTCAAAGCCGACATTTGAATTGGTCAAGGTCAACGTTTTTGGTCAAGGTCAATGTTTTTGGTCAAGGTCAATGTTTTTTGGTCAAGGTCAATGTTTTTGGTCAAGGTTTGACATTTGTGGACTTGTTTTGACTTGTGTGGACTTGGACCGAATTTGGGCCAAGGCTTGGGCTGATTTGGGCTTTGGACCGGTTTGGGCTTGGGCCCGAAGTGGGCTTAACGGGTCGAGCGGGTTGAATGGGCCGAATTGAAGTTGGGCCCAAAATGGGTTTGGTTCAAACTGGGCTTGAATCGGGCTTGATGGGCCAATTGTGTTTTGAAATGGGCTTTGATTTTATTTTCAGGGTTGGGCCACACATGGATTGGGCCGATGGACTTATTGGGCTGAATGGGTCAAGCTAGAAGTGGGTCAAGTAAGAATTGGGCCAAGTTGAGTGATTTGGAATTAGGAAAATCTGATGGTCTAAAATCGAAATGAGAATGTTTGTCTATATACATATATATACATGTTTTAGGAGCATTTTAGGGTCTAGAATGTTACCACCATGAGATAGGCCAATGGTCTATCAGGCCAGGGGAACACTCTCTATCCTAAAGGGATCATTGTTTGCTTATACATAAATGTGTGTTTTAAAGTTTAGGATGTAACCACCATGAGAAGGCCAATGGTCTACAGGGCCAGGGGGACCCCACTATCCTAGTGGAGGGCCCTAAGGACTAATAACTAGGGCTAATAATAGTCAGATGTACAAGGAATTGAAGTGAAGAGTGCAATGAAGCTAGATATAAAGCATGTATAATATGTACAGAAGCAAAACCCACATGAACAACAGGTCAAAACTGGTAACAACAGCCATTCAAAGAATCACATATGCTCGTTGTTATTGAAGAAACCGGTGGGTGTTCTGTCTAATCGAAAATTTTAAGGTATAAAGTCAAAAGTTCAAACATCAATCAACCCTAAACTAAATTACCGAAACATCTACACATTCATTTTATCATTTCCTTTTTCTTTTCTTTTTCTTTTTTTTTACCAAACAAACGCAAAGGACTCACTCAAATCCCATCTCCATTTTTCTTTTGAAGCCGAACAGACTAATCAAACGCAAAGACAGAAAAGGTTTGAGCAGATGAGTAACACACTTGAATCAGATACTTGCAAAATACCCAGAAACATTTAGACGACCTCTCATCAACGTAGCAGGTTATTATGTTCATACAGAGGGGCATTCCATTCGAAATAAATGAATCGGACAGAGACATTTGAGTCAAGAGTTGGTGTACCAGGAAACCGGTGAGAATTCTCTGCAAGATTAACACACAAGAACAAATAAACTGGCTCAGAAATCTATCAGACAAGATGAACAAGATTAACAGGGAAGAATAAATACAGAAGTAAGGGGAGAATGAAGTGTGGGTAGCAATGGGTTTATCTCGGTAAGGGGTTAAGCTAATATCCTGCAAAAGAGAAGAAAGGTAAGACAAGCCTCTTGCACGATTTAAAGACAAAATGAACAGGTGAGTTCTAGCAGTAAGGATATGAGTGTTACTGGAAATGTTGAACAGCCAGGACAGATATGAAGATAATACGGGTACTTCTTCAGTGAATGAAGAACATCATCCTCAGAGATAAACAGACCAGAATCAACTCAATATCCACCGCGAATATGGGAAAACAGAACTCGTGGCCATAACTTGAAGCATGACAACCGACAGAGCGGAATGGGTACCAAAATCCAAGTAAACCAGCACAAGAATAATCGTACATTCAACCCAACAGATTGAGTCATCAAAGGGGCTTCAGACCCATCATGGGTAGAGCCGACAAACGAGAACGAAGAATTGAACAAGCATTAGAACTAATTTGTCATACCTTATGACTGGAGATGACCAGTCTGCAATATTTACAGATTAAGGAGACTAATATAACAGGGATTGATACAAACCCTTCCGTGTAACCTCTTGAACCCAGAACCCATACTGAGTTCGGTGTTCATTTACAGTCGAAATCGAAGCTAGAACAGAAATTATAAAAACTTTGATGGTTTGAAGAAGACGAGAAGAAGAGGGAGGCTCGAAACGTGGGACTTAGCACCACCATCGGAAACTAATTCCGGAAAAGGCTATATCCCTCACGTTCATTAGAGCCATTCCCGATTCGGTTTGCTTGACAACGTGAAATCAAAGGTAGAGCAAATCGAGAAAGAGAAACAGGAGGATTTGTACAGAACGTAAAGACTGTGCAAGAGTAGAAGTAGCAAACTCAAAATTGACTTCGTAACAACAGATAGCAGGGAGTTACTTACTCTGAAACTAAAAGAAAATGAAACAGTGCGGAAGACGGGCGAGTTCGATGGGTGACTGGGGATGAAGACTCGAAGAAGAAAATGGAAAATTTCGGGGAAAGACGAAGATGAGCGATCTGGTTCTTTTCTCTCGAGTTTCAAACTGAGGAGTAATATCAAAAGGAATGTTCCAATCGACAGAGAAAAGATGTGGGTGTCGGCTGCTGATTCGAATGGCCTACAGTAGGTTTTTTTGAGACTTATTTATAATAAATGAGTAGGGTTCTATTAAGGGAGGGTCAGCAGATTTTTTTAGTGGGCTAACTTGAACAAAAGTGAGCTTTATTTGAGGCAGTTGGGTTGCAAAAATCAGACCCAAGGAGGATGGGCCACATCTATTTGTCGAGAAAGAAAAAAACGGAGTTATGCTACTCCCGAGTATCGAACCAAGGGCTTTTGTATACCTCCCACAAATACAAACCAGCTGTGCTACCGCATCACTCAATATTTGAGTGGAGAAAATAGATATAAAGCCGTGATACAAGCTGAAATAAATAAGAGAATACCCTTTGCTTCCATCAAGATTTGAACTCAAGACCAATAGCTCTCTTAATAAACATAGTGACCAGTCATACTAATGCATAATTCAATATACAAATGAGAGAAAATAATACAAGAGCTCTAACTCAAACGGTATAAACTCTAAAAAGGGATGGGTTTAAAATCGGATTGTCATTTGGAAATTCATTTTCGAAAAAAATCGTGTTTCTATGAAATGCTTTGAAAAAGATTAAAAAATGATGGTTTCGTTTTAGCACGCACGCTAATATGTTTTTGAAAAAGAAAGGCGACGACCCCTCTTCGGAATTGCTTTATGGGGTGAGAATTTTTGGTGTCTACACATGTAAAAATTAGTAACGTGTACTAGAGACACGGTATGTATGATGGTTGGTTAATCAATAAAGAGCAGTGTTGATTATTAAATTCCACTTGTGTCCACCATCATTACTCATAAACTTGTGAATCCAATAGGTTATGGACTCGGTTCCGAAGGTAACCTGAGTATCCTCACCGAAGCACAAGCCGGTAAAAGCGGCACCATCTTAACGGGAACCTTCCCAGTGAACGGCATTGAAGCCTCAGTATTATTCGACTCCGGCGCCTCTCACACCTTTGTATCGCCATCTTTTGTGAAGAGGTTGGGGCTAGATGCGGATGAGCTACCAAACTTCTTGGTTACTCTCCCATCGAAGGAGCGAGTACAGTGTACCAAGTATTACAAATCAGCCACGATCCGAATCAAAGGCGAAGCGTTTCCCATCTCCTTCATTGAATTTAATGGATTGGGATTCGACTTAATAATCGGAATGAACTGGTTGGAGCGGCACAAGGGGCGAATCCTCTGTGCCGAGCATCGATTGCTGCTCAAGAGTCCTTCTGGGGTTACTGTATCTTACCGCCAGAGACCGAGAGAGCCTTCGACTACAGTTATCTCCGCTATGGCTATGTACCGGGAGCTCAGAAAGGGCAATGATGTATATCTTTGTTATGTACAAGACCTGGAGAGAGACCCAGAGTTTAGTAATGATGTACCGATTGTATCTGAATTCCCCGATGTATTCCCGAAGGAGCTACCTGGTATGCCACCTAAGAGAGTAGTGGAATTTGAAATTGATCTCCTGCTTGGTACCGGTCCCATTTCTAGGGCACCGTACTGCATGCCACCAGCAGAAATGACAGAGCTCAAGGAGCAGTTGCGCGATCTTCTAGACAAAGGGTTTATACGCCCGAGCGTATCACCCTGGGGAGCACCGGTCCTCTTCGTGAAGAAGAAGGAAGGTAGCCTCCGACTTTGTATTGACTACCGCGAATTGAATGCGGTCACAGTCAAGAATAAATACCCATTGCCACACATCGACGACCTATTCGACCAGCTGAAAGGAGCATCAGTCTTCTCCAAGATCGACCTCCGATCCGGGTATCATCAGATTGCTATCAGAGAGCAAGACATAGAGAAAACGGAATTCCGTACCAGATATGGCCACTACGAATTCACCGTCATGCCATTCGGTTTGTCGAATGCACCAGCTAAGTTCATGGACCTAATGAATCGACTATTCAGTGAGCAGTTAGATACTTCGGTTGTTGTCTTCATCGACGACATCCTTGTGTACTCAAAGTCAGCAGAAGAACATGAAACCCACCTCAAAAAAGTACTTGAGACACTGCGCGAGAACCAGCTCTATGCGAAGTTCTCCAAATGCGAGTTCTGGCTAGATCAGGTATCATTCCTCGGTCATGTCATCTCGAGCGCGGGTATTTTAGTTGATCCATCTAAGATTGAAGCTGTACGATCATGGCCTAGACCTAAGACTGTTACCGACATTCTGAGCTTTCTTGGTTTAGCTGGTTACTACAGAAGATTTGTAAAGGACTTCTCGAAAGTCGCTAAGCCCATGACTACATTGATGAAGAAAGATGCACCGTTTGTATGGACAGACGAGTGCGAGGTATCCTTCCAGAGCCTAAAGGACTCATTGACCTCAGCACCGATTCTCACACTTCTAGAGGGCATAGAGGGATTTGAGGTATATTGTGATGCATCACTCAAGGGAATGAGATGCGTACTCATGCAGCATGGCAAGGTTGTAGCCTACGCCTCCCGCCAGCTGAAAAAGCATGAGGAGAATTACCCGACACACGACTTAGAGTTAGGAGCCATTGTCTTCGCTTTGAAGATATGACGACACTATCTCTCTGGGGTAAGCATCACCATCTACTCGACCACAAGAGCTTATAGTATGTATTCACACAGAAAGAATTTAATTTGAGACAGAGAAGGTGGATGGAGTTTCTCTCAGACTACGACATCGACCTACAGTATAAGGAAGGGAAGGCAAACGTAGTAGCTGATGCCCTGAGTCGTCGAGCACACTCGCTCCATTCGCTACTCGCTTCTTCTTGCTTGGTTGACGAGGTGCGAGACGCTCAGTTGAGCGACCCTTACATGACTGAAATTAGACAGAAGATCACAGACGGTACGTTCGAGAAGAAGAAGTATGACTTCAAGCTACATGAAGATGGTCTGATTCGGCTGAATGGCAGGTTATGCGTTCCCCGAAGCAATGCTGAGCTGAAGGATCGCATCCTGCGAGAGTCACACAGTTCTACACTATCCGTTCATCCAAGAGCCTCCAATATGTACAAAGACATGAAGAGGTACTTCTGGTGGTCTGGAATGAAATCAGATGTGACAGAGTATGTATTGAGATGCTTAACATGCCAGAAGATGAAGTTTGAACATCGTAGATCAGGCGGAATGGTACAATCGATGCCAATTTCGGAGTGGAAATTTCACGATATCTCCATGGATTTTGTTGTAGGACTCCCACCTGCCAGGGGAGGACTCAACATGATTTGGGTTGTAGTCGATCGCCTCACCAAGGTTGCCCGATTCATACCGATGAAGGACACCTGGAAGGTAGCGAAGCTCGCAGAGCTGTTCGACAAGGAGATCATCAGACACCACGGAGTCCCGAAGACTATAGTATCTGACCGCGACACCAGATTTCTTTCGAGATACTGGAGAGCCACACGGGAAGCGCTGGGTACAGAATTGAAGCTGAGTACCGCCTTCCATCCACAGACCGACGGTCAGACAGAAAGGACCATCCAGACACTGGAGGACATGCTTAGAGCATGTGCCTTAGACTTCCAGGGGAGTTGGTTAGATAAGCTTCATCTTATCGAGTTTTCATACAATAATAGCTATCATGCTTCGATTAAGATGTCGCCTTTCCAAGCTCTATACGGTAGACCTTGCTGTACCCCCTTGTGTTGGGATGAGTCGAGTGAAGCGGTCATCATAGGACAGGAGTACCTTGAACAAGTCCAAGTGGAAGTTCAACAAATTCGAGCTAACATGAAAGCAGCCCAAGATAGACAGAAATCCTATGCGGATGTGCGACGACGCGACCTTGAGTTCACCGTGGGCGACCAAGTGTTCTTGCGCGTTTCACCTATGAAGGACGTATTCCGATTTGGCCAGAAGGGCAAGCTAAGCCCGAAATTTGTAGGGTCGTACACTATCACCGGAGAGTTGGATCTGTAGCCTACAAGTTAGCATTACCTAAGGACTTGGGGCGTCCATGATGTCTTTCATGTGTCACAACTCAAGAAGTACATCGCCGATCCTTCTCATGTCCTAGAGCCCGAGCAGTTATCCATTGAGCCGACCATGAGATATGTCGAGACTCCTGTTAGAATCCTTGATACGAAGACTAGAGACACTCGCCATAAATCTGTGTGAATGGTGAAGGTCTTATGGTCCAATCATGATGTCGAAGAAGCGACACGGGAGTTAGAAGACGCCATGAAGGTGAAGTACCCACAGTTATTCATCGACTAGATAGTCTAGTACTTAGCGGGTACGGGTACGGGTACGGGGTGTACCCCTTTTAAGGGGGGTAGAGCCATTTTGCTTTTGCATTGCTTCGGGTTAGCATTGCATAGTGTGTATGTATTGTAGTATGTTTTGATGGCACATGTAGTGCAAAGTGTATTTGGTATGTATGTGTAATGTGTAATGTATTGGTGTGTATGTACAATGTGTATGTATCGGTGTGATGTGTATTGTGGAATGATGTGTATGGAAATGGTGTATTGTGTATGTGAATTGCGTATGGTGCTTGATTTGTGTATGCTTGCATTGTGGAGGAAGTAAACATCTCGTAGGTGGTAGTAAGACACATATGGCAATTGGGTTGCCAAATGAGTAGAATTATTAAACCATTAACCTTGAGTAACTTTGAGGGTAAAGTTTCTTAAGAGGGGTAGATTGAAATACCCCGTAATTAAAAATAGTGATTAATTAGGCTAATAAGTATTTTAGAAGCTTAATTATGTCTAAATAATCATGAGGGAACAAATACCGAAGAAAACGGATCATTAAAACGGACTAAAAACACAAACGAACCTTAAAGCGTGTTTTTCGAGGAAACTGGGAAAACACGACTTTAAACGGGTCAAAACAGACTCGTAACAGTTTTGGTCAACCAAATAGTGAAAATAGTAAAAACTGTAAAAAAACGGGAAGTTGTGGGGTGAGAGTGTAAATAAAATAAACTAGTGTGTCCACTATTGCAAATAAAATTTTAAAAACCTCATGTGAGGGATGTGTGAGCTGGCTGCTTACTCCCTCCCCTCTCATTTTTATTGTTGCTAATATGCTACATGACAAAGTCATAAAGCAAGTCAAAAAGCAAAATCAATCTTCTCTCTCCTACTCCCTCACAAACCCACGTACTGCACTCCCCTCTCTTTCTCTGATTTTTCTTCTTCCTCTTGAAACCTCTAATGGCGATTTGCACACCACCACCCTAACCTCATCTTCTCTCCTCTTGTTAACTACTCAAACCTCCACCAAAAATCACAAAAATTGTACCATTGTGTTCCTCTCATCAAGGAGAGCATTTCCCTCTTTTCTAAATTCGAAAACAACCAACTTCATCTCCATGGGTGTTCTTGGTTTTGAAGATGAAGGCCACCATTAGAAGCCTCTTCTCCATCTTATTGGTCTAAGGTAAAAAGAAATCCGAAAGTACTAGCATTTCTTGCTCTTATTTACAAAATAAAAATTTCTAAGTTGGAACTTCTATTCCTTGTTTTCCCAGCCGATTTTGGCTTCCTTTGGAGGGTTGAAATCTCACTCTTGTTGCTATTCTACACTCCTTCTACATACTTGCAAGGTAATGCAATTTCCTAAACTCTAAAACATACCTTAAAGCTTTAAAGATGGTTTAAGGGTTAGTTGTATTGAAATTGTGGTGTATATTAATGGGTTGTAGCTTTAGAGATTGAGTTTCCATAACCGGTGGGAAGAGAGGAGAGGAAAGGAGGAAGGAAAGAAGAAGAAGAAGGAAGGAAAAGCTATAAGGAAAACAAGGTAAATTATGCTCACCTTATGTAGTTTGTAATGCTTCATATAACAGATTTTTAGTAGTCTAAATGAGTATTGTAAATGGTAATGAGTAGTAGTACAATGTGGAAGAAGAACTAAACTGTTTTTAAGCTTGAAAAGTCATTTGAAAACTTGTTAAAACCTAAAGGGAACTAGATGTTGTGTGCAGGAATTTAATGAGTGCTTAAGGTCTAGTATTGGTGTTGGAGAGTTGTATATTGTTGTTGTTTATAAACAGGTGATATGAATGATGAATGTGAGTGAAAACAATGTGGTGAGAATGTAAAAATATAGGGGAGACTATGTCAAATTTTGTCTAGAACCTAGAACACTTAAGAACTAGAAATGAGTGGGGAAACACTTTGAAAACAGGTTTTAAATGGAGCCAAGTGGTGGGTAGGTTAAGAGAGATAGATAATGCATTATAAGCCTTAGAAATGGCATTAGGAAGAGGAACCATGAATGGTAGATGTGAGAACCAAAATCTGTAGCAAAACACAACTAGGAAAAATAGTGTAGGTGTTGGAAAGAAAACTTGGAAAATAATGTGCGTGATTTGATATAGAAAAGAGTAAGGAGTTAATGGATGAACTAAGATGATGTAGAAGGTTTAATTAGTGTGCAAACATGTGGGATTACTTGTAGGAAGATTGGGGAAGGAATGGGTAAGAAAAAGAAGTGAAAACAAAGTCTGTAGGCAAGTTCTGCTACCGACCGACCCAGAGGTTGGATCGGTCGTGGGTCGGTCGGGGCATAAAATCACTGGAACAAACTTTATGACTTCGACCGACCCAGACGGGTGAGTCGGTCGTGGGTCGGTCGGGCAAATCTTTGAAGTCGAAGTTTTTGACTTCGACCGACCCAGAGGAGTATGGGTCAGTCGGGTCGGTCGGGCAAGTCTAGAGGACGGAAAAGTTACTGGAATGGACTGACCCAAGGGGTTGGGTCGGTAGGTGGGCAGTCGGCCCAAATTTACAAAATATATATATATATATATAGGTATACACGTACATGTATTGGCGACATTAGCATGGAAGTAAGTAAGGTAAGAAAAACAAACTTAAAGTATGAAATGGGTTTCAAACCACTTGTAACATGAAAGAACTAGTAAGTGTACCTAGGGAATGGTAATGGAATAAGGAGTTAGAATAATAATAAGTCATTAACCATACAACTCTATGTCTGTTATAGGACTTGAATTGTGAATACCAAAGGAAAGTCGGTTGCAAGTACAACGGTGAACGGTATGAACTTCTCATGCCCCGTATGCTACCTTGGTTACTCTGATTTGTGTGTTGTGTGCTAATTGATCACCTAAATAAGATAAACGCACGAATCGGATTTATTATGTTCACTTGTGATTATTTGATATTTTTCCTTGTTGAATATTATCTTAAATCGTAGTTTGTATAATTCATGAAATGTATGAATGATAATGAAGTGTATGTATGCTTGATGTATTGTGTAGTGACCGAATGTTGTTATGATGGACTTCTAACTGATTCCTAACAAGCTAACCAATCTAACATAATAAATTGGTAAATTGGAATGAGTAGAAGTCCGATATAGTTTCGGCCACACGTGAGGAGGCGGAGACACAAGAGGTTGGATCCAATTTCTGGCTTTAATCTTTTCCACGGCCCAAACCCCTTAAATGGTAGCATCCTGGATTAGTGAGCCACCTAAAGCCTGGTGGTGGGACGGTGTAGTCCCTGCCCAGAGGTCATACCGACTTAACATGAGTAAAGGTAAGTAAGTAAGAGTAAGTAAGTAAGTATGGAAAAGTAAGTAAGAATCGAATGAGAATGATTGTGTAAGTGTTGTGTAACGAGTAAAAGAGTAAAGAACATCCGATTAACCCGAATGTGTAATTGGCTCACCCTTGAAGAGGTAAGTATTGTGTATGGTATGGATATACTGTTTGGCTTGTGTATTGCCTTCGGTTGTGTGTATTGTATTGTATATGAATGTGTTGTATATGTAAAGCATGTATGCATGTCTTAAATGAACCGCATGTATAGTCGACCATAAATAGTCGGCGTGCCCTTGTTAGCACGCGGTATATGTGAAGTTTATATGCAGCGTTTTGCTGAGCCCCTTGGGGCAATGTTTTTAATTTTACAGGTACTCGAGAAGGTTGAAGGTCATGATGAGACCATGCTTTATTCTTTTTGTGTAGTGAGTAGTTTGTGGATGGTGTACCAAGTTGTACACAGCTGTAAGCCTTTCTGATTAGCCGGTGTACCATGGAGTACACCCTTTTTGGATATTGAGGGGACTATGAATTGGTATAGATGAGTAGTTGTTGAACTCATTATTTTTGTAAACTTGAGAAAGGATGTATTAACTTTACTTTTGATACTCGGTAATCCAGCAATGTAAGTAAAATGATTTTGTAATTGGTAAGCAATGTTAGTAGCTCGGTATTCTTTAGACATCAGACCGTTACTGTATGTAGTGTAAGCCTTGCTAGCCGTATGGGCGGTTAGCGGCATTGTATCACCCGCCGTAGTATTAGTATTTCCGCTGCGAGTAGTAGGATGAACGGGACAATTATACGGTAAGTAAGGGATTAGCGGTAGGGGTGTTACAATATGTCCTGTTCTTCTCTCTGGTAATTAGAACAATAGAAGGCTTTGTGCCTTCTGTCACCCTTATACTGCTCAAATCTATCTTCATTTGCTTTCTGGTGATTACAACAATAGTTTTAAATATTTTTTCTGTCACACACAATGATGCAAACGATTGACGTATGAATCTGTCGCACCAGTAAAAAAAATATAACGATAAGCAATAGGGTACCTTGCCTTCTATTTCACATGTGAAGCAATCGATAAGCACTTTAGTAGTGGCATAGTCCCTGCATTTGTTAACCAATTCTAACTCTCATTGTTCCTTCTGTTTTGAAGTTGTACGATGATGGGTGACTAAGTTATGACAAAACAGAAAACAAGGTGATTAATTTAGCCTTGGTACTAGTTCACCGAAAGTTGTTAGTTTAGTGAATTAAGTGCTAAACTTTTATATACAAGTTTTGGCAATTAAGAACATTTAAGAAATTAAAGAAAGTTTTCTGGTGCGTGTGGATATTCTAGGTATGTTTGCCTTAGTATTAATGTAAACAGAATATGAACTTGTTCATATTGACATGGTTATACCAACCTCAAAAACCAGGCTGAAATGTAATTTATATAACAACGATGAGTTCCCCTTCCTTTAAGCTGCTGTCAACATTAGAAGCTAATTGATTTCTTTTGTCATACCTTGTGAAACAGACGATAAGTATTATATGCAGTAGCAGTCTTGCTGTTTACAAAAAAAAACAGCATAAGCATTATATTCTTGCTGTTAAGAATTGAAAGAAAAAGAAAAATTAGCTGAGTTGAGAATTGACTTTAAGAGTTTAATTGAGCAGATAATCAACAGTAACTGCACACTCTCAAGTTGCTATCTCATCCTCTGATGTTTATAAATGTGGTTAGTTGAAGTGTTTGTACTAATCTGGCAAGTGGGTTTAAATGATAATCTGGTTGTTTAGTGCTTAAGCGCAATTCTAAGTTGGGATAATAAACATGGTTTGGTGAATAAGTGGTAAATTCGATAAAGTTGTCATCAAATCATCAAATTACTAATTTGAGAATAAGTGGGTTAGAAAAATAATCAAGTAATAGGGTAATGGTTGCTAAGGTTTTTATTAACAAAAAAAGAAAACTAAATTTGTTAACCCTATTGTTACCGATTTAGCAAAAATCATTAGTTTAATATGTTAATAACCATGGTTGACGGTGTTTTGTTGGTGAAGAAACGGTTAGTTGAGGTTTTTAAGTTTTTAGTTGCCTTTGGTGTGTAAGTGAGTGATTAATTGTAAGCAGGAATAATAATCGTGGTTGATTGAATTTTATCAATTTGTTTTGGGTAAATTGGTATTAATTCGATAAGAGTTGATTAAATGATTAAGCGGTAGTGATGTCGTTTTGTTAATTTTGATAATTGTTGGTGCTGGTGAATTAAGGGTGAATTGATAAATATAATTAGGCTTAGGAATGAGCTTAAGTGCTATTTATAATAAGATGTAGGGTTTCAATCTAAGTACATAAATATGATGGTTAACTTAATAGATTAATGAGTATAATTGGTTAAATGGACAAAAAAGCCCATTTTATTATTAGTATAAAAAAAAAACAATAAATAGTAAAATAGTGGAAAAAAGACACCATTAAAAAAATGGGTATTAACAATTTACTACCTTGTGTTAATGTGGTGATGAATGGTTGTTATGGCCTATGGGACGATTTTTAGCAATAAAGAAACTTCGGTTAAATCGTTAGTAATAAAAAAGTGTCATATTTATAAACATTGAGGGAATAGATGGTAACACAACTTGTAAATGAAATGAGTTGATAGTATAATTAATTATTTGTTAAGTAGAAAATGACATATAAATATTGTTATTATATAACTTTACTATAACTGTAATATTGAAACTGATAGGAACATACATGTTTCTTCCAATTTCTTCAGGGTATATGTAGACACCAAAAATTCTCACCCCATAAAGCAAATTCCGAAATAATAAATAAAACAAGGGGGGTTGTCGCCTTTCTCGACAAAACGCATTACGTGCGTGCCAAAACGAAACTGTATTTTATGACAATTTTTTTGAATCAATTTTCAAAGCATCCGTTTTCAAACTGTCCCTTTTTAATATTACTGTTTACCATTTTATTTCCGAAAGATTTCATGTTAGTTCGTTCTGTTTACTCACTCATTTATTTACTATTCATTTTATCTCGGTTCATGCTATTTCGTTACTTGTTTATTTTATCTCATTTCATTTTATTGATACTTTTACTTGTATTCTCTTTATTAGTACTTGTTTTTTATTTTCCTTTATCATTATCATTTAAAAATCATTCATCATTTCATGTACATTTTCACTATTATCTTTCATAGTAGCATGTTTTGTTTTGTCGTCAATTCGACTAAATATCCTCTTATCTCATTTCATTTGTTATTTTATTTTTCTATCTTATTTACGTGCTACTCGTACATATGTACTTCAACTTCTATTTTTATTGCATTCGTTTGTATTTCAACTACCATGTCATTATGTTATTACATTATTTTATGTTTGTATTACATTTTGTATGTTATTATTGTCATTCCATAATTTCATGACTTTTGGGAAGAAAACATTTCATCTTTCATTTTACCGTATGTTTCCATACTAGCGTTTTAAAAGATCTTTTTCAGCTTGAATTGGAGTTCTATTTTTATTTTTAACAGGCATATGATAAGTTCTGCTTTAGCACAATTGGTTGTTGTGTATTGAAGGCAGGTGGACATCTAGGGTTCGAACTTGGGGGAGAGCAGAAATCAAGTTTTATATTTTTGCCTTGATAGCCCGAACCAAATGTAGCCCATCTGGGATGGATCCGGTCCAACCCAAACATGGCCCATAGATAGATTAGTAACTCTCAGCCCATTCAAAATAATCTAACTGACATACTCCTTCCAAAAACCCTAGTTTTCATATTATAAAAACCACTGTAGCCGACCCCGTCTGGTTCTCCCGGGGCCTTCATCGATTTTTCTCCATCATCCACCTCCAACTCCCTCGTTCTCTAGCATGAAGAAAAAAACAGTCGACTAGTTCATTCACCTTGCTCATACGTTTTGAAACACCAGAGGCCTTTACCCTCTCTAATTCAAAGCCAGAAAAACCGAAATCCTCTCCATCATTTCCATCGCTACCTTCATCTTCATCGCAAGGCAACCGAAAAACCCCCAAATCTGATCTCCCCTCTGTCTATTAATCCTTTCGATCACCATCAGTTTACAACCCTCTCTTCAAAAAAAAAAAAAAGAAAAGCCAGTCGAGACCCTTCCCTTTCCCCCAGAAATCGTCGCCAACATCACTCACCCATCTTCATTCTTCACCAGAAGATCAATTAGAGTATGGGCCGCATAGCCCATACTTACTTGGTCTTTTATTTTAGCAAGTTTCATTAGTTAGGTTATTAGTAGTTTTTATTGGTTTTTATCTCTATTCGAGATTTGGTTTTGTTAAGATCTTCAGAGATCTTTTAGGAACAACTTATTTTATCATCTTTTCTCTACAAATACATGGTACTCTAGGCCTGTAAACAATATCTGAACTTAGCCATTCATTCTCAATGCAACAGACGGCAGTTTACAAACAAATCCACACACTTTACATTCTCACAAACTCTAAATTCCAACATGGTATCAGAGCTTCAGGAAGTCTAAATACAACACAATACATCTAGACTACAATGGCGAACAACGCAGGGAAGGAGAAGATCGATGGCACTTCAGGAACCGGGAATTCTGTGATAGATGTGAACGATCCAATCTATGTTCATGCAGCAGAAAGTCTGGCATTAAACCTTGTACCAAAGTTTGAAGGAGTAGGCTTTCTTGGCTGGCGCTTCGACATGGTAACTGCTCTTAAAACCAAGAATAAGTATGGCTTTGTCACAGGAAAATAAAAAAACCTGATGAAACAGACGAGATACGCTATGCATCTTGGGAAAGAGCAAACTCACTTGTGGTTGCCTGGTTGAAGAACTCTCTAGGCGGTACCGCTTCAAAGTCTTCGGTATGTGGATGATCCTAAGGAGATTTGGGATCAGCTCAATTCCAGATATCAACACAGCAACTTGGCCGTCATACACGCCTTGAAGAAGGATCTGGCAGAAGTGAAACAGAATGAAGAATCAGTTGCAGAGTATTTCAATAAGTTAAAGAGAGTGTGGGGGGAGTTGGAACAAGCAAACCCTCCGCAACAGTGCAGTTGCAACAAATGCACTTGCAACATTAACAAGTCAATCAAGAAGGCGATTGATGAGGACAAACTAGTCCACTTCTTAATGGGTCTCAACAGAAAGTATTTATCAATAATGGGGCAGATATTCGCAATGCAAACCCCACCAGACTTAGAGAAGGCTTTCTCCTTAGTGATTCAAGAAGAAGAACAAAGGGGAGGGCAGATTTCGGGTGAAGATGCTACCTCCTTTTACAGTCACAGACAGGTGCAGCCAACTCAGTCAGTCAGCTCAAAGAATTCTAGGTTCGAAAACCCTAGAATAGATATTGACAGGAAAAGGCTAAATTGCACTTACTGTAAAAAGATTGGCCATTTGAGTGAGAATTGTTACCAGAAGTTGTTCTGTACGCATTGCAAGAGGAATGGACACCTCGAATCAGACTGTTTTCATCTTCATGGAAAAGAAAATGTTCTTTCCAGAAAGAAGAAGAGTTTTGCGAATAATGTCACAGCAGAAGCTCAGGCGGAATCAACTTCCGACGGAGGTCTTACAGCAAAACAGATTCAACAAATAGCAGACATGATTCACAGTGCAACCACAACATCGAAATCAGAGAGCTTGAGCTATAGTAACTTTTCAGGTAATGAAATTTGCGAAGAAAATTATATCTTACCAGTTCTCGCATTTTATTTGAGAATAGATGGATAATTGACTCAGGCTCAACAGATCATATCTCTGGTGTTAAGAATCAATTCGAAACCCTAAAACCCTTGCGAAATTGGAAAAATATCATCTTACCAGACGGAACGCCACATCGCGTTAATTTGGTAGGAGATTAGGGTGAATGACCGATTATTGCTGAGAGATGTCCTCTTTGTTCCCGAATTCAGATTCAGTTACTCTTGTAGAAGAAATTGACAGAACATCGTGATTGCGCTTTGGTCTTTCATGGTGATTTTTGTTTTCTTCAGGACCGCTTGACAGGGAGGACTGAGGTTTTCGGGCAGGTTTATCACGGGCTTTACGTTTTGACTTTGTGCACTGAAAGAGAAGGGGCAGATGTGGGCCACGACACTGGGGTTAAAAGCCATGTGGGCTGCGACGCTGGACTGGTTTGTCACACTGGTGTGGATTGCGCCCGCGTTTTTGCCAATTCCAAGCAGTCCGCAGACGTTCAAGACCTAGCTCAGTTTTGTTTCTAATAAGGCCATTGTTTCTGAAACGGGCCACAATTTTTTTATTTCTTCTAAGGCAAAAGCCTTGCACGTTAGACTTAGACATGTACCTTACAGGAAACTTGTCTCAATGGGTTTAATAAAGCAGTCGGATTTTTCTTTCGATTATGCGTGTGATGTGTGCTACAAAAGCAGGGCTCGAAGGTTACCTTTTGATGATTCGTCTATTAAAACAGAAAGAGCTTTTGAGTTGATCCACGTAGATGTGTGGGGTCCTTTCAAGACAGAAACCTATAATGGATATAGATGTTTTGTCTGTTTTGTGGATGATTTCACAAGAACAACTTGGGTTCATCTTTTGAAACAAAAGGGAATGGCTTGGGAAGCAGTCATTAATTTCATAACCATGGTGGAACGACAATTTGATACAATAGTTAAAATTGTTCGTTCAGATAATGCAAAGGAACTGGGTAGTTCTAAAGAAGGTGATAGGTTCTTCTCTGCAAAAGGAATCTTGCATCAAACCACTTGTGCTCATACACCTCAGCAGAATGCAGTGGTAGAGAGGAAACACAAGTATCTCCTTGAAACAGCCAGGGCTATATTTTCAGTCGAATGTTCCATTGGTTTATGGGGGGGAATGTATTCTACATGCCACTTATTTGATCAACAGATTACCTTCCAAGGTGTTGGGAGGGCAGTCGCCATTTGCTTTGTTACATAAGAGTGCAGTTAACTATGACAACATCAAACCTTTTGGTTGTTTATGCTATAAAACAATTGTTCATCCCAAGGAAAGCAAGTTCAGCCCCAGGGGCGAAGCATGTGTATACCTTGGAGAGGCTCCACGACAAAAAGGACACAAGGTTTTGGGTCTTCGATCACAAGTCGTGGAAGTTTGCAGGGATGTAAGGTTTCACACGGATGTTTTTCCTTATGTTGAACAAGTAGATGGCATATCTTTTCCTCAGGATCTTTTTGTTCCGAATCCGGATGTTTCACCTGTCCTTTTTGATACCGAAACAAGTGGTCCAGTACAGCAACAGTTGCATCTCCGAGTGAGAGTGATGAGAGGAATGACATCCAGGTTCGTCGTTCTAGTAGAAACACTCATAAACCGGGTTATTTGGATGATTATGTTTGCAACAATGTTTTCCAAGAGGTCTGGATGACAGGGTTTACAGGTGTGATACTTCTTCTGCTAATCTCATATCTGGATGTGAGAGTCTTCACTAGTAGAAAAAAGATTTAAATGACGCACTTTAAACCACGGTTAATCTCATAACCGTCATTTAAAAACTTTTATACACGGTATTAGCATAACCGTCAAAAAAAGTGTCGGCGGGAGATTTATACCACGGTTCCACGGAAACCGTCATATATAGCTTGACGTGTTGCATTTTATACCATGGTTTTGACGGAACCGTCATATATAGTTTGACGCGATGTATTATATACCACGGTTCTGTGTGGAACCGTCATATATAGTTTGACGCGTTGTATTTTAAACCACGGTTTTGTTACAACCATCGTTTTTAGTCATGGTCAAAATACTTTAAATGACGGTTTCTTGGTAGAACCGTGGTATATAGTCTAAGCGGGAATTAATTTTCGGCGAAAATTAACGCGGCGCTTTCTCTTCTCCTATTATATATATTGTCCTCAATGTTTTCTTCTTCTTCTTCTTGTGTCTCTCTCTGTAACCGACGAACAAGGAATATGCTCTACAACTCTTCTCTTCTTCTTCTGCGCCTCTTCACTGTAACCGACGAACAAGGACATGCTTTGCAACTATTCTCTTCTTCTTCTGCGCCTCTTCACTGTAACCGATGAACAAGGACATGCTCTACGCCTCTTCACTGTAACCGGCGAACATGGACATGCTCTGCGCCTCTTCACTATATTTTGCAAACCTAACCGGCGAACAATAACATGCTCTACGCCTCTTGTTTTTCAGGGTAATTTTTGCAACCCACAGTAGCGAACAAAGAACATATGCTACTGCGCTCTCTCTTCTGTAAGGTCAAGTTTGATTTTTGTAGACTAGTCAAAGGTTCAGGTCAAGGTCAAACCGGTTTGATTTTTTGTGGGCTTGGGCTGATTGTGGGCTTGTTGGACCGGTTTTGGGCTTGATGGGCCGGTTTTGGGCTTGTTGGGCCGGTTTTGGGCTTGTTGGGCCGGTTTTGGGCTTTGGGCCGAACTTGGGCTGTGGGCCGAGACGGGTTTGTTGGGCCGAGATATGTTTGGGCTGAATTTGGGCTTGGGCCAAACTTGGGTATGGACTGGATTGGGTATGGGCTGGTTCTATAGGCCTTGGGCCTGATTGGGTATGGGCCGGTTCTGGTGAGATTGGGCCGGGATAAGATTGGGCCAGGGTTTGAAATGGGCCAGGCTTGGTGGAATTGGGCCCAGATTTGGGAGTTGGGCTTTGAAAGTATATTTGTAAAATGGGCTGATTAAAATTTTGTTTGAAACTATTAGGAGCTAGTGGGCTTAAGTCGTGTCTGAATGAAAATTACTCGGGCTTTACAAATGGATTGGACTTTGTTGATTGTATTTTATTCTGAAATTAAGGGATGATTTGGAAAGTTTTAGAGAATACGGGTATCCCTCACATGGACCGTGTCTAGGACCCGTATGCATTGAGGATACCCAAACCTAGAGCTTTTCTAAAAAGGGGTGACCTATGGGCTAACTAGAGCTTCCTAGGTATTGGGCCTCTATATTGGACTAGGTCCAACAATTGCCAAGCTAATCTACAAAATGAGCATATAATACAGATAATTATGAATTTGAAATGGAAGATAAACAACCAAGCAAACATAACATGAACTTAAATGACAAAGTAGAGTATGTACGCTGAATCCTAAAGTGTAGGGTTGCTAATTAATTTAGCAAGCGCTTTTCCATTTTTTATCTATCTTTAAAATGATCAACCAAATTTTCCCAACTAAAAGAGATTTTAACCACGCAAAGCTCAACTCCAAAAACATATAGCCTCATGGTTGAACGAACCGTAAGCCAAAATCCTAGTCAGATTCAGTTAAAAGAATAAAGCAACATATGAAGTTAGGAAATCATTCCAACTTGATTTATCTTTTCTCTGTTGAGCATTAGACATGGCCATACGAACAAAGACAAAATATTGGCATACCCACAACAGGAGTTCCCATCGCAATTTTTTATTAACAGCCGGTGTATTCGCAGGAAAGTGGATGTAACCCATATCTCAAATTTTTTAACTAGTCTTATTCTTTTCGAGGTATTGAAACTCACCCACTAATCAGTAAGCGTAATATTTGTAGTATACATGTACTAAGAGCAGCAACATCCAAGTACAGAATACAAAGACCCGATACAAGCATGGGCATAAAGGTATCAAAACCGCATGACAGAGACACATCACTGACATAGTATTTCATCACGACATTTTAACGGAAACTATAGCTATCTCGGTTTAGGAGTTGGTACCGATTTTGGCAGACAAGAGTTACAAGATAGATATTATGCAGATACACATGAAGCACAACACCCAGATCCAGATATATCAAAGATTAATCAGATGAGCTTATGTACCGAAACGAAGATGAGTATGTCTCCTGTGAAGAAAAAACAAAAGACAACACAGACAAAACCAAAACCGAATCAGATTTACACATACAACCGGGATATATCAGCAAGCAGAGGAAAAAAAAGTTAGGAACGGTGTGAGTATGTATTGACAAGGAGTAGTGTTTCCATCTGATCAAGCATGGCAGACTCGAATACTGACAGAATCTGAGTCCAAATTTTTATTGCAGCCAGAGACATCCTGCAAGAGTCTAAGCAGGCGCAAAGGACATAAACGAATTAGGAAGTAAACACAAGCAAATGTACGGGAAGAATGTAGAGAGGAAAAACAAAACCAGAAGCTCATGGAGGCAACTATCATCATCTGTTCGGACCTGGCTAAGTTGCAAGATGTGCACAAAAAAGGAATGGTCAGTGATGAAGTCAAATTCAAACTGGAGTTGAATGAACGAACATAACAGAAGGAAAACGAGTGGGATGAGCCCCTCTAGGCAGAAAACGAACTGAAACATGAGAGAAACTGTCGTAGTCCTCAGTTTCTTCGAATCCGTAATGGACCGGGTAGAGCTAAACAAAGATGAAGACATGAACATGGGTCCATCCTATCCATCGTCGAATAACAGTAAACATACAAGGTTATGCAAAATAGTCACTGGTATCTTTCTTTTCTGAGTCACAGAACAGATATCGAATATCAGCAAGGGACAAAGGCTGCGTTCGGTTTGAGCATAATTGTGGTAGTTTTGGGGGTGGCCCCCGCGTGGGTCCCACGTGGGTCCTACGTTCTACTCCAATAATATACTGCCACATATAAAACAACCACAAAACAGCCAGACCAAAACAACCACAAAACAACCGTACCGAACGCAACCAAACAGATGTCCGTGTGGAGGGATTGAATGGTACAAACTTCATAAACGTCCAATCCATCAACATGGAACTCGTCCGCCCGCAATCACAGAAAGAATTGTCGGTATTTTAGCGAGACTGAGATAAAACCAGAGGCTACCAATACCGAAAACATGATTAAACTTGAAAAGCATAGTGGGGGAAAACCCAAAAAAAATCCATCATGGACATGGTCTTTCCCCTTTCGCATGGTAGATTTTAGATTTCACAAACAAACGAAGCTACACGCCGGTCTTCATCAGTATTCATATGTAACGAGAGAAAATACGATGGGGAGATAGAGAAAAATAGACATGGTGAAGGCGTAATGAAAACAGAGAAAACGAGAGTTACGAAGACAGAGAATCGAGATGAATAGGTCGGCACAAGCATCGGAAATATACTTCCGGCAAAGACCACATCTCCCACACTCATCTATTTAGCCATTGCCAGCTTGGCTCACTTGGCAGAGAAATCGACATTAAACAAGATGATGATCCGAAAACGAGAAGGAGAAAGTAGATTAGGAGCCGCGAGAACTGAAAGTAGTAGCTTACACTTCTACTGGTTCGAAGGCGAACAAGGAGAGGGTGATTATCGGCGATGATTATCGGTTACTGGAGGCGATTCGAACTGGGTAGAAGATGAGAGTGTTGGAATTTAGAGTTTGTGAGAATGTAAAGTGTTTGGATTTGTTTGTAAACTGCCATCTGTTTGCATTGAGAATGAATGGCTAAGTTCAGATATTGTTTACAGCCCTAGAGTACCATGTATTTGTAGAGAAAAGATGATAAAATAAGTTGTTCCTAAAAGATCTCTGAAGATCTTAACAAAACCAAATCTCGAATAGAGATAAAAACAAATAAAAACTAACTAATAACCTAACTAATGAAACTTGCTAAAATAAAAGACCAAGTAAGTATGGGCTATGCGGCCCATACTCTAATACCCCCCGCAAGCCATAGATGAACTTGTTCAGCAAGGCTTGGAATCTGTAGTATCACACATACCCATAGATGATAGCTGTTGTTGGTAGCGCGTTCCTGGTAAAGCTTTGGTTAACATATCAGCTAACTGTGTAGAAGAATGAGTGTAGACTATATCAACAAGCCCCCGTTGTATCTGCTCACGAACAAAATGACAATCGATCTCAATGTGTTTCGTTCGTTCGTGAAACACCGGATTACGAGCAATATGGATCGCAGATTGGTTGTCACACTTCACCGGGATAGGTACAATATCCTCTACACAAAGTTCTGACAATAACCGAGTAAGCCAAGTTAACTCTGCTGTGACTCGTCGGAGGGAACGATATTCGGCCTCTGCACTGGATAAAGAAACAGAACCTTGCTTCTTCGTCTTCCAAGAAACTGGACTGTGTCCCAAGAAAACATAATAACCAGATACTGACTTCCTAGTATTAGGACAAGCAGCCCAATCCGAATCACAATAGGCAGTGAGCTTTAAGGACGAAGTACCCCCATTGGTGAGAAGAATACCATAATTAACTGTCCCTCGAATGTAGCAAAGAGCATGTAACGCAGCTTCCATATGAATATCAGTAGGACGTTGCATGAACTGACTCAGATTCTGTACTGTAAAACTGATATCTGGGAGTGTGTTGGACAAGTAGTTGAGCTTACCAACGAGTCTCCTATAAACTGTAGGATCAGAGAGAAAAGTACCTTCATCAGATAACAGAGGTTTGCCCACTATCATGGGTCCCTGAGCAATACGTCGTTTGTGACAATCAAATTCTTCAATGAGATCCATACAATACTTTCGTTGAGATAAAATGTACCCTCCTTCAGTGGGAAGGAATTCTATCCCTAAGAAATAATGTAGAGATCCCAAGTCCTTGATCTTAAAGGTAAGATCAAGAGCACGCTTGATTGATAAGCCGCAGACTTATCATATTTTATGCATTAGATTTAGTATTATATTTATCTAAATAAAGTTATATTTATGTTATTTATGCTTATTATGTGTTAAAGTATTATATTTGTACAGACTTATTTTTATGAGTTTTCTGTGCAAGGAATGATTTTCTAGGCAAAAGCTCAGTTGAAGCTGGACTCCATGCCGGGTTGTTTCTGCACGGCATAAGCACAGAACAGAAAAGAGGCCTTGCCGGACCTAATGCCGGGTAGATTCCATCCGGCATAAGTGAAAAGACGCCACAGTTGACCAAGCGATAGCAGTTATTGACCGTTGGTGAAAAGGATGATGCCGGGGTGATGTCGGGTATCTTCTACCCGGCATATGCACTGTTTCACACGGAATTGACGGTTTGACCGTTAGCAGTTGGGCGCATTTATCACGTGTGCCGGCTACTGGTGATCCGGCACGACGCCCGGCAACGACACAATTAATGCCTATAAATAGGCCGAGGAAGGCTACAATTTAACACACTTCAACACCATATTATACTTCATTCACATCTCAGTTTCCGCCCCATTCCAAGTGTTGGTGTCCAAGGAACGTTTGCAGATCCATCCACGCAAGAGAAGAAGAAGACCTTGTCAGGGTTAAGGCTATTAACATCTCCTTATCCCCCTTTGTATTCTCTTCTTGTAGTTGTGTGGATGGTGATGCAGAATCCTTGTTAGGTTTTGGTTAGGGATGACTTCCTTGTAAAACTCTTATGATCATTTATGGAATTTTCAAGTTTCTTAACCCGAGTTCTAATCTTCTTACAAGTAGAATGAAGTAGCTATTCATTCTCTTATCTCTAAGTCCTATTTGATGTTCACAAGACAAGAATATGATAGATTAGGATTTTGGTAATCTTTAACATTGTCTTCTGCGCCTCAGCGGGAGCAAGACTTAAGGTTTAGGGTTAATCTCTTATTTCCCATTATTCTGTTGTATTCGCGGCATTGGCTATGCACGATGCAAGTATGAATATTGAGTTCCTTTTGTCAGAACCGAATCTGGAAGTGTTGTTTACGAAATGTACGATGCCGGATGGCATGCCGGGTATAAGTTATCCGGCACGTTAAGGCCATGAATCTGCCGGGTAGCGAGGATCCGGCATCACATCCGGCATATGCATTTTGTGAGACCAAATCCTCTTTGAGACTTGCCACCCTTGATCATTGGTCATACGAACCTTTTGCATTGATAATCTTCCCAAATCAAAGTTAGTTTATTTATTTATTTATTTAGTTTAGGATCACATTTTCAATTCCCCCTTGTTATTATAGAATAGGCTTTTGCCCGGATTAGGACTAATTTTCTATAAGTCCCTTGGGTACGATACTCTCGGTCGTAATATATTTACACTATACTCCGACCGGGTTTTTATTTTGCTACCCGTAGTAGAGTTGTAGGATTAGTTATTATTTTATTTTATTCTTTTGTATATATTTTTATCCTAACAATTTCTCGATTAGCATTGATGTGATTAATTTCTTCTTGACAAGCCCCGACAACAAGAATATCGTCCACGTAAACAGCAAGAAACATTCGTCCATTTGACGTGTCTTTATAGAACAGGGAGTAATCATTCTTAGATTGCTGAAAATCAAGAGTATGAAGGAAACCTGCTAATTTAGAAAACCACTGTCTGGAAGCTTGCTTAAGGCCGTATAAGGACTTCTTTAAGAGGCAAGCTTTGTTTTTGCCATGTACCTCAAGACCATCAGGAATACGCATATAAACCTCCTCATCTAAGTCCCCATGCAAAAAGGCATTGTTCACATCAAGTTGGTTGATCACCCATCCTTTGTTAAGGGCAACAACAATAAGAGCTCGAACCGTTGTGAGCTTAACAACAGGCGAGAAAGTTTCAGTGTAGTCTAAGCCATGACGCTGTGTGAATCCTTTGGCTACCAACCTTGCTTTATAACGTTCAAGAGAACCATCAGATTTGAGTTTTACTCGATAAACCCACTTGCAGCCTACCACCTTTTTTCCACGTGGTAAATCTACAACTGTCCATGTCGCGTTACGCTCAAGTGCCTCTAGTTCTTCATCCATAGCCTTCCGCCAATGGGCATGTTTGGAAGCATCTTTATAATGAGAGGGCTCTTTCATGTCCAAAAGAGGACCAACCTGAGTACTATAGATAATAAAGCGATACAAGTGGCTGGCCTTAACTCAGTAAGCACTAGTGGAAAAAATGTTTTTAACCACGGTTATTTTGCCTATATACCACGGTTAGGAACCGTGGTTAATGCTCGCGTCGTATATTCACAAATTGAGATAAACGACGGTTCATAACTGTGGTTTAAAGTGAGCGAAAAAACCACGGTTTGTCGAAACCATTTTAAAACCCCTTCCCCGTGAATTCACTGACTTTATACCACGGCTGTGAGTCTGAACCGTGGTATATATAGTGCATTAAAATGACGGTTTTACTTAAAACGTGGTATAAAGTCTATAGAAATCAACAATAAACCACGGTTATATGTAGAACCGTGGTTATAGTCTGCGATTGTTTTCCCAGTTCTGGCGCTTTAACGGCGCTGCTTCACTGGTATCTCAACAGAGAGCGCAGACAGAAGAGAATGAAGAGTACAGAACATGTATGTTTCTTGTTTGTGTATTATGGTTGCTAAGTCACATTATGTTTCTTGTTCGTCGGTAGGTTGCAAAATTACCGTGAAAGAGAATGAGAGAGGGCGGAGTTCGCGGGTTAGGATTGCAAAAAATTACAGAAGAAGAAGCGCAGAGCATATGTTCCTTGTTCGCTACTGTGGGTTGCAAAAATTACCCTGAAAAACAAGAGGCGTAGAGCATGTTATTGTTCGCCGGTTAGGTTTGAAAAAATATAGTGAAGAGGCGCAGAGCATGTCCATGTTCGCCGGTTGCAGTGAAGAGGCGCAGAGCATGTCCTTGTTCGTCGGTTACAGTGAAGAGGCGCAAGAAGAAGAAGAGAATAGTTGCAAAGCATGTCCTTGTTCGTCGGTTACAGTGAAGAGGCGTAAGAAGAAGAAGAGAAGAGTTGTAGAGCATATTCCTTGTTTGTCGGTTACAGGAGAGAGCAAGAAGAAGAAGAAGAAAACATTGAGGACAAATATATAATAGGAGAAAGAGAAAGAGCCGCGTTAATTTTCGGCGAAAATTTGAATTCCCGCTTAGACTATATACCACGGTTCAACCAAGAAACCGTCATTTAAAGTATTTTGACCATGACTAAAAACGACGGTTGTAACAAAACCGTGGTTTAAAATACAATGCGTCAAACTATATGACGGTTCACACAGAACCGTGGTATATAATACAATGCGTCAAACTATATATGACGGTTCTGTCAGAACCGTGGTATAAAATGCAACACGTCAAGCTATATATGACGGTTCTGCGTGGAACCGTGGTATAAAATCTCCCGCCGACACTTTTGTGACGGTTATGCTAATAACCGTGGTATAAAGTTTTAAATGACGGTTATGAGATTAACCGTGGTTTAAAGTGCGTCATTTAAAATCTTTTTTCTACTAGTGAAGACTCTCACATCCAGATAGATTAGCAGAGAGTATCACACTGTAAACCCTGTCATCCAGAACCTCTTGGAAAACATTGTTGCAAACATAATCCCAAAATAACCCGGTTTTATGAGTGTTTCCCAGAACGACGAACAGGATGTATTCCTCTCATCACTCTCACTCGGAGATGCAACTGTTGGCTGTACTGGACCACTTGTTTCGGTATCAAAAAGGACAGGTGAAACATCCGGATTCGGAACAAAAAGATCCTGAGGAAAAGATATGCCATCTACTTGTTCAACATAAGGAAAAACATCCGTGTGAAACCTTACATCCCTGCAAACTTCCACGACTTGTGATCGAAGACCCAAAACCTTGTGTTTTTTGTCGTGGAGCCTCTCCAAGGTATACACATGCTTCGCCCCTGGGGCTGAACTTGCTTTCCTTGGGATGAACAATTGTTTTATAGCATAAACAAAAAGGTTTGATGTTGTCATAGTTAACTGCACTCTTATGTAACAAGGCAAACGGCGACTGCCCTCCCAACACCTTGGAAGGTAATCTGTTGATCAAATAAGTGGCATGTAGAATACATTCCCCCCAATAAACCAATGGAACATTCGACTGAAAATATAGAGCCCTGGCTGTTTCAAGGAGATACTTGTGTTTCCTCTCTACCACTGCATTCTGCTGAGGTGTATGAGCACAAGTGGTTTGATGCAAGATTCCTTTTGCAGAGAAGAACCTATCACCTTCTTTAGAGCTACCCAGTTCCTTTGCATTATCTGAACGAACAATTTTAACTGTTGTATCAAATTGTCGTTCCACCATGGTTATGAAATTAATGACTGCTTCCCAAGCCATTCCCTTTTGTTTCAAAAGATGAACCCAAGTTGTTCTTGTGAAATCATCCACAAAACAGACAAAATATCTATATCCATTATAGGTTTCTGTCTTGAAAGGACCCCACACATCTACGTGGATCAACTCAAAAGCTCTTTCTGTTTTAATAGACGAATCATCAAAAGGTAACCTTCAAGCCCTGCTTTTGTAGCACACATCACACGCATAATCGAAAGAAAAATCCGACTGCTTTATTAAACCCATTGAGACAAGTTTCCTGTAAGGTACATGTCCAAGTCTAACGTGCAAGGCTTTTGCCTTAGAAGAAATAAAAAAATTGTGGCCCGTTTCAGAAACAATGGCCTTATTAGAAAACAAAGCTGAGCCTAGGTCTTGAACGTCTGCGGACTGCTTGGAATTGGCAAAAACGTGGGCGCAATCCACACCAGTGTGACGAACCAGTCCAGCGTCGCAGCCCACATGGCTTTTAACTCAGTGTCGCGGCCCACATCTGCCCCTTCTCTTTCAGTGCACAAAGTCAAAACGTAAAGCCCGTGATAAACCTGCCCGAAAACCTCAGTCCTCCCTGTCAAGCGGTCCTGAAGAAAACAAAAATCACCACGAAAGACCAAAGCGCAATCACGATGTTCTGTCAATTTCTTTACAGAGAGTAAACTGAATCTGAATTCGGGAACAAAGAGGACATCTCTCAGCAATAATCGGTCATTCACCCTAATCTCCTACCAAATTAACGCGATGTGGTGTTCCGTCTGGTAAGATGATATTTTTCCAATTTCACAAGGGTTTTAGGGTTTCGAATCGATTTTTAACACCAGAGATATGATCTGTTGAGCCTGAGTCAATTATCCATCTATTCTCAAATAAAATGCGAGAACTGGTAAGACAATAATTTTCTTCGCAAATTTCATTACCTGAAAAGTTACTATAGCTCAAGCTCTCTGATTTCGATGTTGTGGTTGCACTGCGAATCATGTCTGCTATTTGTTGAATCTGTTTTGCTGTAAGACCTCCGTCGGAAGTTGATTCCGCCTGAGCTTCTGCTGTGACATTATTCGCAAAACTCTTCTTCTTTCTGGAAAGAACATTTTCTTTTCCATGAAAATGAAAACAGTCTGATTCGAGGTGTCCATTCCTCTTGCAATGCGTACAAAACAACTTCTGGTAACAATTCTCACTCAAATGGCCAATCTTTTTACAGTAAGTGCAATTTAGCCTTTTCCTGTCAATATCTGTTCTAGGGTTTTCGAACCTAGAATTCTTTGAGCTGACTGACTGAGTTGGCTGCACCTGTCTGTGACTGTAAAAAGAAGTAGCATCTTCACCCGAAATCTGCCCTCCCCTTTGTTCTTCTTCTTGAATCACTAAGGAGAAAGCCTTCTCTAAGTCTGGTGGGGTTTGCATTGCGAATATCTGCCCCATTATTGATAAATACTTTCTGTTGAGACCCATTAAGAAGTGGACTAGTTTGTCCTCATCAATCGCCTTCTTGATTGACTTGTTAATGTTGCAAGTGCATTTGTTGCAACTGCACTGTTGCGGAGGGTTTGCTTGTTCCAACTCCCCCCACACTCTCTTTAACTTATTGAAATACTCTGCAACTGATTCTTCATTCTGTTTCACTTCTGCCAGATCCTTCTTCAAGGCGTGTATGACGGCCAAGTTGCTGTGTTGATATCTGGAATTGAGCTGATCCCAAATCTCCTTAGGATCATCCACATACCGAAGACTTTGAAGCACGGTACCGCCTAGAGAGTTCTTCAACCAGGCAACCACAAGTGAGTTTGCTCTTTCCCAAGATGCATAGCGTATCTCGTCTGTTTCATCAGGTTTTTTTATTTTTCCTGTGACAAAGCCATACTTATTCTTGGTTTTAAGAGCAGTTACCATGTCGAAGCGCCAGCCAAGAAAGCCTACTCCTTCAAACTTTGGTACAAGGTTTAATGCCAGACTTTCTGCTGCATGAACATAGATTGGATCGTTCACATCTATCACAGAACTCCCGGTTCCTGAAGTGCCATCGATCTTCTCCTTCCCTGCGTTGTTCGCCATTGTAGTCTAGATGTATTGTGTTGTATTTAGACTTCCTGAAGCTCTGATACCATGTTGGAATTTAGAGTTTGTGAGAATGTAAAGTGTGTGGATTTGTTTGTAAACTGCCGTCTGTTTGCATTGAGAATGAATGGCTAAGTTCAGATATTGTTTACAGCCCTAGAGTACCATGTATTTGTAGAGAAAAGATGATAAAATAAGTTGTTCCTAAAAGATCTCTGAAGATCTTAACAAAACCAAATCTCGAATAGAGATAAAAACTAACTAATAACCTAACTAATGAAACTTGCTAAAATAAAAGACCAAGTAAGTATGGGCTATGCGGCCCATACTCTAATTGATCTTCTGGTGAAGAATGAAGATGGGTGAGTGATGTTGGCGACGATTTCTGGGGGAAAGGGAAGGGTCTCGACTGGCTTTTCTTTTTTTTTTTTGAAGAGAGGGTTGTAAACTGATGGTGATCGAAAGGATTAATAGACAGGGGAGTTCAGATTTGGGGGTTTTTCGGTTGCCTTGGGATGAAGATGAAGGTAGCGATGGAAATGATGGAGAGGATTTCGGTTTTTCTGGCTTTGAATTAGAGAGGGTAAAGGCCTCTGGTGTTTCAAAACGTATGAGCAAGGTGAATGAACTAGTCGACTTTTTTTTCTTCATGCCAGAGAACGAGGGAGTTGGAGGTGGATGATGGAGAAAAATCGATGAAGGCCCCGGGAGAACCAGACGGGGTCGGCTACAGTGGTTTTTATAATATGAAAACTAGGGTTTTTGGAAGGAGTATGTCAGTTAGATTATTTTGAATGGGCTGATAGTTACTAATCTATCTATGGGCCATGTTTGGGTTGGACCGGATCCATCCCAGATGGGCTACATTTGGTCCGGGCTATCAAGGAAAAAATATAAACTTGATTTCTGCTCTCCCCCAAGTTCGAACCCTAGATGTCCACCTGCCTTCAATACATAACAACCAATTGTGCTAAAGCAGAACTTATCATATGCCTATTAAAAATAAAAATAGAACTCCAATTCAAGCTGAAAAAGATCTTTTTAAAACGCTAGTATGGAAACATACGGTAAAATGAAAGATGAAATGTTTTTCTTCCCAAAAGTCAGGAAATTATGGAATGACAATAATAACATACAAAATGTAATACAAACATAAAATAATGTAATAACATAATGACATGGTAGTTGAAATACAAACGAATGCAATAAAAATAGAAGTTGAAGTACATATGTACGAGTAGCACGTAAATAAGATAGAAAAATGAAATAACAAAATGAAATGAGATAAGAGGATATTTAGTCGAATTGACGACAAAACAAAACATGCTACTATGAAAGATAATAGTGAAAATGTACATGAAATGATGAAATGATTTTTAAATGATAAAGGAAAAATAAAAAACAAGTACTAATAAAGAGAATACAAGTAAAAGTATCAATAAAATGAAATGAGATAAAATAAACAAGTAACGAAATAGCATGAACCGAGATAAAATGAATAGTAAATAAATGAGTGAGTAAACAGAACGAACTAACATGAAATCTTTCGGAAATAAAATGGTAAACAGTAAATATTAAAAAGGGACAAGTTTGAAAACGGATGCTTTGAAAATTGATTCAAAAAAATTGTCATAAAATAACAGTTTCGTTTTGGCACGCACGTAATGCGTTTTGTCGAGAAAGGCGACAACCCCCCTTGTTTTATTTATTATTTCGGAATTTGCTTTATGGGGTGAGAATTTTTGGTGTCTACATATACCCTGAAGAAATTGGAAGAAACATGTATGTTCCTATCAGTTTCAATATTACAGTTATAGTAAAGTTATATAATAACAATATTTATATGTCATTTTCTACTTAACAAATAATTAATTATACTATCAACATTTCATTTACAAGTTGTGTTACCATCTATTCCCTCAATGTTTATAAATATGACACTTTTTTATTACTACCGATTTAACCGAAGTTTCTTTATTGCTAAAAATCGTCCCATAGGCCATAACAACCATTCATCACCAATTAACACAAGGTAGTAAATTGTTTACCCATTCTTTTAAGTGGTAGTCATTTTATTCCACAACTATTTTAGTATAATATTTGTAATTCCTTTATACTAATAATGGGCTTTTTTGTCCATTTAACCAATTAATACTCATTAATCTATTAAGTTAACCATCATATTTATGTACTTAGATTGAAACCCTACATCTTATTATAAATAGCACTTAAGCTCATTCCTAAGCCTAATTATATTTATCAATTCACCCTTAATTCACCAGCACCAACAATTATCAAAATTAACAAAACGACATCACTACCGCTTAATCATTTAATCAACTCTTATCGAATTAATACCAATTTACCCAAAACAAATTGATAAAATTCAATCAACCACGATCATTATTCCTGCTTACAATTAATCACTCACTTACACACCAAAGGCAACTAAAAACTTAAAAACCTCAACTAACCGTTTCTTCACCAACAAAACACCGTCAACCATGGTTATTAACATATTAAACTAATGATTTTTTGCTAAATCGGTAACAATAGGGTTAACAAATTTAGTTTTCTTTTTTTGTTAATAAAAACCTTAGCAACCATTACCCAGTATTACTTGATTATATTTCTTACCCACTTATTCTCAAATTAGTAATTTGATGATTTGATGACAACTTTATCGAATTTACCACTTATTCACCAAACCATGTTTATTATCCCAACTTAGAATTGCGCTTAAGCACTAAACAACCAGATTATCATTTAAACCCACTTGCCAGATTAGTACAAAACACTTCAACTAACCACATTTATAAACATCAGAGGATGAGATAGCAACTTGAGAGTGTGCAGTTACTGTTGATTATCTGCTCAATTAAACTCTTAAAGTCAATTCTCAACTCAGCTAATTTTTCTTTTTCTTTCAATTCTTAACAGCAAGAATATAATGCTTATGCTGTTTTTTTTTGTAAACAGCAAGACTGCTACTGCATATAATACTTATCGTCTGTTTCACAAGGTATGACAAAAGAAATCAATTAGCTTCTAATGTTGACAGCAGCTTAAAGGAAGGGGAACTCATCGTTGTTATATAAATTACATTTCAGCCTGGTTTTTGAGGTTGGTATAACCATGTCAATATGAACAAGTTCATATTCTGTTTACATTAATACTAAGGCAAACATACCTAGAATATCCACACGCACCAGAAAACTTTCTTTAATTTCTTAAATGTTCTTAATTGCCAAAACTTGTATATAAAAGTTTAGCACTTAATTCACTAAACTAACAACTTTCGGTGAACTAGTACCAAGGCTAAATTAATCACCTTGTTTTTTGTTTTGTCATAACTTAGTCACCCATCATCGTACAACTTCAAAACAGAAGGAACAATGAGAGTTAGAATTGGTTAACAAATGCAGGGACTATGCCACTACTAAAGTGCTTATCGATTGCTTCACATGTGAAATAGAAGGCAAGGTACCCTATTGCTTATCGTTATATTTTTTTTACTGGTGCGACAGATTCATACGCCAATCGTTTGCATCATTGTGTGTGACAGAAAAAATATTTAAAACTATTGTTGTAATCACCAGAAAGCAAATGAAGATAGGTTTGAGCAGTATAAGGTGGGACAGAAGGCACAAAGCCTTCTATTGTTCTAATTACCAGAGAGAAGAACAGGACATGTTGTAACACCCCTACCGCTAATCCCTTACTTACCGTATAATTGTCCCGTTCATCCTACTACTCGCAGCGGAAATACTAATACTACGGCGGGTGATACAATGCCGCTAACCGTCCATACGGCTAGCAAGGCTTACACTACATACAAACGGTCTGATGTCTAAAGAATACCGAGCTACTAACATTGCTTACCAATTACAAAATATCATTTACTTACATTGCTGGATTACCGAGTATCAAAAGTAAAGTTAATAACATCCTTTCTCAAGTTTACAAAAATAATGAGTTCAACAACTACTCATCTATACCAATTCATAGTCCCCTCAATATCCAAAAAGGGTGTACTCCATGGTACACCGGCTAATCAGAAAGGCTTACAGCCGTGTACAACTTGGTACACCATCCACAAACTACTCACTACACAAAAAGAATAAAGCATGGTCTCATCATGAGTACCTGTAAAATTAAAAACATTGCCCCAAGGGGCTCAGCAAAACGCTGCATATAAACTTCGCATATACCGCGTGCTAACAAGGGCACGCCGACTATTTATGGTCGACTATACATGCGGTTCATTTTAGACATGCATACATGCTTTACATATACAACACATTCATATACAATACAATACATACAACCGAAGGCAATACACACGCCAAACAGTATATCCATACCATACACAATACTTACCTCTTCAAGGGTGAGCCAATTACACATCCGGGTTAATCGGATGTTCTTTACTCTTTTACTCGTTACACAACACTTACACAATCATTCTCATTCGATTCTTACTTACTTTTCCATACTTACTTACTTACTCTTACTTACTTACTTTTACTCATGTTAAGTCGGTATGACCTCTAGGCAGGGACTACACCGTCCCACCACCGGGCTTTAGGTGGCTCACTAATCCAGGATGCTACCCATTTAAGGGGTTTGGGCCGTGGAAAAGATTAAAGCCAGGAATTGGATCCAACCTCTTGTGTCTCCGCCTCCTCACGTGTGGCCGAAACTATATCGGACTTCTACTCATTCCAATTTACCAATTTATTATGTTAGATTGGTTAGCTTGTTAGGAATCAGTTAGAAGTCCATCATAACAACATTCGGTCACTACACAATACATCAAGCATACATACACTTCATTATCATTCATACATTTCATGAATTATACAAACTACGATTTAAGATAATATTCAACAAGGAAAAATATCAAATAATCACAAGTGAACATAATAAATCCGATTCGTGCGTTTATCTTATTTAGGTGATCAATTAGCACACAACACACAAATCAGAGTAACAAGGTAGCATACGGGGCATGAGAAGTTCATACCGTTCACCGTTGTACTTGCAACCGACTTTCCTTTGGTATTCACAATTCAAGTCCTATAACAGACATAGAGTTGTATGGTTAATGACTTATTATTATTCTAACTCCTTATTCCATTACCATTCCCTAGGTACACTTACTAGTTCTTTCATGTTACAAGTGGTTATGAAACCCATTTCATACTTTAAGTTTGTTTTCTTACCTTACTTACTTCATGCTAATGTCGCCTATACATGTACGTGTATACCTATATATATATATATTATATATATATATATATATATATATATATATATATTATATATCATATATATATATATATATATTGTAAATTTGGGCCGACCGACCCACCGACCGACCCAACCCCTTGGGTCGGTCCATTCCAGTAACTTTTCCATCCTCAGACTTGCCCGACCGACCCGACCGACCCCTACTCTCTGGGTCGGTCGAAGTCAAAAACTTCGACTTCAAAGATTTGCCGACCGACCCACGACCGACTCACCCGTCTCGGTCGGTCGAAGTCATAAAGTTCGTTCCAGTGATTTTATGCCCCGACGACCACGACGATCCAACCTTCAGGGTCGGTCGGTAGCAGAACTTGCCTACAGACTTTGTTTTCACTTCTTTTTCTTACTCATTCCTTCCCCAATATTCCTACAAGTAATCCCACATGTTTTCACACTAATTAAACCTTCTACATCATCTTAGTTCATCCATTAACTACTCCTTACTCTTTCTATATCAAATCACGCACATTATTTTCCAAGTTTTCCTTCCAACACCTACACTATTTTTCCTAGTTGTGTTTTGCTACAGATTTTGGTTCTCACATCTACCATTCATGGTTCCTCTTCCTAATGCCATTTCTAAGGCTTGTAATGCATTATCTATCTCTCTTAACCTACCCACCACTTGGCTCCATTTAAAACCTGTTTTCAAAGTGTTTCCCCACTCATTTCTAGTTCTTAAGTGTTCTAGGTTCTAGACAAAATTTGACATAGTCTCCCCTATTTTTTACATTCTCACCACATTGTTTTCACTCACATTCATCATTCATATCACCTGTTTATAAACAACAATATACAACTCTCCAACACCAATACTAGACCTTAAGCACTCATTAATTCCTGCACACACTCTAGTTCCCTTTAGGTGGTCTTCATCTTCAAAACCAAGAACACCCATGGAGATGAATTTGGTTGTTTTAGAATTTAGAAAAGAGGGAAATGCTCTCCTTGATGAGAGGAACACAATGGTACAATTTTTGTGATTTTTGGTGGAGGTTTGAGTAGTTAACAAAGGAGAGAATATGAGGTTGGGGTGGTGGTGTGCAAATCGCCATTAGAGGTTTCAAGAGGAAGAAGAAAAATTAGAGAAAGAGGGGAGTGCAGTACGTGGGTTTGTGAGGGATAGGAGAGAGAAGATTGATTTTGCTTTTGACTTGCTTTATGACTTTGTCATGTAGCATATTAGCAACAATAAATAGAGAGGGAGGGAGTGAGCAGCCGGCTCACACATCCCGCACATGAGGTTTTTAAAATTTCATTTGCAATAGTGGACACACTAGTTTATTTTATTTACACTCTCACCCCACAACTTTCCGTTTTTTTACAGTTTTTACTATTTTCTCTCGTTAAACTGATTTTATTGGTCCTATACCTTCATTAATGTTTATTAATGACTATTTGGTTGACCAAAACTGTTACGAGTCTGTTTGACCCGTTTAAGTCATGTTTTCCTGGTTTCCTCGAAAAACGCACTTTAAGGTTCGTTTGTATTTTTAGTCCGTTTTAATGATCCGTTTCTTCGTATTGTTCCCTCATGATTATTTAGACATAATTAAGCTTCTAAAATACTTATTAGCCTAATTATCACTATTTTTAATTACGGGGTATTTCAATCTACCCCTCTTAAGAAACTTTACCCTCAAAGTTACTCAAGGTTAATGGTTTAATAATTCTACTCATTTGGCAACCCAATTGCCATATGTGTCTTACTACCACCTACGAGATGTTTAATTCTCCACAATGCAAGCATACACAAATCAAGCACCATACGCAATTCACATACACAATACACCATTTCCATACACATCATTCCACAATACACATCACACCGATACATACACATTGTACATACACACCAATACATTACACATTACACATACATACCAAATACACTTTGCACTACATGTGCCATCAAAACATACTACAATACATACACACTATGCAATGCTAACCCGAAGCAATGCAAAAGCAAAATGGCTCTACCCCCCTTAAAAGGGGTACACCCCGTACCGTACCCCCTAAGTACTAGACTATCTAGTCGATGAATAACTGTGGGTACTTCACCTTCATGGCGTCTTCTAACTCCCGTGTCGCTTCTTCACATCATGATTGGACCATAAGACCTTCACCATTCACACAGATTTATGGCGAGTGTCTCTAGTCTTCGTATCAAGGATTCTAACAGGAGTCTCGACATATCTCATGGTCGGCTCAATGGATAACTGCTCGGGCTCTAGGACATGAGAAGGATCGGCGATGTACTTCTTGAGTTGTGACACATGAAAGACATCATGGACAGCCCCAAGTCCTCAGGTATGCTAACCTGTAGGCTACAGATCCAACTCTCCTGTGATAGTGTACGACCCTACAAATTTTGGTCTCAGTTTGCCCTTCTGGCCAAATCGGAATACACCCTTCATAGGTGAAACGCGCAAGAACACTTGGTCTCCAGTGGTGAACTCAAGGTCGCATCGTCGCACATCCGCATAGGATTTCTGTCTATCTTGGGCTGCTTTCATGTTAGCTCGAATTTGTTGAACTTCCGCTTGGACTTGTTCAAAGTACTCCTATCCTATGATGACCGCTTCACTCGACTCATCCCAACACAAGGGGGTACAGCAAGGTCTACCGTATAGAGCTTGGAAAGGCGACATCTTGATCGAAGCATGATAGCTATTATTATACGAAAACTCGATAAGATGAAGCTTATCTATCCAACTCCCCTGAAAGTCTAAGGCACATGCTCTAAGCATGTCCTCCAGTGTCTGGATGGTCCTTTCTGTCTGACCGTTGGTCTGTGGATGGAAGGCGGTACTCAGCTTCATTCTGTACCCAGCGCTTCCTGTGTGGCTCTCCAGTATCTCGAAAAAAACTGGTGTCGCGGTCAGATACTATAGTCTTCGGGACTCCGTGGGGTCTGATGATCTCCTTGTCGAACAGCTCTGCGAGCTTCGCTACCTTCCAGGTGTCCTTCATCGGTATGAATCGGGCAACCTTGGTGAGGCGATCGACTACAACCCAAATCATGTTGAGTCCTCCCCTGGCAGTGGGAGTCCTACAACAAAACCATGGAGATATCGTGAAATTTCCACTCCGAAATTGGCATCGATTGTACCATTCCGCCCGATCTACGATGTTCAAACTTCATCTTCTGGCATGTTAAGCATCTCAATACATACTCTGTCCATCTGATTTCATTCCAGACCACCAGAAGTACCTCTTCATGTCTTTGTACAATTGGAGGCTCTTGGATGGACGGATAGTGTAGAACTATGTGACTCTCGTAGGATGCGATCCTTCAGCTCAGCATTGCTTCGGGGAACGCATAACCTGCCATTCAGCCGAATCAGGCCATCTTCATGTAGCTTGAAGTCTACTTCTTCTTCTCGAACGTACCGTCTGTGATCTTCTGTCTAATTTCGGTCATGTAAGGGTCGCTCAACTGAGTGTCTCGCACCTCGTCAACCAAGCTAGAAGAAGCGTAAGCGAATGGAGCGAGTGTGCTCGACGACTCAGGGCGTCAGCTACTACGTTTGCCTTCCCTTCCTTATACTGTAGTCGATGTCGTAGTCTGAGAGAAACTCCATCCACCTTCTCTGTCTCAAATTAAATTCTTTCTGTGTGAATACATACTATAGCTCTTGTGGTCGGAGTAGATGGTGATGCTTACCCCAGAGAGATAGTTTCGTTATATCTTCAAAGCGAAGACAATGGCTCCTAACTCTAAGTCGTGTGTCGGTAATTCTCCTCATGCTTTTTCAGCTGGCGGGAGGCGTAAGCTACAACCTTGCCATGCTGCATGAGTACGCATCTCATTCCCTTGCCTGATGCATCACAATATACCTCAAATCCCTCTATGCCCTCTAGAAGTGTGAGAATCGGTGCTGAGGTCAATGAGTCCTTTAGGCTCTGGAAGGATACCTCGCACTCGTCTGTCCATACAAACGGTGCATCTTTCTTCATCAATGTAGTCATGGGCTTAGCGACTTTCGAGAAGTCCTTTACAAATCTTCTGTAGTAACCAGCTAACCAAGAAGCTCTGAATGTCGATAACAGTCTTAGGTCTAGGCCATGATCGTACAGCTTCAATCTTAGATAGATCAACTAAAATACCCGCGCTCGAGATGACATGACCGAGGAATGATACCTGATCTAGCCAGAACTCGCATTTGGAGAACTTCGCATAGAGCTGGTTCTCGCGCAGTGTCTCAAGTACTTTTCTGAGGTGGGTTTCATGTCCTTCTGCTGACTTTGAGTACACAAGGATGTCGTCGATGAAGACAACAACCGAAGTATCTAACTGCTCACTGAATAGTCGATTCATTAGGTCCATGAACTTAGCTGGTGCGTTCGACAAACTGAATGGCATGACGATGAATTCGTAGTGGCCATATCTGGTACGGAATGCCGTTTTCTCTATGTCTTGCTCTCTGATAGCAATCTGATGATACCCGGATTGGAGGTCGATCTTGGAGAAGACTGATGCTCCTTTCAGCTGGTCAAATAGGTCGTCGATGCGTGGCAATGGGTATTTATTCTTGATTGTGACCGCATTCAATTCGCGGTAGTCAATACAAAGTCGGAGGCTACCTTCCTTCTTCTTCACGAAGAGGACCGGTGCTCCCCAGGGTGATACGCTCGGGCGTATAAACCCTTTGTCTAGAAGATCGCGTAACTGCTCCTTGAGCTCTGTCATTTCTGTTGGTGGCATGCAGTACGGTGCCCTAGAAATGGGACCGGTACCAAGCAGGAGATCAATTTCAAATTCCACTACTCTCTGAGGTGGCATACCAGGTAGCTCCTTCGGGAATACATCGGGGAATTCAGATACAATCGGTACATCATTACTAAACTTTGGGTCTCTCTCCAGGTCTTGTACATAACAAAGATATACATCATTGCCCTTTCTGAGCTCCCGGTACATATCCATAGCGGAGATAACTATAGTCGAAGGCTCTCTTGGTCTCTGGCGGTAAGATACAGTAACCCCAGAAGGACTCTTGAGCAGCAATCGATGCTTGGCGCAGAGGATTCGCCCCTTGTGCCGCTCCAATCAGTTCATTCCGATTATTAAGTCAAATCCCAATCCATTAAATTCAATGAAGGAGATGGGAAACGCTTCGCCTTTGATTCGGATCGTGGCTGATTTGTAATACTTGGTACACTGTACTCGCTCCTTCGATGGGAGAGTAACCAAGAAGTTTGGTAGCTCATCCGCATCTAGCCCCAACCTCTTCACAAAAGATGGCGATACAAAGGTGTGAGAGGCGCCGGAGTCGAATAATACTGAGGCTTCAATGCCGTTCACTGGGAAGGTTCCCGTTAAGATGGTACCGCTTTTACCGGCTTGTGCTTCGGTGAGGATACTCAGGTTACCTTCGGTACCGAGTCCATAACCTATTGGATTCACAAGTTTATGAGTAATGATGGTGGACACAAGTGGAATTTAATAATCAACACTGCTCTTTATTGATTAACCAACCATCATACATACCGTGTCTCTAGTACACGTTACTAATATTTTACATGATACTATAAATTTAATACGTCCTAAAGGTAAGGTTCAGGCGTCCTGGTTTCATGTGTGTGGCATTGATTATTGCCGGCGGTGCCGTATTCAACTTGATCATTTTGATACCGTGATACAGCAACCTCGATTTTCCACCCATGATTAGAACATCTCCTGATCTCAATACCAATTTCTCTGCGAGGTCCACACGCTTCTGCTCGCTATACAAGAATACGGCGTCATCACCAATGGACCAAGACACTACGGGCACTCCTTGTCCAAGAGACTCCGCTGTCTCGTCCTTGTCTTGGTGTAACCCAAGTCGTCCTTCTTTCTCATAGAAGTTGACGATACAAAGGTCCGCTTCGAGTGCGGGGATCGGATCATATTCACATTGCTGTGCAAGTTCTACTGCTTGTGTGACAAGCGTCTGAAATTCAAGGGGTATTGTTGGTGGCGTCGCTCCGTCTTGCATCTGTGTCTCTTGGTCTGTCTTGGTATAAGGATTCCAATCCTTTCCCAAGCACATCATCTTCAGCTTCATCTTCGCTCCACCGGGGAATTCGGGTGTATAAAATCCTCCTAGACCCGCTCCTAGTTCGTTGCATCGTCGGATGATTGAGATTTGTGCTTCGGGTGTCAAGTATCCTCTTAATAAAATCATACCTGGGCGGATAACCTGACACTTCTCGTCGGTGTATTGGTGAGTGGTGATGTCGGTCTCTTCTTGATTTGGGTTCAAAGGTATCGGGTAGCAGATATTAAATCTCCCTATGGTTGTAAATTTCATCTACGGTGAGTGCTAGTCTCAACTAATTCATTTCATACTCAATACATTCTTCAATTCATTTACTCATGCATCCATTCAAACAATTACCTCAATACTTAGGCATGCTTCACAAGATTCAAGGTTTAGATTAATTACCTAGGCCGGACTTAGAACCGGACCAATCTCAGTCGATAATGTGCAAGGCAGGCTGCCTCTGAGGTGTGCCCTTCTGAGGACCTCGGGATCCCTATCCCTGCGGGGTCTGCTGGGCTGGTGCATCGCCAGATGCAACCTCCTTCCCTTCTCTCTGCTTATAGCTTTGGAAGTTTCCTTTGGGCTTGGCATTCTCGGGGCACATGTTAGCTCGATGTCCCAGTTTCTGACAGTTGTAGTACTGGATTTCTCTCCATTGGCAATCCATGCCGGGATGGTCTTGGTTACACTTTCTGCACACATAGCTGTGGCCATCGGAGTAGTTCTTGTTGTACCCAGAGCCAGAACCTAAGGCTTAGAGTGTTAGCACATTGGTGTGGGAATACTAGTTATTGTGGTTATACATATACGAGTGTGAATTTAGGAATTTATAAGTTTACCCTTAGGTGGGTGTGATCGCAGTGGCTTCGCTGCCACCGGGCCAGAGTAACCTAGCTGAAGAGGCTCAGCTGGTTTGCCCTTCTCAGCTTGGGCACTGCTCTCACTTGGGGAGTTCTTTTGGGATTGCTGGAAGAACTTCCTCTTCTTCTTTTCCAGCTCTTGCCTTGGTTCTATCCTCAGCACTAGTATTTTGCTATTGGCCTTGCGCTTAAGCGCCGTTTACTCATCCCTTAGTTGGCAAGTGATCTCAACGCGTGATGCCGCGTGATTGCACTCCTGAAGTTTCAGGTATTAGATGGGATTCTTACTATTAGAGATAAAGGTTAAAGGATTTACAATGGTACTAAGGGTTCAAACCGATATTTTACCTGAAGGGAGGTAAATCTGGTGTAGCCCATACCATACCGAAGGCGATGGCTCAGACCGCTATAGAAGCGATCGACCAACACCTGGCCGGTGTACCCAAGGTTGGGTAGAAGACGAAGGATAGAGGTGAAGGTGCGGTAGTACTCATCAACAGACATCTTTTCTGTCATCCTCATGGCGTCAAGCTCTAGCCTTTTCTTTGTTTTGACGTGCTCTGGATAGTATTTGGATCGGAGGAGAGAGTTGAAGGATTCCCAGTCGAATGTGGGGTCGTCAGCATGCTCGTGTTTTACTAGCTTCCACCAATCCATGGCAGCGTCCTTGAGGTAGTATGCTGCTATCTCACTCGAACTCCAGCAGGAGCTTCGAGGGTTTCAAATGTCGTCTCCATCTCGGAGATGTAGGCTTCTAGCTTTGTCGGATCACTCTCGCCTCAAAAGCACGAAGGTCGGAGCTCAGCTACTGATTTTACCCAGTATGCTTCTCTGGGTGGAGGGGGAGGGATTGGTCCCGCTTGAGTTTGTTGGTTTTGTTCGGTTTGTTGCACTGTTGTGATTACTTGAGGTAGCATACTGTGGCCGCGACGATCTCTGCTATCGTCTGCGCGTCCGGTCCATCATTGGCCCCTCCTCTGGGTCGGCCTGGACCTCGTCCTGACATCTGAACATGTAACATTTACATTAGGCTTTGTAACACCATGACCAATTGTCTTGAATTTATCAATGGTATCGTCCATAAGGACGTCAAGGGTATCCGTTGTTATCAACGGTGATTTCTAGTTAGGTTTCTAAGTTTCCGTTTTAAAACGGTTGTAATCCTAACTCGGTAATCCCTATGCTCGGTCATTTAGGACATCAGAGCGTAACTACGCTCTGATACCACTTTTTGTAACACCCCTACCGCTAATCCCTTACTTACCGTCTAATTGTCCCGTTCATCCTACTACTCACAGCGGAAATACTAATACTACGGCGGGTGATACAACGCCGCTAACCGCCCATACGGCTAGCAAGGCTTACACTACATACAGTAACGGTCTGATGTCTAAAGAATACCGAGCTACTAACATTGCTTACCAATTACAAAATACCATTTACTTACATTGCTGGATTACCGAGTATCAAAAGTAAAGTTAATTACATCCTTTCCCAAGTTTACAAAAATAATGAGTTCAACAACTACTCATCTATACCAATTCATAGTCCCCTCAATATCCAAAAAGGGTGTACCCCATGGTACACCGGCTAATAAAAAAGGCAGCCGTGTACAACTTGGTACACCATCCACAAACTACTCACTACACAAAAAGAATAAAGCATGGTCTCATCATGAGTACATGTAAAATTAAAAACAGTGCCCCAAGGGGCTCAGCAAAACGTTGCATAAACTTCGCATATACCGCGTGCTAACAAGGGCACGCCGACTATTTATGGTCGACTATACATGCGGATCATTTTAGACATGCATACATGCTTTACATATACAACACATTCATATACAATACAATACACACAACCAAAGACAATACACAATCCAAACAGTATATCCATACCATACACTATACTTACCTCTTCAAGGGTTAGCCAATACACATCGGGTTAATCGGATGTCTTTACTCTTTACTCGTTACAATTTTTACACAATCATTCTCATACGATTCTTACTTACTTTTCCATACTTACTTACTCTTACTTACTTACTTTTACTCATGTTAAGTCGGTATGACCTCCGGGCAGGGATAACCGTCCCACCACCGGGCTTAGGTGGCTCACTAATCCAGGATGCTACCCATTTAAGGGGTTTGGGACATGGAAAAGATTAAAGCCAGGAATTGGATCCAACCTCTTGTGTCTCCGCCTCCTCACGCGTGGCCGAAACTATATCGGACTTCTAATCATTCCAATTTACCAATTTATTTTGTTAGATTGGTTAGCTTGTTAGGAATCAGTTAGAAGTCCATCATAACAACATTCGGTCACTACACATTACATCAGCATACATACACTTATTATCATTCATACATTTCATGAATTATACAAACTATGATTAAGATAATATCAACAAGTAACAATATCACATAATCACAAAGCATAATAAATCCGATTCGTGCGTTTATCTTATTTAGGTGATCAATTAGCACAAACACACAAATCAGAGTAACCAAGGGTAGCATAGGGGCATGAGAAGTTCATAACGTTCACCGTTGTACTTGCAACCGACTTTCCTTCGTGTTCACAATTCAAGTCCTATAACATACATAGAGTTGAATGGTTAATGACTTATTATTATTCAAACTCCTTATTCCATTACCATTTCCTAGGTACACTTACTAGTTCTTTCATGTTACAAGTGGTTGTGAAACCCATTTCATACTTTAAGTTTGTTTTCTTACCTTACTTACTTCCAAGCTAATGTCGCCTATACATGTACGTTATACCTATACATATATATATATATTGTAAATTTGGGCCGACCGACCCACTGACCGACCCACCGACCGACCCATCCCCTTGGGTTGGTCCATTCCAGTAACTTTTCCGTCCTCCAGACTTGCCCGACCGACCCGACCGACCCATACTCCTCTGGGTCGGTCGAAGTCAGAAACTTCGACTTCAAAGAATTTGCCCGACCGACCCACGACCGACTCACCCGTCTCGGTCGGTCGAAGTCATAAAGTTCGTTCCAGTGATTTTATGCCCCGACCGACCAGACCAATCCAACCTCTGGGTCGGTCGGTAGCAGAACTTGCTACAGACTTGTTTTCACTTTTTTTCTACCCATTCCTTCCCCACTCTTCCTACAAGTAATCCCACATGTTTTCACACTAATTAAACCTTCTATATCATCTTAGTTCATCCATTAACTCCTTACTCTTTTCTATATCAAATCACACACATTATTTTCCAAGTTTTCCTTCCAGCACCTACACTATTTTTCCTAGTTGTGTTTTGCTACAGATTTTGGTTCTCACATCTGCCATTCATGGTTCCTCTTCCTAATGCCATTTCTAAGGCTTATAATTCATTATCTATCTCTCTTAACCTACCCACCACTTGGCTCCATTTAAAACCTGTTTTCAAAGTGTTTCTCCACTCATTTCTAGTTCTTAAGTGTTCTAGGTTCTAGACAAAATTTGACATAGTATCCCCTATATTTTTACATTCTCACCACATTGTTTTCACTCACATTCATCATTCATATCACCTGTTTATAAACAACATCAATATACAACTCTCAAACACCAATACTAGACCTTAAGCACTCATTAAATTCCTGCACACAACATCTAGTTCCCTTTAGGTTTTAACAAGTTTTCAAATGACTTTTAAAGCTTAAAAAACAGTTTAGTTCTTCTTCCACATTGTACTACTACTCATTACCATTTACATTACTCATTTAGACTACTAAAAAGCTGTTATATGAAGCATTACAAACTACACAAGGTGAACATAATTAACCTTGTTTTCCTTCTAGTTTTCTCTTCCTTCTTCTTTCTTCTTTCCTTCCTCCTTTCCTTTCCTATCTTCCCACCGTTATGGAAACTCAATCTCTAAAGCTACAACCCATTAATATACACCAACATTTCAATACAACTAACCCTTAAACCATCTTTAAAGCTTTAAGGTATGTTTTAGGGTTTAGGAAATTGCATTACCTTGCAAGTATGTAGAAGGAGTGTAGAATAGCATCAAGAGTGAGATTTCCACCCTTCAAAGGAAGCCAAAATAGGCTGGGAAAACAAGGAATAGAAGTTCCAACTTAGAAATTTCTATTTTGTAAATAAGAGCAAGAAATGCTAGTACTTTTGGATTTCTTTTTACCTTAGACCAATAAGATGGAGAAGAGGCTTCTAATGGTGGTCTTCATCTTCAAAACCTAGAACACCCATGGAGATTAAGTTGGTTGTTTTCGAATTTAGAAAAGAGGGAAATGCTCTCCTTGATGAGAGGAACACAATGGTGCAATTTTTGTGATTTTTGGTGGAGGTTTGAGTAGTTAACAAGAGGAGAGAAGATGAGGTTGGTGTGGTGGTGTTCATGTTATAACCCAAAGTTTATTGCATTTTATCTCGTCACAAGTGGCCTTATGTGGATGTATTCTGGATTCAGGACGTGGAAGTCTTTCTTAGTAAAGATAAGGACGAGATGGTCTTTCTTCTTTTTGATTCTTGGTAAGGAATTGTTAAGTAATGAGTTATATTAATAATTTCCTAAATCACTTTTCTCATCACGCTTCCACGACTCTTCTCTCGATCAGTTTTGAAAACCGTCGAGACGCTCCTCCTTCCTTGCTCTCTTTCTCTCTCTCAAGAGTACGTTCTTCCAAGCGCTCAATCTGTGCAAGTACTGCTGAGTGGAGTTTTGTCTGCTGCTGGGAATTCTTCATCGTTTTGCTGCTTTCTTCGTGTTCAGGTTGGTGTTCGATGATTAGTTTTGCAATCAGATTGGGAACTTCTCTAATCCCTAATTTCTTTTCTCTGCAATCTGATTGTAATCAGTGGGTTCTCCGACGTCTGCGTCGATCTCTCCTCTGCTGTGGGTTGCTGCTGTGTCACGTCAATCATATTCAGGTGAGGGTTCGATTCTGTTTCCGTTTCAGATTTGGTAGTCTAAACAGTTTCTGATTAAGGGTTGTACTTCTCTGCGTTGTTACTCAGAGGTTCAGTGGCTGTTGATTGCATTTTTGGGTTTGCGCTGCTGCTGTTCGTTGTCTGATTGCGCTGTTCAGAATTGAGGGATTTGTCTCTGCTGTATACTGAGGTAGGTGGCTTTCGGATTCGATCCGTGTGTTCAGCCTTGGGGAGTTCGGATTCTGCAAATTAATTCAATGATTGTCTTGTGTTTGTGTGTGATTTGTGCCTGTTTTAATGCCATTTCAATGGATTAAACCCCCAAGGTTGTTTTGTAAATGCGTGTGTTGATTTGAGTTGGTTTTGTGCCTCTGTTCGTGTTGAATTCGCTTCTGTCTTTTGAGTTTTTCGGCATGTCCGAACTTCCGTCTGACCTTGGACGTTCGGACATGCCCTTCTGCGCTTAAACTTTCTGAAGTTTTCGCTGTGTCCGAACTTCTATCCGAGCTTTGAAGTTCGGACACAGCCTTCTGCATTCTCTGATTTTGGCTTCGACTTGTGTCCGAACATTGATGTCCGGACACAAGTTCGGACTCTACACGTTCTGGTTTCCGAAGATCGTCCGAACATCCGTCCGAACTTGGATGTTCGGACACCTCTGTCTCCTCTACTGTTTTAAAGTTCGACCTGTGTCCGAACTTCGTAGTTCGGACACATGTTCGGACATCTGTCTGATTTTGACTTCTGAGTCTCGACTTGTGTCCGAACATTGATGTCCGGACACAAGTTCGGACATGCCTCTATTTTGACAATAACTTGCTCGTTTGAGCTCCGTTTTGACTTCCGTTTACGGGGTTGGATTCCCCTTCTGATTTCCAAGCCATCTATGTGCTTTCTGGTGCCTTTGGTGCACATATGCTTATCTTTATTTAAGCTCTGTTTTGGGACCTAGTTATCTCTGTGTCTGAGCCTTTGGATGGCTGGTTTCGCTGTCTCGTAGCGCGCTATGTAGGATCCTTCTGTTCACGGGTGATGTTCCCCGTTCTGTTCACGGGTGTTTACACCTGTTCTGTTTACGAGTGAGGTTTCCTCGTTCTGTTCACGAGCTGGTTGCTCGTTCTGTCTGTATGCTGTGATCGCTAGTGTCCCACTCTGTTTTCTGCTTCTGTCAGCTTCTGACTCTGTTTAGTCCTCCATTGTATGGACTTCTGTTCTGTCTTCTGACCTATTTATGGATTCCTTTGACTCCTTCTGATTTGTCAATATTCTGTAAAATGTTTTGAGCATGCTGGTTGATGAAGTTGGTCATCTACTGGGCATAGTTGTGTGCTCATTCCCCTACTTTATCTAACATTGCAGATTGATCAGTGAGGGTCACTTTGCAACTCTGGAGTTTAGTTGGTTTGTTATTAGGTTTCTTTTGAGACTTTTGTATTGAATTTGAGCCTTTGGGCATATTTCGTTAGCTTCCGCTTTTGACATCTGTTTGGTGGATTTTGTAATGACTTTTGGGGATGTTCCAACATCTCTTTGCTTATACTTTATACAAGTATTCTGTTTTGGGCCTTATTTGCTTATTTGCGTTTGTATATTAGAGCCTTGCGTTATTAAGTAATAATACGCGGCGTGTAATACCCCTAACTCCTAGGCCAGTGTTTGGGGGTGTTACAGTTCAAATCGCCATTAGAGGCTTCAAGAAGAAGAAGAAAAATCAGAGAAAGAGAGGGGAGTGCAGTACGTGGGTTTGTGAGGGAGTAGGAGAGAGAAGATTGATTTTGCTTTTTGACTTGCTTTATGACTTTGTCATGTAGCATATTAGCAACAATAAAAATGAGAGAGGGAGGGAGTAAGCAGCCGGCTCACACAGCCCTCACATGAGGTTTTTAAAATTTTATTTGCAATAGTGGACACACTAGTTTGTTTTATTTACACTCTCACCCCACAACTTCCCGTTTTTTTTTACAGTTTTTACTATTTTCTCGTTAAATTGATTTTATTGGTCCTAGACCTTCATTAATGTTTATTAATGACTATTTGGTTGAACAAAACTGTTACGAGTCTATTTAACCCGTTTAAAGTCGTGTTTTCCCGGTTTCCTCGAAAAACGCGCTTTAAGGTTCGTTTATGTTTTTAGTTCGTTTTAAGGATCCGTTTTCTTCGGGATTTGTTCCCTCATGATTATTTAGACATAATTAAGCTTCTAAAATACTTATTAGCCTAATTAATCACTATTTTTAATTACGGGGTATTTCACATGTACTTTCCTGGTTTGCTGTTTAGGGTTGTAAAATTACCGTTTGAGAATGAAAAGAATCAACAGTTTGAGAATGAAGAGAATCAGCATGCATGACTTGTATGCTCTCTGTTCACCAGCTAGATTTGTTGTTCACCAGAGAAGTGAAGATAAAGGAAGGGCATGAAACTGAACAGAGCATGTGTGTTCTCGTTTGTCAGTTTTCATACCAAAAAAAAAAGAATGAACAGAGGCAATTATGTATGCTCTGTTCGCCAGCTAAGTTTGCAAAATTACCAGGAAGAGAATGGGGAGAATCAACAGAGAAGAGAAGTTGTTCTTGACTTGTTGGGAGAAGAAGAAGAGAGACATAAAGAGTGTGGGTTCTGGTTCTGTCGCGAAGAACCCAACAAGAAGAGAATATATATAGAAAAGAAAGGCAGCTAATATGAGGGTTTGACAAGAGCTGATTTTTATTTGAAACAAGAGGAAATGTAATTAGGGGGTGTTTGCTTCAGGCGGGGGAAACAGAATGGAATCAGGGAAGGGAATGGAGAAAAATGGAAAAGTATTCTTTTTGATTTTCCCGGTTATTTGTTTGAGCTGGGAAATGAAATAAATAATTGGTCAACGGTCATCGGTCAATGGTCAATGGTTGCCGACTACCGGTCAACATTCATCGGTAACTAGTCAATGATCAATAGTCATCGGTTAATGGTCATATGTCGCCGGTCAAAGTGTACTGGGGAAAGGGAATCTCATTCCCTAGTAGGGGGTGGGGATAAAGATAGAGGGTTTTGGGGTAATCCCATTCTTTTTCCCTTTCCCGAAAATAATAAAAACTGGCAAAACAAACATCGGTCCTGATTACCCCAAACCAAACACCCCCTTATTGTTTAGTTAATCTATGTGTTGCTTATATTAACAATAAAATCAGCTAAGTAGTTAGGAGTTTAGAATCTAATTAAATATGGGTTGACTAAATAATCTTATGAGTTTAAATAGTCCATATTTTTCTCTTTACAAGTTACACCATTTTAATTGTCTGATATTCTCTCCGGGTATGCTATACTTTATAGCATATTTAAAATAATTAACCTTTATAATATGATCATTTCTTTCATTCTTTCAAAATTATCTATGATGCTTAAAGGTATATATAATAAACCTTTTCAGACCTTCACTGATGTTTATTACAACATGTGATTAAGTATGGTCTTTCCCCTTTTTAACTTATACATACATATAAATATATACACTTAAGTTAAATACATCATTCTCTCTGTTAAGGTTAATAAAATTTCTCTTGTTAAGGTGTTTAACAATTCCCTTTTTAACCTATACAAACGTTTATATAAATGTACAATTATGGTTAGATAAACTCTTTTTAACCCCCTTAATATCATTTATATCCCATTGTTCTTTTTTTTTACATATTTAAGGATATTTAACCATTTATTAACCACCTTCATTTAATTAATTTATTAGTAATTAGGGTAATTAATATTTGGGATATTTCACAAGACTTCGAGCAAGTTGAAATATGTGTTCATTGAGAAAAATATGCATTCCCATAGTGGACTTGTGAGCATAATGGACAAACACTTAAGTCTACACTACTATCTAATTAATCTCTTGAGTACAAACACAACTATTCATCTTGATGTGGGTCTGCAAGCTGAGTTGAATGATAGTGTTGAAGTTAAAGTTGACACCTACTTCAAGATCCTTTCCACCGATGCTGGTGGATTTCAGAACCTAGGTTTCACAGAGGTACAAAATTTCTTCTCACAAAGAGGAAGAAGGATATGACTATGTGTGAAGACGTCAGTTGGTAAGAGTACTCTAGGTGTACAACAATGTAAAGTCCTAGATTTTACTATGACATACAATATGTGCAATACCCCTAACTAATTAAACATCTAATCAAATAAATTAAGGCTTAAACATGCCTTAAAAACCAATTTAAAACAATAATGCTCAACATAAAGCAAAAATTACACCCTTTGACCATTTAGGGCAAATATATGCCCAAATGAACTCTTTAGGATCCAAATTTAATTCCTAAGCATTATAACTCATAAATGAACATAATAAAACCATTATAAAAGAAAACCAAACTCGAAAACACCTTGGAACACAAAATGTGCTCTAAAACTACTTAAAGCACATTTTTGTGAGATTACCTTCAAAATGAGTTTTGATTGGTTTTAGGGCCTTGAATACCCTTAAATATACTAATGTGACATAATTTACTACATTAGAATGTCTAATTCAAAGTTTTTCAAAAACATCAGAAATATGTGCATTGAATTGTGAATAGTACTCAAATAGTGCAAAAATAACACTTAATTACCTAATCTAGTCAATGGTCAATACTTACTCCTTGACCTTGACCACCCATTGCAGCCAGCTTAGGAGGTTTCCCCCTCCCTTAAGCAAGATCCAAAATATCCCCTTATGACTCATCTTATTACTATTCCATACTTTAACCTTATCTTACCTTTTTAAGCCAAATTTGACTTCCTCTCTCATTACCTTCTCTCAGCCGTAGAACAGCAGCTCAAACTCTCTCTTTTCCTTCCTCCATTGGCGTGAGCAGAATCAAGCTTCCAATAACAATATCTCTTAATCTAGGTAAGATCTTAAAGCATGGAAACCACCATTTTCTTCCTCTTTTCTTCTTCTTTCCATTGCTGTAAACTAATCCCATTTCCATCCATTCTTCCAGCCTGAGTTGGCTTGCATAGAAGGAGAGTTTCTAGGCTGAAAATACAAAAGAGAAGGGAAGTGAGCTTAAGTAACATTTAAGGTAAAAATCATGCTTTAAACCAGCTTATCTTCCTCCTCTTCATTTTTGGTTTTGTTCCTTAGTTTCCTTAGCTCATTTGCATCTTCTTTACATGTCATTCAGTAGATACACCTATACCTTGATGAGGTAGCTAGATCCAAGCCAAAAGACTTCATTTTAGCAAATTTTCAGTAAGGATTTCTACCCATTTTTTCTCCTTGATTCCACCGGTTTTATGCCTTGCTTTGAATGGTGTTTTAACACCTTCTTTGGCTTCATTAATCCAGGCGAGAAAAGCCTACACAAAGCTCACAATATCAAGGTAAAAACCATGCCTTTCATGAGCTTAAACTACTCCTTAATGATCCGTTATATCACATGACTAATACATGTGTTTTTTCCTTGCATATATGCTGCCCCATGATGCTGGGTAATCATGGAAAAATTCTGCCTAAAGTTGTGGAGAACAAGCCTAGGTGTAAACTTGCCAAAGTAAGCTTACTACCTAAATTACATACTAATCAAGTTTATATGTGATTTGTTGTTCAAAAACTAACTTAAGCATGTATATAAATTTAGCCGTGAGCTGTTGGAGAGCCTTGGTTGATTTATTTGCTTAGAAATCAAGTAAGTATACTAATCTTACATATTATAAGGTTTTATGTCATTTTGTTACAAATAAATAAAAGTCATGGGTTATTGAGGTTTTATAAGACTTAACTATATATTAAAATGTTAATTAACATTTTGGCTAGCTTACTTAACTTATAGATGACTTATAAGGTCAAGGAAATAACTTAAGGGGAAAATATATGGGGGTTACAATAAAAAGCCGTGACCAAACTATGTCATTTGTGACATTTATGTGTAAATTTCATTCTGTGTTAATGTTGTAATAAGGCCATGCATTTTAGGCCATTTGATTTTATGTTATATTAAGTTTAAAATAAGTTTAAGGTAATAAAATACTACTGAAAACATTATGGGGTTAGTTTGTAATTAAAATAAATTTGTGGAGGCTAAATACAAATTATAGCTGAAAACTAGGCATTAAAAGCTTATTAAATGAATTTTATAGAGTTTTATAAAGTTTAGGGCCAAAAATGTAAATTCTAGAAAGTTTGGGTCAAAACTATAATTTATATAACATGTGGTCAAACTGGTAGTCTATAGGTCAATATTAACCATGTTAGGAGCCTTGACCAAATTTAATGACATAAATAATTAAGTTATGATCTTATAGTAATATTATAAGTTAAATGTGGAATTTACAAAACTTATGGGGTAAGAGTGGGAATTACTGAAATTTTTGGATTAGAACAGTTAATATAACACTTTATAACATTTTGGTAAAGTTTGGTAATTTTTGGAATGATATAAAAGGTTTTATTAAGAAAAGTGTATAATATATAGTTTTAATGACATTAGAAAGTATATAATATAAATTGTGGTCAATTTGTAAATAAGAAAAGAAAGCGGGTTTGAAAAGGAATTAAAACAGACATGGGGTTTGTTCACATTTATATAACCTAAAACTATAGGTTATACATGTTACAAATATTAAAATGATATAATATATGTTATACATGCATATTATAAGATATGTGGTAAGAGTGTAAATATAGAAACTTAGTGTGCTGGAAATATAAATTAGAACAGACCTAAGGTCTGTTCGGAATTTCTAGAAAATAGAAACTATAGGTTATATTTACTACAAAGTTTAAAATGTTATAATATATGATATATATATAACATAGTATAAAATATGGGGTGATATTATAATAAATGAAAAGTATGGGAAGTTAAAGAAAAATAGATTATGTAATATGTGCCTCTCGGCCATAAATATAGTTTTTCTAAAACTATAGGTTATAATAATTAATGAGGTAAAAATATCATATTATATGATATCATGATATAAATGTAACATTGTATAACATTGTGTGGTCAAAACAATTTATAAAACTATAGGGCTGTAGCGCAACTATAAGTATTTGAAAATGAATTTTTACTATCTACAATGATATAAATACTATAACTATTATATAGTATTAATGTGATTAAATGAAGCTAGTATAAGAATGATATTCACATGAAATAATGTGACAATTAATGAGTAAATGGAATTTATAAAGTAAGGTTAGTATTAAATAGGCCTTAGGAGTTATAATGGTACAATGTAAATGTTACAAAATATTAAGATAAAGTTCTTAATATAAGTTGTATAATATAATGCAAGTAATGATAATAATCATCTTACATAAGATGATAAAATGTAACACATAATATATGGAATTTTCAATTCATGAAACTTAGCTATATATAGATATTATACAATGTGCACGCCTACAAGTATATAGTATGGTTGGAAACCATATAATATTAAATGGTAAATGTTATTACATTATTATAGTTTATAAACTATAAAGTTATAAGGTTTTGAATTTAAATATAACTTGTTACAATGTTAATGAGTTGTATAATACAATGTATAATAAAGAATAGTGAAATGATATATGAACTAACGTTGCATGCATACATGCAACTATAGGTTATAAATATGTGTTTATATATACAACCGAATTGGTTTAATTATATACATAAGTATGAATATAGATGTATATTGTATACATATAAATATCACGGGATACCATGGAATAAAATCCTAGCATTCGAAAACGCTACAAACTAAGGCGTTTTATACAAACCGACTCATTTAGTTAAACCCGGACGTTAGTAAATACTACGGGTGATGAGTTTTACATAACGATACTTTAACTAATTAACTGTTGAAATCCGGGGATGAAATGTCGGGATTACTAGCATTATTCGGAAGTACCGAGTTTAATTAATCATGTGGATTGACTTATAGTGTTATTAATATTTTAGATTGTACGTCAGACAAAGGCGTCCGACGAGCTTAGGGTTTTGCGCATCCTTGGTCTGAGGTGTAGGGTATGTGGACGGTTTTGATCTGGATTGTCCTGAGGGCTTCCTCGGGTCCAGACGTTATTGATGTGTGTTAACAATTCTATGTGGATGCTTATATGCAAGTATGTGTGTTTGAACTGTATATCTGCCTGTTATTACCGCCTTATTACTACTGTACGCGAACATCCTTTCGGACTAATACTACGTCGACTATAGATCGACTTAAATAAACAGACATATGCGATCAATGTGATGAAACGGTTGTTATTTAATATAATACTCTTAGTATTATAATTATGTATATAATAACCTAAGTAAAACACTTAGGTACGAGATACGACTATGTCGGTCTCTAGAGCATGGATCTCGAACATGAATACGACCTAGATTACTTCTAGGTATGCGTAAGACCAACAGGGCAGCTAAGTAATAAATGAATTCTCCATACCTAAGACTATACTTTAGGTAACTAATTAAATTAATCAAGTGTTGGAGAGTTAATGAGTGTGTTGATATTTAAACCCAGTTAGTCTTTGACTACTGGTTACGCATAGTGATCACTAGAGTTAACACCCGGATCGGGTCTACTCTTGTTAAATCCTGATGAACCTATATAGATCGTCAGACAGAGTGTACTACTGTTGGTACCAGGCTTCTCGCCATTTAAGGACGCCTTTAAAAAGGCAAAGTGAAAGTCCCGGGATCTCATGATCCTTGGCATTATGAGCGCCTTTGTGTGTACATGGGACGACCGTCCATGTGAGTTATCTCGGGTTGTCCTAACTTGACACCCGATAGTGTTAATTAATATACAATGGTATGTGAGGGCCTGGGAGGCCGGTTGTGATAATTTATATCGATCATTATAAGTAACTACGCGTTTTACCGCATTCGACTTTATTACCTGTTGTTGTACATTTGATGAGTGTGTATTGTAGTGAATGTTATGTGTTTAATTATGTCCTTTACAGTATTCAATATAAATTGTAAACCGGTAAAGCATGAAACAAATCTAATGCAAAGACGTTTAATACGACTTAAGTGACCAATAGGGTCCAAACCTAGCATACTCAGCGTTTATCGCTACGCCTCCATGGCATTTTGCAGGTTGATGATTATCGTTGAAGCCGAAGTGCGGGACCCGGGTAGTTAGGGCTTTTGTTTTTAATTTCCGCACGAGACTTCGTACTGTATTATGCTAGACGTTAGTTTACATTATGTTGGTGTTGTATATATTCGGGAACGGTTAGACGCTCACTTGTCGTTGATATGTCTTTTGGATTTAGTCTGATGTATAGGTTGGTATCTCGTTATCACTGCACTTTTTATTATGATCGTTGTTTAGTTACTGCATGTTTCGTTTTGCTTCGAGTGCGAGTGATGGCATGTGACACCCGAGTGAGATTATTTACTGTTATATCTTCCGCTATGAGGCGTGTTTAATTATGCTACATGAGGGATTATTACGTGATTACTGAGAGGGGTGTTACAATATGACTTAGAGGACAGAATCACCAATATTTTTGGGAGAATCAAAGAATTAAATGGATTATTTGTCATTTGGTGATTTGATTACATTCAATACAACTTTCCATACTAACAAGACTTACAAGCCTAATAAAATGTTGAAGCCACCCACAAAAAGCTAAATAGTGTTGGTGTCCCAGAAACATCTCATCTATTGAAAATGATCCTTTTGCTAAGGATCCCACTAGCACCCATGAAATTCCAAGTCTAACCTCCCATGTAATCAATGTGAAAGATAATATAGTGAAAATTTCATTGGTATGAGGCATATATGATAGGAGCATATATGATCACTATAATGAGCATCTATGTTGTCGGATAAGAGAAACTTGAAGTCAAGATGTTCCTGGGCAAAACAACCACCAAGAACAATAACCAAATAATAAATGAACAAATGTTTGGATGATGTTGGTTGCCTATGTTAGTTGCATATGTTAGGATTAGCCTCATATTACCTTGTGGTTGCTATGGTAGTTCACTAGATTTCCCTCACTTCTCGCTGCACTACATCGAACTAGTTTTAAACTTTCCTAACTATATTAGTAAACTAGTGTTTGTGCTCTTTTATTTTATGTTGGTTTACCAGAACATGATTTTATAGGACTCTAATCCTTCCACATTAATATATTGTCTTATTTCCGGAAAAAGAAGACATCTATTTTACATTGACAGGTATATATTTCCAATTAACATAGGTTTTGGTCCTAACAGGATCTGTTAGCTGCAAATGACTTGCTCGAATAAGAAACAAAGAATGACGTACCGCGCGCGCAGCACAGACAACATTCAATGGAGAACTCACCTCTTTCCTTGCCAGAGGCTAGCATAGATTCCGTCTCTCCTCCCATTTCCTGTCTTCCTTCTCCTCCGCCAAATCCGTGGATTGTTTTTCCCCAACCCAGACGGAAACTTTCCCTCCACCGCTGCATCTTTCCTCCGCCGTCGCCTCTCAAATGGTCAATCAATCTCCCTCCGCATCCTCTTCCAAGCTCCGGCTTATGTGTAGCTACGGTGGGCAGATAGTCCCCCGCTCCCACGACAATGCTCTCTGCTACGCTGGTGGGGAGACCCGTATCGTCGCCGTGGACCGCAGCACTGCTGTATCCTTCTCCACCCTGACCGCTCACCTCTCCCGCTCCCTTTTCGGTGGCCGCCCCTTCGTTTTAAAGTACCAGCTCCCAAATCACGACCTCGACTCCCTCGTTTCCGTCGCGTGCGACGAGGATCTCACGAACATGCTCGACGAATACGACCAGGTCTCCTCCTCGCGCCTCCGATTCTTCCTTTTCCCGCTGCAATTTGACTCTGATTCGAGCGATTATGACCCTAAATCGGAGGAGTGGTTCTTCGATACGCTGAGGAGCGCGAATATTGCAAGGGGTAAGGCTGTGAGTGGTGAGAAGTCGTTGGATTCTAGCTCGGTGGAGGGGCTAGGGGATAGTGAGGGGAAGGGTGGGGGTGCAGTTGATGTTGTTTCCAATCAGGGTGCAGGTAAGGGACCTGAGTCGATCTTGTTGGATACCCGCTCCTCCTTTGGGTCAACTGGATCCTCAGCGTCCGTATCTAATTCACCGGCGATTAATGGTGGTCGTACGGAGGAAGTCGGTGGGCTTCAGACGCAGCAGGATGTGAAGGCTAACACGCCTCTCGTTGGTTTTACGGAAAGGTATTTTCGTCTTCTACTTTGCGTGTCATTTTGCTTGATCAAATCAGTTTCCTGAGAATGACAAATCATGAGAAAATCTGAAGGATAATCCATGAAAAGACTGACATATATCAACTTTGTTAATTACTGGTATAGTAAACTATAAATTGCGATTGTTGCAGCAGTTGTATCCCGATGAGGACCCAATTTTTTCTTCAACAGCTCTGTTAATTTCTGGTGCATTTGTGTATAAATGATTTCAATACATTGATCAGCATATGTTTTGTTGAAATGGTAGACGTTCTTGACAAATTATGTGCTAATGATCATTTAGTAAATTACTCTATTGCAAATTTATGACCGGGTGTCATGTTTCATTCTCCGTAACAGTGATAGCACTCCTGCAAGCATAAACATTGAGTCACCTACCACCGTAGTCTATCTTGATTCCTTGGGCCATGCTGAACCTAATGCCCCCACCAACCTTATTTTCACTGAGAGCGAATCCTCAGGTCTCCCTCCAAAAGCCAATCAACTCGACTCAGCCCCCCAGTTCTGCAGTCATGCATCTCCTCAGCCAATAGATCAGCTCGAACAACCACAAGCACCACCAGCTCTACTCCAGCAAACTTACCAACAACAACCAACTTTTCAACATTACTCGCAGCCAAATGGTATGTATCCCGCATCACATTTCATAACCCAATGTTACCAACCCAGTGCATTCCAAGGACCCTCTTATCCCTCAATGTATCAGCCTCTTCCCCAATATCATCAACAACATAACCCTTATCAACTCAATAGAACCTACCACCCAGTATACTTTGTACCCATGGTTCAGGCTCAGCCCAATGATGCTGCCGTCCCATGCAATTCAACAGGTCTAATGGCAGATCTTTCTCCAACCCATTTCCATCCGCTGAGCTCCAACCCTAACACGGAGGTTACATATGATGGCTTTGTGGTTGCTCAATCTGAAGCCAATACAACATATAGGGTGGGCCAGCCTACTGGCTATGTCGGCAGTGAACTGCAGCATCCATATATGGCAGTTTCTCAAATTCCCCAGCGGCCTGTTACTTCATCTGTGGGCGAGGGTTTGAGTTATAGTATGGGGCCGGAAGACCCATTGTTACATCCTCAAATGTACCAAAATCATCATTTTCAGCCTGTCTCAGATGCTGCAACTTTGAGGTTATCAGAGCAGTTTGCTCAGGTGCAGCTGGAGACCTCAAAGCATCAAGTTAGGATTGAGTAGTTAGCTTCTTCTAATGTCTTTCGTTGCTGTTTCCTTTTTAGATATGACATGGTTTGAAGAAAGATATATAAGATTGTATCATTATAGATGTCAGGGGTTTGAAGTATTCTAGAATATATGCTTCAATGTACTAGGTTTGTATTTTTCTGTTTGATGTTTCTCATCTTCTTACATGTTAGTCAGATGATTGTACTTTTTTACTCTGGATGGTGGAATGCAAAGGTAACTCTTCTCTAATATTGATTTCTCGATTGTTTTCCTGCTTTCTATGTTAAAACTTCTGGTTATTGATCTTCACTAAAACTTGTCTGTAAGCCTCAGGTTTGATGTCACTGTGTTTGAACATGATATAGTGATAGACGAAGTAGAGGATTCAAAGATCATGTTCTGTTAATTTCCAGATTGTAGGACTGATATTTCTAATTGTAGATCGGAGAACAGCCATCTATGGTTTTTTGTGCAGTGACACATTCTTCCTATATTTTAGCCATTCATGATTATGTGGTGCTATTCCTGCTGTCATCTGTAAAATATGAACTGTTATTCTCTGGGCTTGGGTATAATTCATAGAATATTGTAAGGATCTAGCTGTAATATTTTTTGAAAAAATATTTAGGATAAAATTATAATTGTGTTGTTGAGTCAGGTGATAAACAAGTGATGATTTTAGTGATAATCCATCTTGATTTACCTGCGATCTTCTATCGGAGATTATTATCCCTATAAGAAGCTAATGTGGAAAACCTCTATGTCTAGCACCTTAGCTGACTTAGAAGAATTGGGGAACACCACAAAATTAGGCTGATGAGGTGCTCATACCCAAGACATGCATCTCTTAGATCCAAAAAGCATATGAGAAACTAAATGTATAATTCATATAAGTTCTTGGTCTCTACTCAAGAAAGTCATCAGAAAGCTATCAGTATACTTCTGATTTATAATATTCTTAGATGTGTTTGCTTCTAGAGTATTTCATAATTATGTGCAGTTACTTTATTAGGGGTGTCACAATTTTGTTTTAAGCCTAGTCGAGCATAAACAAATTCAAATTTTGTATTTGTTAACCTGATCCGCTGTGGGTTGTATATTTTTAACAAATAAACCCTGAACGTCCAAGCTAAGTGAGCGATGGATTGGATGCTTGGGATGAGCAACTGTGGGTGACCACCCTCTATGACGATGTTAAGAATAGAGCCTAAGAAACCGCTTCACCACAGTGGTGAAGTGGGTTTGAATGCCGCCCATTGTAGATCAAATTTTTGCTCTACGACGACAATGATTTCCGAGTGAGAGAGGGAAGAGTGGAACTATACATCTTTGTCAGTGTCACATCCTTTTACTAGTAACGTGGCGAAACAAAGTAAAGGCTCTGGATTCATAGTTGTAGTGGCAGATTGACAAGTTTCCCCTGCTTGGGATGAGCAACTGTGGGTGACCACCCTCTATGACGATGTTAAGAATGGGGCCTAAGAAACCGCTTCACCACTGTGGTGAAGTGGGTTTGAATGCCGCCCATTGTAGATCAAATTTCTGCTCTACGACGACAATGATTTCCATGAGTGAGAGAGGGAAGAGTGGAACTATACATCTCACCCGGGGCGCCCCACGACCTTGTCCAGGCTATGTGGAGGGGTAAATCACAGTTGCACAGCGACCTCTCATAGGGTGCCTAGCTCATTGTGGACGAACCCCACTCCTGCCCATTGGAGAATCAAACCAACTGCCACCTATTGGGTTCCCCCCGAACCAATGTGCGTTGAGCAGGAATAATTCCACCAAAGTGCGTTGAGCAGAATTCGAACACGGGAGCAATGCATCTTGGCAAGCTTTCAGCAACCCCGAGTATCCGATTGCACTATGCCCGTGCGGGCAAGTCACCGTTGATTGATAAAAACCAATAGGGGTCTTTTCTTAATCGTCCAAAGTTATATTATCGGCAAAGATAGCCATAACTAAGACCATGATTATCAATAGTTCTTAAAGGTTCTTATTTAAATAAATTAAAGTAAAATTATGAGGTGGAAATAAGATGGAGGGGAGAGATTAAGAACCCATGAGAGAGGGTTCTTCCACAAGAACTCTTAAGAACCCAAATATGGGCCCCACAACAATTATTATTCTAATCATAATGATCCACATAGATGAAAGAGAAAAAAAATAAAAACTAATATGTGAATTCTCTGATATTGTTAAAAATTAGATGTGGTTTTTAAAATGAGGTGGTAGAGAGAGAGATTTGCTAGAGAATGTTAAGAACTCAAAAATGAATTCTTCAATAATCATGCTCTAATGGAAGAAAATCTTCAAAATTGTCACATTGCCAAAAAAAATTAGGTGCTAACAGAAAAACAGTTGGCCCCGTACATATTATCAACCAAAATGGGGCAAGACTAACAATATATTAAGGGTTAATTTAAATTTCTAGTAACGTTTTAGGACTAAGTATATTTTATGAGTTACTTAATAGAAATTTTTACCGGTATTGTTGTTATTTTTATAGAAATTACAAGACCCATCACCATTCTTTCGCCAATTTATATTAGGTTTTCATCTATTTATTCAATCACGCAAACCCGGTGTAGTAGTCACCACGGAACTTTTAATATGAATGAAATACCATGTAATACTATTAAATTAGTAGAAGAATTATAATTTCATCTGGGCAAGTACACCATCTTCTAGACTACGCACGCTTAGTTACATATATACTTACTTAACTCTATATTTAAATGTTGATTAACATGATTATGTAGTGTACTATAATATATTCTCGCGCATTCCTCTCTTGACCTTCACACTTGCGTGTTAAGAGTTGATATTTGTCTGCACTCAAATTGAGTATTCAAAGGATTTCCTCTTCGTCTTCACTCTTCACATATCAGTTGTTATTTTATATAGGTCACTAATAAAATAAGCCTGTGAAGAATTAATACCTTTCTTTTTCTGGCGTTCCCAAATTCAAAGCGGCATAGTTGACCAATTACCTGTTGACTGACTAATATTTTCAAATATAAGCATAATTATCATCCATATATATAGCCCATTCAGCGTATTGAATTAATCAAACAACTAAACTTCCTCTTCAATCGAAAAAATCTCTCTAGCTGAGTCTCCTCCTCTGAATTTCAACTTCCTGAATTCTCCTCGCTTATAGCCTCACATACACAACCACTTCTCTCTCGCAGAAACCCAATTCAAAAAATGGAGTTAATTTCGAGGCCGTTCAATGGAAGAAACTACTGGAAGAAGAATGGATACCAACTCTTAGACGGGGCAGGAACGGCAAAGCGAAGAAACATCCAAGTAGTGAAATTGGGTGGCGGCAACAGCAGCAATGGAGCAGTAACTAATAAACGACAATTATTTTGGAGGATAAAGAGAGCACCAAAGGTGCTGATGACAATGGTTTCACCCAAACGGCTGTGGAAGAAGTTCAGCCACGCATATGTCAAGTTTATGCTCAGATTGGCGGGACAAGTTGGGCAAGTGAACGGTGGTGCTGGTCAGTTTGACGGGATGAAGAAGATCGAAAGGGGGAATAGTAGGAGGGCGTCTAGTAAGCAGAAGAGGTTTGAAGAGTTTGAAGCTAGGCTTGTTGTTGAAATTTACAAGTCCTTGAGCACTTCGCGTGGATTTTCCGAGGCTGTTATTTGATGAATATGGTGTTTCACATAGCTTCTTTTATTCTTTGATTTGTTTTGTGCGATTATGCTTTATAAGTGAAGTTTGTTTTTCCCAGAATTTTTCTTTTGTATGTGAGGTCGAAGGTTTCAATCACCTCATAAAAGTCTACAATTAAGGATATATATTATTTATCAAAATTGTTATGACTCCGAGGCCCATTTATCTACGATGGTTTGTCAAAACATGTCTTATTATAAGTTTACATTAGGATTTCCCTGCTCATCAACCCGTGTTACTTGGTGTATTTACTATAGACCCTTTGAGTTCAACAGAATTACCATTTGACACCCTTCATTAACATGTTAAGAAAAACTAACAGTCGATCTTGAAAGCAAGAAGTTTTATAATCATATTCAAAGAGCTTCAATTTACTTGTAATTTGCCTCACAAAAATAAGTGTCGGTATAACCTCAAATACTTTAGGTCACCGTGTGTTAGTAAAGGTTCTAAGCTTTTACTAACACTTATTTTCTTAGTAAGTAAAGACAGAAGATCTATACTAACACATATTTTAACTAACAAAATAACTTGTACATTTATACTAACACAAAAGTATTTAAGTGTTGGTATACCTGTATACTGACACATAATTTGTGTTAGAAAAAACCGTTTATACAAACATACTATATCATCCTATAACAACTATACTAACTCATAATCTTATGTTAGTAAAACTTTTACTAACACAATAAATAATTCGATTCAATTTGTTATTTCCACAATGGATCGCACATCTACCTGCTGATATGTACAATATTATTCATAAAAGACCTGTGAATTCTCAAGCAATAAATGTAGTAACTTATAAGCTCCAATGACATCAAAAATGTTAAGAGTTTACAATAACACAACTTGAACAATAATATTCATCATTATCCTCCAAAAGTATCGTAGTCAACATCAAGATAAGTTACATTTAGGCCAAAAATACAATATTGTTCTTGAACGAGTTTAGGAGTGAAACATAGCACTATCTTCCTTCATACTTCTCATACTTCTAAAATACAATCTTGACTTCATCTAATTTCTTTTACTCAGCACCTGCATGCAAAATGATTATAGTCACAAAGATATAAGATAAATAAGTAAATGGTTATCAAAGCTGAAAGTATTCATTAGCAAGAAGAAGTACCATTAGTATGTATTTCACACAATGAAAGATGATTTTCACTAACTGAGCGATTTGTACCGCTAGAGATATCACTTAGAACCTAAAACATATAAATAAATGTCATAAGCTCTTAATGTGACCCAACACTTCATCACAATGATGTAGAGGTATTGCTGGTATCAGTTGCCATATTTTTCTCACATCACATCATAAAGTAAGAGAGTAAAATAGACAAATAGTAAGAAGTAGAAAATGCAATATTTGGGTTTTTTCAAAGGCGAGCGAGGGCTGGGCCAAGGAGACCCCATATCTCCTTACCTATTTGTGTTGGTTATATGCTATCCCGTCTTCTTGATCAAATTCATCTCTCTCCAGCCTTCCACTACCACCCATCTTGTAAAACTCTCCGTCTAACCCATCTTTTATTCGCGGATGATGCTCTCTTATACTGTAGAGGTGACCAGAATTCTATATCTCCTTACCTATTTGTGTTGGTTATATGCTATCCCGTCTTCTTGATCAAATTCATCTCTCTCCTGCCTTCCACTACCACCCATCCTGTAAAACTCTCCGTCTAACCCATCTTTTATTCGCGGATGATGCTCTCTTATACTGTAGAGGTGACCAGAATTCTATATCTCTTATGCTTAGCAAAATCAACCTCTCCGAGGCATCTGGGCTCAAGCCGAACCCCTCTAAATCTAACCTATTCCTTGGGGGGGTTAACCCTCCTCTAGCTGAATCCATTATGCGATCCACTGGGTTTAATCCTGGATCCTTCCCCTTTCACTACCTGAGAATTCCGATAACCGCTAGGAAGCCTAGAGCTACTGACTTTAACCCCCTTATCGACAACATTCATAAGTCTAATTCTGTTTGGGGTGGTAAATCCCTCTCATTCGCGGGTTGGCTTTCCCTTATCCAGACACCCTCTTTGGTATAGTCGGCTTCTAGGTTTCATGCATCTCCATCCCTATCGTTATCAAGATCATTATCAAGAGGTTTCGCTCACTTTCTCTGGTCTTAGGAGGCTGAAAGCAACACTTATCCTCCAATGTCTTGGAACATTATCACCACCACAAAGAAAAATGGGGGACATGGGCTTAAAGATATCCACCTATGGACACATGTGCTTCATTCTTTGAACTATCTCCTCTATTACCAATGACCCAGAACGTCTGTGGATCCAGTAGATTCATAAAATTTGCTTGCATGGCCATAACATATGGACGACTATAGCTAAAGAGAATGATCCATGGATCTAGAAAACTATCCTTAATGCTAGTAAATGGTGGGTATATCAGTGTGGGTGCACCGATGATGCCTTGTCGCTCCTCATATCATACCCTCCCGTCCTTGAGTCAGCTTGCTTTATAATGATGTCTCTTTCCCCACCTGGCCTTCTACCTGGTACAACATCTGTTGGAACACTTGGGCAACCCCTAAAGTCAAATTTATTTTATAGGTTACCTTTAAAGGTCGACTAAAAACTCATGATAAGCTCCAATCTTGGGGCATTTGCCTTACTAACAGATGTTGGCTCTGTGAGCATGCTCAATAGACTAGCCACCACCTCTTTTTCCAATACAGGTTTGCTAACAGGGTTTAATGGAATATATGTGATTGGTTGGGGATTCCTACCAACATGACGAGTCTCCGCAGTTGTTCCCATTAGATTACCCGCTACTGTAAAAGACGTCTCCCTATCGACTTAGTGAGAAGACGTGCCATCGCCAATGTCGTCTGCCATATTTGGATCAAGAGATGCAAGCGTGCCATGGCCAACTTTGATAAAAATACTGACCAATCAGACAATCCAAACTACCATCACAAAATAATATAATCTGGTTCACTGATTAAACATGAACATAATATAATTTCATTCTCTAGGATCATTCTGTCAAAACAACAATATACCAGATCCAGAGGAGACACACAAAGTGAACCTAAAAACAGGGAGAAGAACATAAATCCTAATCTAGAAATTAAAAGGAAAGCGACGCCTATTCTTTCTGGGATTCAAGGCCTTCAAATTCGTTCAATCTCTTGTTCTTGCTCACTCGTGGTGCAGAAGTAATTGAGGTTCTCTACGTGTTATGCATGCTATCGTCAATGAGACGGGAGTTAACTATTAGCGCTATTTAGTTCAGTATTATTGCCCATTTTTGTTCTCTAAATAGCTTTTAGCGCCTGGTTAAGGGTTATCAATATAGAAAACTTATGTACTATACTAACTTAAAATTTTATAAGTTAGTATAATAGAGAGTTTATGTCAGTAAAATTTATGTATTGACACATTAATAAATGGGCCAGTAAAAACTATTTAGCTTTTACAGACACATATAATGAGTCAGTAAAATATTCTTATAGAGACAAACTATGTATTACTAAAAGTGTTTGGTAGTGAATAGTACTTTTTGTAGTGGTGTCATTTTTTTTCAAAATATGATATGTTTTGGTCTTTTTTGGCACTTACTTTCCACATGTGACCCCTTTTTTTCTCACACCCACAATTCTCATATTCCTCATAGAAAAGTAAGGGTAAAATAGTCCAAAAATTATCTTCTTAATTTCCTTGTGTTGTGCTAAAAATCATCTATTAAGAACAAGAATGAGTATTTAGCTTCCAGAAAATTTTCTGCGACATGGGCAACCAAAGATAATAGTGATCACTCTATTCTTTATCTGGCTCTCGCAAGTCTTCAGACGCAACCTAGCAACAATTCACAATTAATCACCACGAGAAGTTCTATCTGTGGTTATGAGTTGTACTAGATGATCTTTATTGTTCCACGGAATTCCATGATTCATCTTGTAATATGGAGTGGGCGAAGAACACTACTCCCTTGTTGATTTGGCTAACTCCATTGTTGATTATTAACCTATTTGTGTTGCAACATTACCTACAAGTTTATCTATAAAATCATGACAAATATACTTAAATGGGTTCTCCCTAGCCTGATAAGTCACAACAAGACTACGTCTATTAAGGGCAGACTTATATCTGACACCATCCAGCTTTTCTCTAGTCTCATGAAACACTACTAGAGAGAAAACACCTCTCCTTGATGCATGGTCATAATGGACATAAAAAAAGATTTTGGAATAATGGACAAGGACATCCTTTGCATGACACTTCGCTTCCTAAACATCCCCCCAGTCTTTATGAAATGGATCTTGCATTATGTCACTACTATACCCTTTCTCTATCAACCTTAACAACTTACCTATAGGCTACTTCAGTGGCCAAAGGTATGCTTCAAGGAGATCCTATCACCCAACCTATTTGTCGTGAATATGAAGATGCTTTGTGGCTCCTAAACCAACTCCATGACATATCCAATATTTTATTCAATCCATATCATGAAGGCCTCCTAATATTTCTTATCTCTTCATTGCGGATGATGCCTTGTTATTTGGTCGGGGTGATCACGTATCAAGATCCTATAAGCTAGGAAAATTTAAGTTGTTTTATGATGTTTCAAGTCTTAGGATTAACACATCTATAGACACTAACTGGACATCTACCTCTATCATGCTCTCGCCGCGCCTAGCTTCTAGGGTCCTCTCGCTTTGGTACTAAAGGATTCTTATTACCACCCAACAACCTAAATAGTCTAACTTTAGCCCTCTCTTATGGAATCCAAAGAAAGATCACTACCTGGGGAGGCCAGTACCTCCCTATGCAGGGAGTCACACTCTCTTTCAACCAGTCTTCTGTGTGGTAGTAGTATCTTGGGCCTCCTACTTGAAGCTCCCTAATAAATCAATCAAGACCATAAACAAAATCCTTTGATCATTCTTTTGGGTCGAGGTTGTTGTGCCAAAACACCCTGCCAGTGGGTTGGTCGTTATCTGCACAAAAAATAAGCATGGTGGAGCTTAGTTTGAAAGATATTTTAAAATGGAACCACCAATTCCTTCTAAAGTTTATTTGGGCCTTCTCTCACAATTCTGAAATGTTGGGGGATCAGAATGCTCCATAGTATCCTCCTAAGGAATGTAAACATTTGGTTCGCCGTAATAGAAGGAGATGATCCAATGATATGGAAACCATTCTTCATACTAGGGATTCATGGATCCAAAAATGTGGTTTCACCTATGATGCATGCTCCCTTCTTCGATCCTACCTTAACATTTCTCCTTTAAATTACTATTATGCTTCTTTTCTCTAGCCACCCTCCATTCCCGTAGTATTGTATCTACTGGAAAACTTGGACTACTTCAAAAAGATAAATTCATCTTCTAGATCACCCTTAAAGGAAGCAATACAACAACTTATAAGCTCCAATTATGGGGCATTGCACTTGCCTACCGATGTTACACTATTAGAAAATACTAGATTAAAGATGGACTCAATTATGTTGCTAATTTGCAATGAAATTGCAAGGGATTAGCGTTAGAAGTCACGACCTGCAGTTGGTGATGGATTAGTGATGGATTTGTCTGTCTCTAATTTGTTTTTTTCTAGTAGTGTTAACTCTGTGATCTTGCTGAAGAGACACATAAGTGGTGAAATAGTTTTATTTTAAGGTCTTTATTCACCTTCATTTTACTTGGCGCATAACTTATTTCACCAATTTATGAAGTACTTTTGTGATTATTAGTGAGCTTATACTTTTGACACATTTGAATAGGTAAATACTCATGTGAGTACATTTTAAAGCTTAGATTGAGGTTGCATCAATGTTAGAACACTTTGAGAAGGATGCCAAGTGTTGGGGTAAAACCTAACGGCAAGTGTACCGGTCAATTCTAGCAAGTTTTAATAGAGAGTAATCCCTAAGTATCGAACCAGAGGAGGCGATGTGTCTAGTTTAATCTTTACTAACCGAAACAAAACAAAACATGAAATTGGGGTTTGATTTGATGACAATTAAAGACTGTAAACAGAATAAGTGAAACAAAGCAGGAAAAATAAATGTTGTGAAACTGATTTGGAAAAGAGATCCCGGTTTACTACTGCACCCTAATCTGTAATTCCTATCCCTAAGTGATTTCCAAGGCAATTCTGAGTAAAACCCTAGAACAAAGATAATTTACCTCCGGTCTCCCGCTTAGCAAATACTAGTTAATAAAGACCAAATTCTAACTCTCGTTACGAACCCACTGTTTACTAACCGCCTTAAGAACAATCTAGTTTATTAGTCAATTAGCTATTTAGAGGAATTACCGTCTCTAAACTAACCGGTTATTTTCCTGTAATCAATTGAAAGCCGCAGTCGTCACATATAAGCTAACAAAATACTAATCTTTATAATTGGCCAAATTATAACGATTAAAGAAATCAAGCAAGGAAAATAACTTTACTCAATCGAACTGCATTAAATCACAAAGGAACAGGAATAGTCAATTTAGGGATACATAGCAAACCGAAATCTAAGGAACTACTCAGCCATTGACATGTTTACAATAAGCTCAATAAATAGAGAACAAGAAGAAACTCTGTTCTGAGACTCCTGGTGAAGTCTCCGTGGTGAACTCCTTTCTGTGCTCTGCTCCACTCCAAACTCCAAACCAGACTCAAACTCTCAAACTAATTCTCTCTGTATCGTGACTATTTTGTGCGCTGAAGTGTCTCTTCACGTTGGCTGGCCTCTTCTTTTTATAACAAAAGGAATTCTATCTTTACTCCCTCTTAAATCTATCTCTAATCTAACCTAATTAAACGACGGCCACAGATGTAAAGATATAAATTAATTCCGTTAATCCCGAAACAGAACTCCGCGCTCCGCTTGTGATGGTCCGGGTTGCAAAGTAGGATGCAAACCCGGACCACGTCTAAAAGTAGGCAGAAGAGTTCGCCTTGGTATGGTCCGGGTTTCAAACCCATCCTCAAACCCGGACCAAGTCTGAAAAGAGGCAGAAACTTCTGCGATGAGATGGTCCGGGTTTATGAACCCAGCTGCAAACCCGGACCCTCAATAAAATACAACAGTGGTGAATGAAAATCTGTATTTGACTCTGGTTTGACTTCCCATGTTACTCCAACCTCTAAAATCTTCATTTAAGTACTTTGTTGAGCATTTTTATCCTGAAAACATATGAAATCGATCATTGGAGACAAATATAACAATGAAGAGTAATTAAAGCATTAAAGAGGAAAGTTAATGTCATAATGTAGAGAATTAAGCATGAATTAGTCTAGTAAACTTAGACAAATTCCTGACTTATCAACTTCCTCACACTTAATCTTTGCTTGCCCTCAAGCAAATAGAAACATACTAAAATCTTACAGAAGGGAGCCGTCAGTTTAGAACTGTGCACAAGGAGATCTAATAATGAAAGGCAGTCATATAGAACAATGATCCACACTTGCAGGTTTTCATAAACAGTGAATTGAGAAGTATTTTGCAAGAGCTTAAGGCACATAGTAAAACCACTGACTCCAATTTCACTTAGGGACTACTTTCCAATTAACTTTCCACAATCCATGGACGACAAGGGGTGAGAAGTAATATCTTATTCCATATTACCTTTCATCACCACGTACTCATAATCAAGAACTTTGCACTTTGCATTTGAAATTAATAAATTTCTTCAACTTTCTAAACAAGCATTAACTTTCTCTTTTATATCCCTCAGACTTTTCTCTCCATTCATGTAGCGGTGTTGGGTCTTCTATCCCAGATCAGATGACCTTAGGTAGATGGGTGATAAGGCACCCCGAGGACTTAATTACCAAATGGACGAGGCCTGTTTTCTGGGTTAAAAGTTTGATTAGAGGAGTACCTTGCCTTTGTCCTTCCTTCCTTTCATTCACTAATCATTCCCAAAGTCCCCAAGTGAAATCAAAATCAAATAGTTGCACTAATAGGCTTAACTTTTTAGTGACGAAATAGACAAGCATTAATCAAAAACTGTACATACAAGCAGTGCAACCAGAATTCCTACAACTGTTCTCCAGCTTCGATCTCATAAGAACTAGTGCTACTCGTGCGGTGTTCCAAACCAACTTATCCAACCACTGAATAAGACTCAGGTATGTTATGCAACCAAAAATTTTTGAGGGCCAACAAAAACATTGTGAAAATGGAATGATAGTCTCAAAAGGAAATTGTTCAAAATTAGCACATTCGAATGTAACTGAGCATGAATATGAGCATGTGTAATTTCCCTTCCTCACACTTAAACTTAGCAATGCCCTCATTGCTTCATGAAAATGAGTAAGACGGAAGGAAAACAAAATATTTGCAGAAAAACAACGTTTGAAAAATAGAAGAAGTTAGAAAATCACGCCCCTGGAGTATGGTGAGGACAACGTCCTCACACTTATGTTAAACAGCGGGGTGCTGAATTCTGCAGAAAATTCGACAGAGTTTCCTTTGGATTTCTCAATACCTCACACGCAACAAAAAGCAGACCTGTAGCTCAAGAAATATAACCAAAGCCAACACAAACTTGCAGAAACAGTAAGTGTATGAGTGATACATCATAGTCAAACGACAGTCGTAAAGAAACAAGTAGTAGTCGAATCCAAAGCAGGATAGAAATACAACCCAAAGGAAAATATCTCATAAGCAAAACACATCAAAATATCTGAAAAGGTAGAGAACGAAATAACCCAAGCTCCAAAATCCTAGGGAGGTGGTGGAGGCTGTGACTGTGACCCATGCTGAAGATGCCATGCCTCCATACGGGCGAAGCGTGTATCATACTCAGCCATCCGCGCATCCTGGCGAACCTCAGCAGCGTGGCGACGCGCCTCCAAAGATGTCAGGCGAACTCCATAGTTCTGAACCTGAGTAGACAGATCGTCAAGGCGCGAGCCGAACTCATCAAAGCGGGTAGTACACACCCCCTGCCAATCTCGAAACTCTGTCATCAGCTCCTCAAAACCCTGCGTCGGCGCTACAGCAGGTCCATCATCACCCCGAATCTGTGAAGGCCCAGCCCCATCAGCACCAGCAGCTCGGGCAGCTCTCTCACCCGGTCGGGCACGACGACGCTTTATCCACCCGTCTCCTATCTTCTCCCACTGAAAGCGATGCATCGCTGTCATGTCCAGAGGAGAAGCTGAATGCTGAGGCCGCTCATCACTGAAATCAACCCTCTCCTTCTCAAAAAGATACTGCAGAAAATGTGGAAAAGCAAGAGAAGCGGTGCTGTCCACATCCATGATACGTAAAATATGATTAATAACAGCAGCAGAGAAAATAATAGGACAGGCGCCGCGAGAGAACTCATCATCCAGCAGATGTCGCATAAAGAAACAATCCACAGCGTTCAAGTCAGCACACTCTCTCGGGCGGACATTATGCATAATAACGGCCAGAATCAACCGCTCAATCGGAGTCTGCAGTTTGTCCCCTGTCACGACCTGCTTATCCCTTGAGGACCGTCTTTGACGGTTCTGCACCTCTGGGTCATTCACCACCAGCCTCAGATAGTGTTCCTTCGCCCGTCTCTTATCATTTTCAAAATTTTTCCTACGTTCCCTAGGCACATTATTATCAAATACATCCTGCACTCCAAAATACTCATCAATCACCCATGATTAATCTCGATGTACCTCCCTTTTATCACCGCGCTTATTATATCGCTCATCCTCCTTTTCAGCATTAGCATAGAACAACTTAACCAATCTTGGGTAATAACACCCCCCACCAAGACGCAACAATCCTCCCCAACCCTTAGCAGCAAACACAGTTTGTAAATCAAATTCATTAATTAACTCCTCAGACACTGACCTCTCCGGAATAATTTTCCGGTCCTTGACATTGTACCAATCAAAAGCAGCCTCGCTGATGAAATCGGCACGCACGGACTCGCGGTATTGGACTGGAAGTGTCGGTAGGCGGAGCAGGTGCGGCCGAAGTCGAAGCAGCAGCGGTGGAACGGCGAGTGCGCTTCGGAGCCATGGGGCCGTGAATTGGACAAGGGCGGCGGAAACAGCGAGGGTGATTGTGCGATAGCGGGTCGGGAGAGTGGAGGTGAGGTCGGGGCGGTGGGTTAGGCGAGAAGGAGATGGCGAAGCGAGCAGGGAGACGGGGCTGGAACGGGGATGGCGAAGTGCAGTGGTGGTGGTGTATTGGCGAGGCGGAGATGGCGACAGTGGAGGAGCAGGGTCGGTGATAATGGCGAAAACGAGGAGGCTGGGTAGACGGGGGCGGCGCGAAGAAGAAGGGAGTAGAGTTTAGGGATTAAACCCGCGCGCCCCTCTTATTTCCGCTGAAGACTGGGTCCGGGTTTCAAACCCATACGCAAACCCGGACCATATGAAAATTTAGACAGAAGCTGCACCGCGTACGAGGTCCGGGTTGCAAACCAATATGCAAACCCGGACGACCTCCAAATCAAGCCAGAAGCTTCGCCCAGCTATAGGTCCGGGTTTGTAAACCCAGCTGCAAACCCGGACAGCCCTTAAAAGTGGCCAGAAACTCACCTAGATGACAGATGTACCTCCAAACTCCTGAATTCACCTTTAAAACCATGTAAAACTAAACAAAACATGTCTAATACGCACGTTAGCCCCAAAAATAAAGAATCAAAAACAATAAAACTTACAAGAAATAAACAAAAGAAAAGAAGAAAAACTCACAAAACTGGGTTGTCTCCCAGCCAGCCGCCCGTCTTTTCGGTCTTTGGCTAGACCATGCATTGGATAATCAGTATGGAGGCTCAAAGACCGTGATCACCGAATGGACGTCAGCGATATCACCACTGAGATAATGCTTCAGCTGAGACCCGTTGACTTTGAATGTTTCCCCTTCTGTATTGATTAAATCGATAGCTCCATAGGGCGAGACATTTGTCACTGTAAACGGTCCAGACCAACGAGACTTCAACTTGCCTGGAAACAATTTCAGACGGGAGTTGAATAAAAGAACCTTGTCTCCAACGTGAAACTCACGCTTGACCAATAGCTTATCATGCCACTTCTTCGTTTTCTCCTTATAAATCTTGGCGTTCTCATAAGCTTCCTCTCTAAACTCCTCGAGATCACACAGCTGTAACTTACGCTTCTCACCGGCCTTTTTCAGATCAAAATTCAGTGCCTTGAGTGCCCAAAAAGATTTGTGCTCAAGCTCCACAGGCAAGTGACACGCCTTACCAAAAACCAACTTGTACGGGGACATACCTAGAGGTGTTTTAAATGCAGTGCGGTATGCCCACAAGGCGTCATCCAACTTAAGGGACCAATCTCGCCTCGAAGATGTGACTGATTTCTGGAGGATCCACTTAATTTCTCTGTTGGTGATCTCGGCTTGCCCGTTCGTCTGTGGATGATACGGTAAAGAAACCTTATGTCGCACACCGTATTTCTGTAGAAGAGCCTCAAACTGCTTGTTGCAGAAGTGTGTACCCCCGTCACTGATGATCGCTCGTGGAACACCGAACCGGGTAAAGATATTCCTCTTTAGAAACTTGAGTACCACTCGTGCATCATTGGTCGGCGCTGCTATCGCTTCAGCCCACTTGGTAACGTAATCCACAGCTACCAGGATGTAAAGGTTACCTTGAGAGGATGGGAATGGTCCCATGAAATCAATACCCCATAGGTCGAACGGCTCAACCTCCAGGATCGAATTCAAAGGCATCTCGTGACGTCTGGATAAATTCCCCTGCCTCTGGCACTGATCACAAGTAGAGACAAATTGATAACAGTCCTTGTTCAAGTTCTTCCAAAAGAAGCCAGCCTCCAAAACTTTTGCGGCTGTCCTAGCCGGTCCAAAATGACCTCCTGCTTCTCTAGAATGGCAGTGTGTCAGGATGTCTCTAGCTTCATCCTCAGATACACAACGACGAATCATACCATCTGCACAGACCTTGAACAGAAACGGGTCGTCCCAAAGGTAATGCTTGACCGTGGAGAAGAACTTCTTCTTCTGCTGATATGACAGCTCTGGAGGGATGATACCCTTGGCTAGGTAATTCGCAATATCAGCGTACCAAGGGTCCGTAGAATGGCCGATCATGAAGACATACTCATCAGGAAAATACTCATTGATTGGCCTGCCATCGTCAGGAACTTCCATACGGGATAAGTGATCCGCCACTCCATTCTGCGCTCCTGGCTTATCTCGAATCTCAATGTCAAATTCCTGCAAAAGCAAAATCCAACGGATCAAACGAGGTTTAGCATCAATCTTTCCAAAGAGATACCTGAGGGCAGAATGGTCGGTATGCACGATGACTTTGCTGCCAATGATGTACGGTCGAAACTTATCACAAGCAAAGACGATCGCCAACAGCTCCTTCTCCGTCGTGGCATAGTTCTTCTGTGCCTCATTCATAGTCTTACTTGCGTAGTAGACTATCCTCAATACCTTGTCATGCCTCTGCCCCAAAGCTGCTCCCAATGCGTAGTCACTAGCATCACACATAATCTCAAAAGGCAACGACCAATCAGGAGCAACAATAATAGGTGCAGAAATCAATTTAGCTTTGAGCAAATTAAACGCATCTAAGCACTCCTTTGTAAACTCAAATTTAGCATCCTTGAGTAATAAATCACAAAGAGGCTTAGAGATCTTAGAAAAATCCTTAACAAAGCGCCTATAAAAACCTGCGTGACCGAGAAAACTTCGACATCCTTTACCGAAGAAGGTGGTGGCAGCTGCTCAATGACTTCAACCTTGGCCTTGTCCACCTCGATCCCCTTCTTAGAAATCTTGTGACCGAGCACGATGCCTTCCTGCACCATGAAGTGGCACTTCTCCCAATTGAGCACCAAGTTAGTCTCCCTGCATCTAGCTAAGATCAAATCCAAGTCTCTCAAACATGCATCAAAGTTGGTCCAAAAACAGAAAAATCATCCATAAAGACTTCGATGCACTTTTCAATAAAATCAGCAAAGATAGCAGTCATGCAACGTTGAAAAGTACCAGGTGCATTACATAAACCAAAAGGCATGCGACGATAAGCATAAGTACCATATGGACATGTAAAAGTAGTTTTCTCTTGGTCCTCCTTAGCAATTGGAATTTGAAAATAACCAGAGTAACCATCTAAGAAACAGTAATATTCTTGTCCTGCAAGCCTTTCTAGCATCTGATCAATAAATGGAAGGGGGAAGTGGTCTTTCCTAGTGGCGGCATTCAACTTCTATAATCAATGCAAACTCTATGCCCAGTAATAGTACGCTGAGGAATTAATTCACCTTTATCATTAGGAACTACAGTTAAGCCCCCTTTCTTGGGTACTACCTGAGTAGGACTTACCCATTCGCTGTCAGAGATTGGATAGATTATACCTGCATCCAGTAGCTTGATAACCTCCTTCTTGACTACCTCTTTCATGTGCGGGTTCAGTCGCCGCTGAGGCTGTCTCAATGGCTTGTAATCCTCCTCAAGATAAATGCGGTGGGTGCAGAATGTAGGAGCAATGCCTTTGATGTCAGCAATGGACCATCCTAGCGCCTCTTTGTTCCTCCTCAAAATCTGCAACAATGCTCCTCCTGTTCATCAGTTAAAGCATTAGAAATAATAACAGGTAAATCAGTAGGAGGAACTAAGAAAGCGTATTTAAGATGACTAGGAAGCGGTTTAAGCTCAAGAGAAGGTGGTGATTCCACAGAAGGAGCTAGTGTCTTTGGAACTCGGTCCAGCGGTTCCTCCTCGATCCTGTGGTTCTTCCTATATGGCCGTCCAGCAGAAAGCTGAAATGCTGTAGCAGAAACCTCAGAATCATCATGAGTGGTCTCTATGGAATCCACCAAACACTTCTCCAACGCATCCAGCTCCGTGGGGCTGTAAGAATAATCCTGCATCAAAGTGTCAATACAATCTAGACTAAAGCAAGCATGAACATCAGAAGGGTGAGTAGCAGCCTTGGTCATGTCAAAACAAGCTGCTCATCATGTAAACGCAGTATAATCTTCCCTCCTTCAACATCAATAAGGGTCCTTGCTGTACGCATGAATGGTCGACCTAGAATAAGTGGTACTACCTTGTCTTCTTCCATGTCTAAAATAACAAAATCCGCAGGAAAAGCAAAAGTACCAACTGAAACAATTAAATCTCTAACCACACCTCTAGGTAGGATAATCGACCTATCAGCTAATTGCAAAGTAATTCGAGTAGGCTCACATTCTCCTAGACCAAGCTTCAAATACATAGATAATGGCATCAGATTAATACTTGCACCTAAGTCACATAAGCCCTTACCACAATTCACATTACCTATCGCGCAAGGTATGACCGAGTACCTGGATCATCAAGCTTAGGTGGAAGCTTCTTCGAAAGCACAGCTGAAACGCTCTCAGTGAGCTGCACAGTATCCTTCTCCACTAAGGACCGTCTGTTGGACAGGATGTCCTTCATAAACTTCGCATATATTGGCATCTGCTTCAAAGCTTCAGAAAAAGGAATGTTAATGGTCAGTTTCTTAAAATAGTCAAAAACTTACCAAACTGCTCATCCAAGTCTCTCTTCTTCAACCGGTTTGGAAAAGGAACTGGTGCTTCAGCAACTGCGCGTCGTGGAGGCGTGGAAGTCTTAGTAGCCTTGCTAATTACCTCCTCCTCTTCAGCTGGTGGTTCCTCCTGGGAACCTGCTGGAGCATTCTCTTCATTCTGCTCAACATTGGGGAGAGGGACCTCAACTTCAGGGACCACCGGGTCAAGCTGTGTACCACTCCTCAACGTGATAGCCTTGGCGTGCTCTCTCGGATTCTGCTCTGATTGACTAGGCAAGGAACCCAAAGGACGCTGAGCTAACTGCTGAGATATCTGAGACAGCTGCGTCTCGATATTCCTATTGAAAGTCCTCTGGTCATTATTAAAAGTTCTCTGCTCCTGATTGAAAGCCTCCAGCTCATTAAACTTCTTCGTATTAACTGAGATGAAGTCATTCATCCTGGCCAGAACTGCATCCATACTAGAAGACGCTCCAGCACCCGAATTCTGTGCTTGCTGATTCTGCAGTGGCTGTTTCTGATAGGAAGGATTGTACTGCTGCTGAGGCCTCTGATTGTAATTGTTGTTACCACCAGCTTGGTAACGGTTTTGCTGCTGAGCTTGATAACCCGGATTTCCTTGATTCCCAAAGTAATTACCCGGTCTGTTACCAACATAGTTCGCTGCCTCTTCTTGTGGTGGAGAACACTGGCACATGTTAGAAGCTCTACCACAGTACTCGCACGGTGGATAAACCTCAGGAGCTGCTGCACTGGACTGTGGATTCATAACTGCACACATACGCTCAAACTGCTTCGACATTGCTTCTATCTTGGCAGCCAAGAAAGTGTTTGAATCTACTTCATAAACCCAGCTGGTTTCTTCGGTGCAGCTTCTCCTGCTCTTGTACCTCCCCACTGATTCGCTGCTGTGTGTGATAGTTTCTAACAACTCCTTAATTCGTGTAATGGCAGCTCCATCAAACTTCCTCCAGCACAAGTATCAACCAACAACCGGCTAGACGGATCCAAATCCTTGTAAAAGGACTGCAGTATAACCTCTTCACCTAGACCGTGATGTGGTACCTTCCTTACTATTCCCTTAAAACGCTCCCAAGCTTCAGACAAGGACTCACCGGCGAACTGTTTGAAGTTTGTAATCTCTCCTCTCATGGTCAGCATCCGAGAGGGTGGGAAGTACTTTGCCAAGAATGCATTAGCCAGCTCTCCCCAAGTAGTGATACTGTCAGGCGTCAGCGAGTTTAACCATTCACCAGCGCTCTATCCCTCAGAGAGAATGGAAACAGAGTGAGCCGGGCCACCTCCTGCGAAGCTGGTGTCGAACACGCTCCTACCAATCTCAGGAATGTAGTGAGATGGACATTCGGATCTTCAGTAACCGTCCCGCTGAACTGAGGCGCGTTCATCACCATGGTCACATAGTGAGTCTTGAACTGCCACTGCACTCCTGCTGGTAGCAGGAATCACAATTGGCGACACCAACCCCAACACTTGGGCGGGTGTAGTCCCTCATCTGCCTCTCGTTGTTCGCCATATTCACTGGTTGAACTTCTGGACCCTCTTCAATAACAGGTGGCTCGAGCACCTTCTCCTCAACTGGTGGATCCAGGTTCAAGTCTCTTCGAAGCTGTCTTGCGAATCTCTCGATCTCAAGATTGAGCTCGAACTCTGGTTCTCCTGCAGAACGGGTTTTAACCATAAACCGAGAGTTAGTAAACTGAAACTATAATAGCGCAAATTAAAAGGGCAGCAGTAATTAGAATAAAATAACAGAAAATCAGAAAAAGATAAAAAGAATTTAACCCACAAAATATGCAGATAAAATTCCTAACTACTAAGCACAGAATATTCAAATAAAGGATAAAATCAGAAATAAAATCTGGAAGATAAAGAATATCTAAACAAATCAAACGAACAAATTGAATAAAATAAAACAAGTAAATCTAAACAGAAAATAATTAAAGAACAAAATAAAATAAAGATTAAACTAATTAACCGTGCCTCCCCGGCAACGGCGCCAAAAACTTGTTGGGGTAAAACCTAACGGCAAGTGTACCGGTCAATTCTAGCAAGTTTTAATAGAGAGTAATCCCTAAGTATCGAACCAGAGGAGGCGATGTGTCTAGTTTAATCTTTACTAACCGAAACAAAAAACAGGAAATTGGGGTTTGATTTGATGACATTAAAGACTGTAAACAGAATGTGAAACAATAACAAGCAGGAAAAAATAAATGTTGTGAAACTGATTTGGAAAAGAGATCCCGGTTTACTACTGCACCCTAAATCTGTATTCCTATCCCTAAGTGATTTCCAAGGCAATTCTGAGTAAAACCCTAGAACAAAGATAATTTACCTCCGGTCTCCCGCTTAGCAAATACTAGTTAAAAACCGAATTAACTCTCGTTACGAACCCACTGTTTACTAACCGCCTTAAGAACGATCTAGTTTATTAGTCAATTAGCTATTTAGAGGAATTACCGTCTCTAAACTAACCGGTTATTTTCCTGTAATCACTTGAAAGCCGCAGTCGTCACATATAAGCTAACAAAATACTAATCTTTATAATTGGCCAAATTATAAGATTAAAGAAATTAAGCAAGGAAAATAACTTTACTCAATCGAACTGCATTAAATCACAAAGGAACAGGAATAGTCAATTTAGGGATACATAGCAAACCGAAATCTAAAGGAACTACTCAGCCATTGACATGTTTACAATAAGCTCAATAATAATAGAGAACAAGAAGAAACTCTGTTCTGAGACTCCTGGTGAAGTCTCCGTGGTGAACTCCTTTCTGTGCTCTGCTCCAACTCCAAACTCCAAACCAGACTCAAACTCTCAAACTAATTCTCTTGTATCGTGACTATTTTGTGCGCTGAAGTGTCTCTTCACGTTGGCTGGCCTCTTCTTTTATAACAAAAGGAATTCTATCTTTACTCCCTCTAAATCTATCTCTAATCTAACCTAATTAAACGACGGCCACATGTAAAGATATAAATTAATTCCGTTAATCCGAAACAGAACTCCGCGCTCCGCTTGTGATGGTCCGGGTTGCAAAGTAGGATGCAAACCCGGACCACGTCTAAAAGTAGGCAGAAGAGTTCTCGCCTTGGTATGGTCCGGGTTTCAAACCCATCCTCAAACCCGGACCAAGTCTGAAAAGAGGCAGAAACTTCTGCGATGAGATGGTCCGGGTTTTAACCCAGCTGCAAACCCGGACCCTCAATAAAAACAACAGTGGTGAATGAAAATCTGTATTTGACTCTGGTTTGACTTCCCATGTTACTCCAACCTCTAAAATCTTCATTTAAGTACTTTGTTGAGCATTTTTATCCTGAAAACATATGAAATCGATCATTGGAGACAAATATAACAATGAAGAGTAATTAAAGCATTAAAGAGGAAAGTTAATGTCATAATGTAGAGAATTAAGCATGAATTAGTCTAGTAAACTTAGACAAATTCCTGACTTATCACCAAGCCACAGGAAGCATCGCGAGAATTCGGCTACAAAGAGGAGCCCACTAGACTCGACCGCCTAGGGGACCGACCCTAGGTGGGTCAGTCCAACCCTGTCCAACTCTTCTGTACCCTACTAAAATTGATTGAGCCTAGGACCGATCCTAGGTGGGTCGGTTCGAGCTTAAAAATGAGCGCATGCCTCCTTCACCAGAGGGCCGACCAACCCACGAGACCGACCCAGGGTTGGTCGGTCGAATGGAAATTTTGCCCATATTTGTGTTTTGAAAAGTTGAATTTTAAGGCATCCTTTCTCATTCTTCATTCACCTACAACCTAAAAGAGGAGAGAGAGAGAGAGGTGAAAAGAAGGGAGAAAAGTGCAAACGGTATTTTTGATATATTAAAAACTACGAAATTAATCCTAGAAATCAATAAATAAAATAAACCTGCAGGTTGCAAAATAATTCTCGGTCGTAGCAGTAAAGTAATATGAGCAACCGGGGTATCGAACCAGGGGAATAAGAAAGTAAATCTAATCCTAGCAAGAGCTGTAAATCAGGGGAAATTGTTGATCAATAAAATTAAAAGCAAGCAGAGAGTGACTGATAAAATTATAACGAAAGCGAAACTCTTCGTTCAGGTGGTTTTTCCTAGTTAAGTCATGCAGTTCTATCACTAGTTGATTAGGGAATAGGGTTCGGCAAATTCTAACAAGTTTCTAAATGACTAAATCCTAGCCAAATAAAACTCCATTGTGTAGAACGTGACAGATTAAATCATAAACCTATCACTACTAACGCAGAGGGATTAAGCATATGAATTTAAATTGCCTCTGAAGGCTAACTCATCAATCAGATAAATCTCTCGACAGATTAACAGATTATAACGACCTAGTTATCAATCACGGATCAGATCTTGACAACTTTCGCAAAGCTAAAAATAAAGTTGCAAATTTTATTGATAGCACAAACAAGATTTATAATCTGAAACAAACCCAAGTTTAATCCCATATTGACTAATAATAAAACTACAAAACCTAACTATATACAACCACCATTCCCCAGAGTTTATTCTCTTAGCCAAGCATAGCAACAGAAGAAATAACAAGAGAAGAAGGTGTAGAAAACATCTCTATGATAATATGAAGATTTGCAAGGAGTCGGGTTGAACAGACAGAAGAAATCGGAGCAGAAATTCTCCTCCTAATGTAGAAGAAGTTCACGGCGCAATCTCCAAAGGTCTCGCGTCTCTCTGTTTTTAAAATCTGAATCATGAATCCCTCAATGTCTCTCACGAACGCCTTTTAAAATAGAAGATCTGGACATAAATCGCACGCGTCCGGCTCAACTGTCCGGGTAAGTTAGCCGGACAAGAGATAGCTTTGTTAGGTGAGTTTTCTTTTGTTTGTGAGACCTCTGGCTTTACGTCCAGGTCAGTAAGCCGGACGCCCTGGCTGGACGAAAATATATTAGAAATCTTCGCGCTGCACTCGTGGTCGTAAATATTTTTGTCCATCTAAGCACGTCCGGGTCACAGGGCCGGACATGTCATCCGGACACGTTAAAGCTTCGAGAAGTCAGAATTCATTCACATCCGGGTGAGTTCCTGGGACATGTACAACGCGTCCGAACCACAGGGTCGGATGTAAGTCCGGACAAGACCCAGTTTTGCCCCTTTGTATCGAATTTCTCCCAGATCGCGTCCTAAGTTATAAAAACACCAAAACAAGCCAGTGTGAGGTATTTTCACCTTAACAAAGGTATAAACATCATAAAATCATAAACTTAGGAAAACGACAAGAAAGATAAGGGGTTTAGGCACTAAAAGATATATCAATAATCGGTGCATCAAATTCCCCCACACTTATATTTTACTTGTACCCAAGCAAATCTCTCAAACAAAAGCTCAAGCAAGCCAATAGATAACAACCAAAGAGAGAGAGAGCACAGAAGAATACTTTGCAAGTCTCTCGATCCAGGGGATGAGATTTTCCAACTCCAAACAAAAAGAATTTTCAGAACAAACCAAGAAGTGCAAGAAGTCATTCAAAGCTTTGAGAGAGAAGAAGAACCATAAGAACTGAGCTTTTAACCATGAGCCAATCAACCATTTCCTTCACATTCCTTTTCGAACGACAAGGGGCATTAAGTAAGATCTTATTCCATTTTACCTTTCAATGCCACGCACTCATGATCCCATAGATAGTATTTATTGAAAACATTCAGCTCAAAAGATGCATAGATATTTCAATTGAAGTTCATTTGTTTCTTTCACCTCAGACTTTTCTCTCCACCCTTGTTGCGGTTGACCTATCGCAGATTCAGAGAACCTTAGGTAGCTAGGTGATAAGGCACCCCAAAGGACTTAACAACCGAGTGAAAGAGGCCTGTTTTAGGATCAGAAAAATGCCTTAAAGGATCAGCGGAGTACCTTGCCTTTGTTCATTTCCACCTTTCATTCCATTCATTCCCAGGCTCAAAGTTAAAAACTAGGTTCAGATGGCAAAAATTCTCAATCATATTACCATTAGTAGACATTGACTTCAATTTTGGCAATAAAACCACAATAATTCGAAGAAAAAAAACTGCACACCCCCAAACCTGTCAACTTGCTTAGCTTCTTCTGTGTCTCTCTTTCAGTTATCTCCATTAACAAGACTCAAACAAGTGCAAGAAAGACAAACTCAATAACAAGGTCGCGATAGGGTCAATCGTCCCCCACACTTAAGGCAAAGCAATGCCCTCATTGCGTAGAAAAAATTAATTCTACAAGCGTATGAAATCCAAAGGGGCAAAGCAGTAAAGCAAAACAAAGGGGAGCATCAAAATTATAGAAGCAGAGAATGAATAGAATACTCCCCAAGGTTCCGGACAGCAGGAGTGTGTGCATAGTCGAAAGAAGTCTCCGACACGTATGATCCGTCAGCAAGAGAACATAATAGCACGAGAAAAATAAAAGGCTGAAAAGTAAATCATAAGAGAAACAAAATAACACAAAAATTAGTAATAAACAAAATAATAACATAAGACGAAATACTCCTGGAAGGAGGTCGTTTGTTTTTTTCATGTTTTTGTGTTTGTTTTTCTTTTTTTTCAGAACATAAAATACATTAGAAAAGAAATAACAAATAAAGTCAAATACAAAAGGAAAGTAAATAAAATAAAGAACAAAAACAAGAAAAAAAATAAAAATATAAGATGGATCACGGAGGTGGCTAAGGCGGTGGTGGAGCTCCTTGACGAAGGCCAGCGAGAAGGCGCTCCAAAATCTCGGCTGTCTGCCTCTGAACAACATTAGTCTGCTGAAAATGTAGACGCGTCTCCTGCAGGAAAGTCTCGCTGTGGTCTAGACGCTCGGAGATCCGCTGTTGAGCCTGAAACATCTCCTGCTGCATCCTCTACATATCACTCAGCTGTGCCTGAAGCTCTGGAGGAACAGTCATCACTGGAGGAGGGGGCGGCTGCATGACTGAAGTAGTAGGCGCTCGAGACCGAGATCCTCCCGAAGAAGAGGACCCAACATCAGAAAGGCCTGAGCTACCACGCACCCAGGTGCCGTCATTGAGTCGAATGAGACCCCACCTCTTAAAGATCTTCAGAGTGATGGGGGTGTCCCCCTCGCATACGTCCACACCCATGAGGACGTCCTCTGGAAGCGTAGTGGCCAAGAAATGGTGAATGAAGAAGGGAAAGATAGGAGTGACCCTCTTCTTCTTCGTCCTGAGATAGCTGACCACCTTATGCAGTTGACGCAACATGACAAAAGGGATGGACACACGCCGAGCGGGAGGAGGAGGTGCAGAAAGCAAGTAATCCAGAAGGACGCAGTCCTCGTCAGAAGTATCATTGCCAGCCTAAGGCCGGATCTGATGGCTAAGGATCTCTGCCACAAGTCTCTGAAGAGTCGGGAAGCTGGAGTATGGGAGAACATCCTTGTTCTCCTCTCCTCTGTGGCGTCTGGTGCAGCCAACCTCACGAATCCACTTCACCTTCGTACTGCGTAAAAAGTTCTCATGGAACTCCGTGTGGGCCTCATCATTATCTTGAATGTCGTAGAGAAGGCTGAAGGAGGCCGGAGTGATCTCAACGGGGTGATGACGAACGTAGGAAGTAACAGAATGCGTCGAGTCGTTCGCCTGAGCATTAGCGTAAAAATCTCAGACCAACGCCGGAGAAAAGAGTCCATCGCCCATCCGGAGGACCTTCCTCAAACCAAAGGGCTCAAAAAGTGCATCCAGCCCGGCAGCTATCACAACCTCAGCAAAAATGCACCTCTCCATCACAAAATTCCCGCCCTGGTCGAACCAGGCACGGGCAGCATCAGAGACAAAACCATCCTCATGAAGAGGATGAGGAGCAGACGACTCAGCTGGGCGCTTGCCCCTAGAAGAACCAGCAGAACTACCTCCTCGAGTTTGAACCATCTAGATTCAAAGAGTTGGGAGAAAAAGTGTAGCTTGAAAACTGAGTGACGTCGAGTAGTTAGAGGGTGGTGTCGACGGAACAGGAACAACAGCGGCGTCAGAGCAGCGGTGGCGACGGAACAGGATTAATGGCGTAGGGGCGCGAGTCGGAGCAGCGGGACTCAACTGGTCGACGGTGAACTGGAAGAAGGAGTATGGGAGAACTGCGTTTTTTTTAGTCGTGGCGTGTTTTGTTACGGAAGAAGAAGCCTGTCCGGCCGTGGAGTCCGGGTAAACGGGTCGGACATGACTAACCTGTCCGCGTGGGATGTCCGCCTCATCTAGCCGGACACGAGTGTCTGCTCCTCATAACACGTACGGTGAGATAATCCGGACGCTCATCCGGACGTGTACACAGTCTTTTTTTCTGATAAATAAATAAAAATCAAAAGAAAACATCTACCAACCATCTATAAAAACTACATTCAATTTATGAATAAAGGAGAAAGAAATACTCTCTTAGCTTATACGCGCAAGGCCTTGAAACGCCCCCACACTTGAGTTCAGTTGTCGAATGAAGAGAAATGTTCCTGCAAATGTATTCTACACAGCCAGAAGAACTCAAGCGTAGTCAAGACTCAACTATAAGCTCAAAAAGAAAAGAAATAAAGAACAAATATAAGCAAACAAAAAGGTAAATAGAAGAAAAGGAAAGTGAGGTGGGTTGCCTCCCACCGAGCTGCCCAGATTTAAAGTCTCTGGCTAGACTTCCCAAGCTTACTGATCAGAAGAAGAGGGAGTATGGCTGGGAATACCACAACTTCCTAGAGCAAGCTTTCGGAGCTTCCTAAATGCATATCTAAGTCTCCAAGGAATTTTCTTCTTTTTATCCTTCGGAGTAAGGGGGCTTGAAGCATCTGGAGCTGCCGGTTGATCCTGCACAAAAGACACTGCATGCAAATCAAGATTAGCATCAGCACTACCAATATACTTTTTCAAGCGAGCCTCATTGACTTTGAAAATTTCACCCTTTTTATTCTCAAGCTCGTAGGCCCCGTAAGAAGTGATACCAACAACTTTGAAAGGATCGGCCCAATGGGACTTAAGCTTCCCAGGGAAAAGCTTCAATCTAGAATTGTAGAGCATCACCCAATCTCCAACTTTGAAGTCCCTTCTCCGAATCATCTGATCATGGAGCTTCTTGGTGCACTCTTTGTAGATTTTTGCACTGTTGTAAGCCTGATCCCTCAGCTCTTCTAGCTCTGAGAGCTGAAACTTCCTTTTCTCACCAGCAGCATGAATATCAAAGTTCGGGGCCTTAAGTGCCCAGTATGCCTTGTGCTCCAACTCCACAGGCAAATGACAAGACTTACCATAAACTAACCTAAAAGGAGACATCCCAATGGGAGTCTTGAATGCAGTTCTGTAGGCCCACAGAGCGTCATCGAGCTTCTGAGACCAATCCTTTCTGGAAGAACTGACAGTCTTTTGGAGAATCCACTTGAGCTCTCGATTGGACACTTCAGCTTGTCCATTCGTCTATGGGTGGTAGGGCAAAGAAACTTTGTGGCGCACTCCATACCTAGCCATCAGGGCATCGAAGGAACGATTGCAAAAATGTGATCCTCCATCACTGATAATCGCCCTAGGAACCCCAAATCAAGTAAAGATGTGCTTCTTCATAAATTTAACCACCGTTTTGGAATCAGCATGCTGGCAAGGAATAGCCTTTACCCACTTTGACACGTAGCCAACGACCACGAGAATATACTGGTAACCCTGAGAAGAAGGAAAAGGGCCCATAAAATCAATACCCTAACAATCAAATAATTCAACTTCTAAAATACCGTGCTGAGGCATCTCGTGCCGTCTGGAAGTGTTGCCTAGCCTCTGACAACTGTCACACTTGACTACAAAGGCTTGGCAATCTTTATGAAGAGTAGGCCAATAGAAACCGGACACCAAAACCTTTGCAGCTGTCCGATGAGATCCATGATGACCTCCCACCTCTCTGGAGTGACAGAACTCCATGACACTCGCAACCTCATCATCTGGAAGACACCTACGAATTAAACCATTTGCACAAACTCGAAAAAGATAAGGGTCTTCCCAGATATAATGCTTAGCGTCAGATAAAAATTTATTCTTTTGAGCATAGGAAAATTCATGAGGTACCACCCCCGAAACAAGATAATTGTTTAGGTCAGCATACCATGGCTCTTGCACCTTATGTAAAACGAAAACAGTTTCATCAGGAAAAAATTCATTAATAGGTACACCATCATCTGGAACCACCAACCGAGAAAGATGGTCAGCCATGACATTCAATTTACCGCTTTTATCCCTCACTTCAATGTCAAATTCATGTAACAAGAGAATCCAATGAAGCAAGCGGGGCTTGGCCTCTTTCTTAGCAAATAAATATCTAAGAGCAATGTGGTCAGTATGAACATTTACTTTACTTCCTCAAAGATATGATCTAAATTTGTCAAGGGAAAATACCACAGCCAGGAGCTCTTTTTCAGTGGTGGTGTAGTTCCTCTAGGCGTCATTCAAAGTCTTACTTGCATAAGCAATGACCCTTAGAATTTTGTCTTTCCTCTGGCACTGAGCTGCCCCCACTGCATAATCACTGGCATCACACATAATCTCAAAAGGCAATGACCAGTCAGGTGAAACAACAATGGGTGCAGCTACCAGCTTTTGCTTAATCAAGTCAAAAGCAGATAAACAATCACACAAAAAAAACAAATAGGGCATCTTTCAGAAGCAGGTCAGTCAACGGTTTTGCAATTTTAGAGAAATCCTTAATAAACCGTCTATAAAAACCTGCATTCCCTAAAAAAGCTCTTACCTCTTTCACGCAAGTAGGTGTTGGAAATTTCTCAATTACCTCTACCTTTGCTTGATCAACCTCAATCCCTTTAGCAGAAACTTTGTGACCTAGCACAATCCCATCCTTGACCATAAAGTAGCACTTCTCCCAGTTGAGAACCCGGTTTGTCTCCTCACATCGGCCTAGAATTAGATCAAGCTGTGCCAAACAAACATCAAAGCTAGAGCCATAAACAGAAAAATCATCCATAAATACCCCAATGCTTTGCTCGATGAAGTCAGCAAATATTGCCTGCATACAATGCTGAAAGGTTGCAGGAGCATTGCATAGTCCAAAGGGCATTCTTCTGTACGCAAATGTACCATAAGGACAAGTGAAAATGGTCTTGTCTTGGTCCTCTAGTGCAATAGGAATCTGAAAGTGCCCTGAAAAACCATCTAGAAAGCAATAATACTCTTGCCCAGCCAACCTCTCAAGCATATGATCATTAAAAGGGAGAGGGAAATGATCTTTCCTGGTGGCAGAATTCAAACGCCTATAATCTATACGCATACGCCAACCAGTGATATTTCTTTGAGGAATTGACTCACCTTTATCGTTCAGAACAGCCTCAAACCCACCTTTCTTAGGGACTACCTGTACGGGACTTACCCAGGTGCTGTTAGAAATGGGGTAGATGATCCCAGCGTTCAGAAGCTTCAACACCTCTTTCTTGACAACTTCCTGCATGTTGGGGTTGAGCCGACGTTGTGGCTGTCTGACAGGCTTGTAATCTTCCTCCATATAGATGTGATGTATGCAGAAGGCCGGGTCAATGCCCTTGATGTCAGCTAACGTCCACCCGATTGCTCTCTTGTGCCTCTTTAAAACCTCAAGTAACTTGCCTTCCTACCCAGAAGTCAAAGAAGAAGAAACAATGACAGACAAGCAAATATTATCAGCAAGAAAAGAATACTTAAGGTTAGAAGGGAGCTCCTTAAGCTCAAGTGTAGGTGGCTGCTCGACAGAAGGAATAAGTCTCTGAATCTCTCTATCAAGCCTCTCCAACGGAGGGAGATAAGCTTGAAAACCAGCCTTTCCTCTCTCCATGTGAGCAAGCGCTGCATTAACCTCAAGATTGGCAGTCTTTTCTTCCAAAGAAGCAATAAGAACCTGCTCCAATGGCTCAAAAACAGTAAGTAGGAAAGAAGGAAAAGAAAACATGTCATCGTTATCATCTAACAAATCACAATCTTCTCCATCATCATTTACCAGACTTACTGACATCACAGAATGAGCAGAATTAGAAGTTGACCTCATCATCTTCGTCATGTCAAACTCAATCTTTTCATCCTCATACCGCAAAGTAATCTTACCATCATGCACATCAATAACAGCTTTAGCAGTACTCAGAAAAGGTCGGCCCAAAATAAGAGGAACTTCTACATCATCATCCATATCTAACACAACAAAATCAGCAGGAAATATAAAACGGTTTACCCCAACTACTAAATCATGAACAATACCCATTGGTTTGATCTCAGATCTGTCGGCTAGCTAGAGCTTGAAGGGGACGGGCTGCAACTCTCCACCTCTTACCTTCAAGAAGGTGGCGTAGGGCATAATGTGGATGCTAGCACCCAAGTCACATAAGCCACTGCCGCAATCTACATCTCCAATGAAGCAGGGAACAATGGGATTGCTTGGATCCTTCTACTTAAGAGGAAGTGCTCGAAGAAGAGCAGCAGAGCACTCCTCTGTCAGGTGAACTGTTTCTTTATCCTCTTTCTTCTTTTTCTTTGTTAGACGATCCTTCAAGAATTTGACATAATTAGACATCTCCTGCAAAGCATCAATCAAAAGGATATCGATAGCTAATTTCTTAAAATGCTCAAAAACTTAGCGAATTGTTCATCCAAATCTTTCTTCTTCATCCTATTAGGAAATGGAAGTTCAACATGCTTAGGAGAGGAAGAAGAGACATCAATAGTAATGCGAGAAGAAGGAGAGGAAGTAGGAAAAATAGGATCCTGGATCTCCTCAGAATTTACCACAGGAGGGACTGAAGACCCTGATGGTACATCAACAGAAGAAGGGCTGATCTCTTCACCAGTTTGGTCTTTACCCACTTGTTCTTTGCTTTTATCTTCCAACTGCCTTCCACTCCTCAAAGTTACTGCAGCAGATACAGTATCATCCTCAAGATCAACCACAGGAGATATTACCTCTTCACAAACAACCAACACCTTAGCTCATTCCTTTGGATTTGGATGAGGTTGGGAATGAAATGTTCCAGGTTGTCGTTGTTGCTACTGATTAAGGAGTATCTGGTTCATCTTATTCATCTACTGCTGCATACTCTGAACCGAATTCTCTAAACTTTTTTGACCAGCCATCAAGGATTAATTGATATTGTCCTGCGTCTCAGTGTGAGTCTTCTGATTACTCGCCATGGATGCAATCAATTCCTGAAGTTGGTCCATCTTTGCATCAGAGGAGGATTTAGCAGGCTGTTAAGGTACAACTGGCTGATAGGAGCTCTGGCCTTGCTGAAACTGGCCTTGTGGGCGGGCTTGATTATAAGAAGGTCGAGAGAACCCAGGTGCTCCCTGCTGGTTGCCCTACAACAAGTTAGAATTCAAAGCATTGTTGGGATTACCATACCTGAGATTTGGATGTTGATTTTTGTTCCAAGGTTGGTAATACCCTTGCCCCACAAAATGAGCTTCCTCAGCTTGCCTCATCTCCTCCAATTGTGGGCACATCTCAAAAGCATGAGCGCCCCCACATTGACAACAGAGAGGGTCCGATGTGCTGTTGCTATCCTCTTTACTTGCTGCACTGGTTGCTGGGTAATCATAAAATCAAATCTTTTAGCCAGAGAGCTTACTAGAGTAGTTTGTTGTGCCTGAGTCTCCTCCATGTGTGCCATCCAAGGATCGAGGTTCTGCACACCCTTTACTTCAACAGGAACAAGCATAGACCTGCCACCTTCTGATCCCACTGGCGCACCTCATCAATATAAGTCTCCATGGCTGCCATGAAGTTGGTGTCGGATCTGTTGAAGATGTCACCACCCAAAGCAGATCATACCTCAACCTTGTGTATGTGGTGGAGCCCGTGGAAGAACGTCATGGCTATGCAGGTCATGTCTTAGCCATGGTGTGGGCACTGGCGAAGCATCTCCTTAAATCTATCTCATGCCTCACATATCGTCTCAGATCCTGTCTGTTTAAAAGCAAGCAAAGTAGCTACCAAGTCAATAGTTCTAGAAATAGGATAATATTTATCATAGAACCTGGTAGTCATCTGCTCCCATGTCATGATAATACCAGACGAAAGACGATAAAACCAATTAACAGCCTCACCAGATAACGCATTAGGAAAGTGACTCAACCGAACAAACTCTAACAAACCTTCAGAACACCCGATCTGATCAATGTAAATAAGAAAGCGATTTACATGATCCAGAGTGTTATTGGGATTAGCGCCATCGAATGTGCCTCCAGGTAGCTCCCGAACAACCTTGGATTGGTGAAAAGGCTGCAGGCCCTTCCACTCCTTTGTAAGCGCAGGTGTGCGCACAGGAAGGACTACTGGACTTCTTCTCGGTACAGCTTCAGGGCGATTGAATTGCCTCATCGCATGAGCACCATTTGCAGGAGCCGTCATTTCTAACTGTCTTTGAAAACGTTGTTGGCGTCTAGCTTGATGGAAGGTACGCTAGATCTCTGGGTCCAGAACCTTATCTAAATCAATATAAGTATCTGACCGAGAGCGAGTATGTACCACCAACTACTTACAAAAGATGAGAAGAACAAACAAACACAAACTAAAAAAGGATTAAAACTGAAATAAAATAAATGATAGAAAAGTAATATATGAAAAATACTGAAATAAAGAAAAATAAAATTAAGCAAATAGATAAAATAAAATAAACGAAAAAAAACAAAGTAAAATAAAAAAAATAAACAAAAACAAAATGAACTAACAACCAAGGCTAAGGACTAGATAAAAATCTAGTCCCTGGCAACGGCACCAATCTGCAAATGGTATTTTTGATATATTAAAAACTAAGAAATTAATCCTAGAAATCAATAAATAAAATAAATCTACGAGTTGCAAAATAATTCTCGGTCGTAGCAGTAAAATAATATGAGCAACCGGGGTATCGAACTAGGGGACTAAGAAAGTAAATCTAATCCTAGCAAGAGCTGTAAATCGGGAGAAATTGTTGATCAATAAAATTAAGAGCAAGCAAAGAGTGATTGATAAAAATATAAAGAAAACGGAACTCCGGGTTCAGGTGGTTTTTCCTAGTTAAGTCATGCAGTTCTATCACCAGTTGATTAGGGAATAGGGTTCGGCAAATTCTAACAAGTTTTTAAATGACTAAATCCTAGCCAACTAAAACTCCACTGTGTAGAACGAGACAGATTAAATCATAAACCTATCACGACTAACGCAGAGGGATTAAGCATATGAATTTAAATTGCCCCTGAAGGCTAACTCATCAATAATATAAAGCTCTCCACAAATTAACAGATTATAACGACCTAGTTATCAATCACGGATCAGATCTTGACACTTTCGCAAAGCTAAAAGTAAAGTTGCAAATTTTATTGATAGCACAAATAAGATTTATAATATGAAACAAACCCAGGTTTAATCCCATATCGACTGATAATAAAACTACAAAACCTTAATATATACAACCACCATTCCCCAGTGTTTATTCCCTTAGCCAAGCATAGCAACAGGAGAAATAACAAGAGAAGAAGGTGTAGAAATCATCTCTATGATAATCTGAAGATTTGCAAGGAGTTGGGTTGAACAGACAGAAGAAATCGGAGCAGAAATTCTCCTCCTGATGTAGAAGAAGTTCACAGCGCTCTTGAATCTCCAAAAGTCTCGCGACTCTCTGTTTTTAAAATCTGAATCATGAATCCCTCAATGTCTCTCACGAACGCCTTTTAAAATAGAAAATCTGGACATAAAATGCACGCGTCCGGCTCAACTGTCCGGGTAAGTTAACCGGACAAGAGATAGCTTTGTCAGGCGAGTTTTCTATTGTTTGTGAGACGTCCGGCTTTACGTCCGGGTCAGTTAGCCGGATGCCCTGGCTGGACGAAAATATATTAGAAATCTCCGTGCTGCACTCGTGGTCGTAAATATTTTTGTCCATCTAAGCACGTCCAGGTCACAGGGCCGGACATGTCATCCGGACACGTTAAAGCTTCGAGAAGTCAGAATTCATTCACGTCCGGGTCAACGTCCGGGTGAGTTCCCCAGACATGTACAACGTGGCTGGACAACAGGGTCGGACGTAAGTCCAGACAAGACCCAGTTTTGCCCCTTTGTATCGAATTCCTCCCAGGTCGTGTCCTAAGTTATAAAAACACCAAAACAAGCTAGTGTGAGGTATTTTCACCTTAACAAAGATATAAACGTCATAAAATCAGAAACTTAGGAAAAAGACAAGAAAGATAAGGGGCTTAGGCACTAAAAGATATATCAATAATTGGTGCATCAAAAAGAAGAGGATAAAAGAAGAGAAGAAGAGGAGGAAGAAGGAAGTGAAGAATCTACCTCCATTGAAGCTCTATAGCTCATCTAATGGCTAAATATCTCCTTTCTCTTCTCTTTCCCTTTTTTAATAGTTGAGTAGTCTCATTTTGTATCCTAGGATGGGGTTGACCCTAACATTGCTCATCGAATGCTTGTGACCTAACTCATTAAATACTCTTGTTTTATCTCCTTCAATATCAATTAATGCTTTGATTTTATCAACTATGGCATTTATGGCGGTTCCATTCAACATTTGAGCTTGAGTTTGGGACTTGACAAAAAGAGGGATAAACCCTAACTTTTACATTCTTGATTTGGGGGTACAATATTAGGGCTAATATTTAAGATGTTTTGCTTAATGCTACTTTATGACTTAGACATTCTTTAATTAAGAGGTTTGGCTAATTAGGTAAGAATTGGTTGTTCCATGATTTGGGGATTCATGAATTAATCTCTAATGGACAATGAGAGAATGAGTTAAAGTTATGAGATTCTTTGGGTAATTGAGGTAATTCCTTACTATCCTAAGGTACTTTTCCATCCATTCCAATCAACACTTGATTTACTATTTATTGTTTTCATCGTTACAAACAACTAAGCTTGTCTCCGGCTAAACCCCCGTTTACAATTTTTGTTTGCACTTTACTAAAGTACCAAAGCTTGGGATTAACAAACCAATTTCCTCGTGGATACGACACTTGTTATATTGCAACGAATTGGGTGCACTTGCCCGTTTTAGCTAGGTCTTTACTGCTTAGAGTAGTTTTTCACCAACAAGTTTTTGGTGCCGCCGTGAGAGAAATTGATAGTCTCTATCCTTTTCCCCAATTTCGGTATATTCGGTTTTAATTATTTTAGTTTTCTTTACTTCTTGTTTGTTTTTCTTACTCCTAATAATTAACATTGTTTGTTGGTAAGTTCATTCATGTACCCTCTGCTTTTCTTATGCATGCCAAGAACTCAAACTAGCGACTCTCCTCTTGCTAGACTGAGGTCCAAGCTTGAAGGATTTCTAAGAAGAGTGAGAAGGAATTTGAAAACTCTTACCATGGCAGAAGTTGACCCAAATGCCGAGGACAATGGTCATGAGGAACATGGGCAACAACAAGCCCAACACCGGCGTCTCAAAGATTATCACCGACCAAACCCTCAAGGGAGAGCCTCAGCGATAGTACTTCCGACCTTAACACCAGGTAAAGCTGCTCGATGGCCTTTCAAAACCCACTTCATCACCGCACTTCGAGATCAAGGAAAATTTAGTGGGGCGAATCTAGATGATGCTCCAAATCACTTAAGCCTCTTCTTGGATTTTTGTAATTCCTTTGGCAAAATGGGTAATCTAAATGAGAGGATCTGGCTACATCTCTTCCCTCACCCATTGTCCGACGCAGCTTTAAGGTGGTACTGAACCCTCCCATCAAGGTCCATCCACGCATGGGAGAAAATGGCTAGTTAGTTTCTTTCTAAGTACTACCCCACAAGTAGGACAATACAATTAATTAGAGAGATCAACAAATTCTACCGAGAACCGGGGGAAACTCTATATGATGCTTGGGACCGGTTCAAGGAAATGCTTATGAATTACTCTCATCATGGTTTAGACGACCAATCCTTGTGCTTATCATTATTCAACGGGCTGGACGACTCCAATCTACTCCTTGTGAACTCTTCCGTGGGAGGGAGCTTCAGAACAAAGTCTCCTGAAGAAGGAATGGTACTTCTTGATACAATGACTAATGACACAAGACAGTGGTCCAGAGTCAAAGGAAGAGCACCTAGACAGCTGGCCTCCTCCACGTGCAGCCTACCGATCATCTTTGAGCTCAAATTCATCCCTCACGAAGATGGTAGAGAAGCTAGCAACCACTCAAACTGAAATTGTAAACACCATAGCTTCATCATCTTCCGGTTCATCCACGGAGGGATGTGCTATTTGTGCGGGCCCTCAAGACACTCAATGTTGTGAAGGAGAGATAAACATAAATCAACAAGACGATGTGAACTTCATAGGCAACCGATCCTACAACAATAACAATGTGCCATGGAGGACCATCCTAACTTTTCATGGAGAAATAACCAAATCCAAGGAGGACCAAACAAAAAAATTCAATACCTCTCAAGGTTATAGACCTCAAACCCAAAGCCAACCATCAAACTTTCAATCCGGTTGTAGACGATAAGGGACTCCTCTAGGTTTTCAACAATAACAACAACAAGATTCCCCCTCCTCCTCTTCTAGTGGAACTTCAAGGTTAGAGAACCTAATGACGGATTTCATTGTCACCGCCAAGACAAAATTCTCAGAGCAACAGGCCTTCAATGCTAATCCAAAAGAACAGCTCAATGTCGTCTTTGTAAGAGAAATCGAGGAAGGGGAGACGGAGGTGGTTGGAGCGGTCGAGATTTCTAACCTTCACCCCTACCTCAAAAAGTGGGCTATTGAAGCTTCCAAGAAAAAAACATCTTAACTCGAAACCTCGACCACAAGATGTGAGCATCTCGTTTAAACCTAGAGTACCTTCCTTAGAGCACTTCTAGCCGGCTATAAGAATGAAAAGATGAAGTTTGAAGAGAAAGATGAAGAGGCCAAGGCAATCACCTTGAAAAGTGGGAGAAAAACATAACATGTTCAAGTCCCACTTAAGTAAAGCAACTCCAAAGAGGGTAACGAAGAAAGGGTTGAGGTTACGACGGAGGGAACTTCCCAAGACATTGCCACAAATCTCTGTACTCAAAGACCCTCTTCGTATGAACCACCCTTACCTTTCCCCAACCGACTGAAGAAACAGAAACTTGATGATAAGTGTGGGAAGTTTTTAGCGATGCTGAAGCAATTAAGTGTCAACATTCCTTTTGTAGAACTCATTGCCAAAATGCCAAACTATGCTAAATTCCTCAAGCATCTCATCTCCAACAAAAAAAAATTGACTGAAGTCGACACCATCCAACTTAATGAGACTTGCTCTACTATTCTTAAACAGCAATTACCATTGAAATGCTACGATCCGGGCAGCTTCACCATCCCAGTCATAATCGGTAGCACCTCATTTCAATACTCCTTATGTGACCTAGGCACTTCCATTAACTTGATGCCTCTTTCCACCTCTAAGAGGCTAGGCATTGGTGAATTGAAGAAGAGCAAGATAGTCCTTCAACTGGCGGATGGGTAGACGATTTACCCAAGTGGAGTGGTCAAGGACGTTATCATCAAGGTGGAGCATCTCCTTCCCATGTGATTTTGTCATTTTGGACATTGAAGAAAACTCCACTACACCACTCATCCTAGGTCGACCCTTCCTCACCACTGTTGATGCTCAAATCGCAATGGGTAAGAAGACCATCACCTTACAAGCGTATGATGAGAGATTAGTCTTCACGGCAGGGAGATCTTCAAATAGCAAAATAGCTACAGTCAAGTTATGAAGAAGGAGGCTCAGGCACATTCATCTTCTTCACTGCTCTTCATCACCCTACCCGAAGGGATGACCATTAAGGATGATCCACCATCAATGGGGGACGGGAAAGGAAAAGAGAAACATGCATCAAGGTGAAACTCAAGAATGGCTTTAATTCGTGCTTCTGATCTCCTCCTCACAACCACTCTCCAGGTTCCATCTAACCCTCACTATGGTCTAGCTAAAGACCTTCAAAAGACAGGCAGCTTTCCAGAAGGAAACCCGGGCTACTTTCTCCTTTTTCCTTGCATAATTTTGGAAGTTTAGTTTTTTATTGATTTGCTTGTTTCATGCTCTTGTTATTGTGTGTTTTTGGTTGTTATTGAGTATGTGTCCTGCTTGCGGATGACAACAAGTGTTTTAGGCAAGGAAATGTTCATTTTAGGAGAGATTCAATCTTGGACCGACCCTAGGTGGGTCGGTTGGGTTGAATTTTACAAAACCAGAAGCTACTGACTTGGACCAACCATAGGACCGGCCTAGGATGGGTCAGTTAGGTCTAGAATTTTGAAAAAAAGAAAGGAATGATGTGTTTTGATCAGTCTTTTCTTTCTTCTCCCCCAAGTCTTCTTTTTCCCGTAGTGCAAATCTCCAACCCAGTCCTATCTTCCCCCAACTCCAACCAGCACCACATGAGCCCCTCATTTCCTTCCTTCTCCATCGCGCCACCCCAGAGCTCCAGATGAGCAGTCGATCGCACCACCCCCGAGCTCCGACGACTGCTGACGTCCACGTGTGACTTCAACCACCGCGTCTGCCCCAGCACCGCTGACAGTAAGCCCCTAGCCCCACACACTCCTCAAATCCCTAATTTTCTCCATTTCCCCCAATTCAGTCTTTAACCAAATTGTCCCTAAATCTCTCAAATTTCTTGTTCAGTTCTTCTACAAAACAGTAAGAAACAATGGCCCAAAGACCTCGCCGCGCTGCTAGGAGGAACACAAATGCACATAACCTAGAGCTAGGCCACCCCAACCCCGACCTCATTGACGGCATCTTCGTCAGTGAAGATGCCAAAAGCTGGTTCAACTCTCCCCGACACCGGGAGATTGTGCGGGAAAGGATGGTGGATCCTACCCTTGTTGACATGCTTCAGTTCCGCCCTCCCTTAACTGCATTCACTGGAGCTGTATTCTGAGCATGGGTGGCCAATACTACCCGAGCCTTATTAAATAATTCTACGCGAATGCCACCGTTGATCAGCGCGAGCGTGAGGTCACTTCATGCGTCAGTGGGTGTCGGATCATAATCACACAACAGTCCTTCCACTCTTTCCTTGGGCTACCCTGGGATGATATGGATTATCATCACTGGATCAAGCCCGATGAGCTTAATGATCATAAGAGGCACTATCTGTCTACCTTGCCCGTCCAGCGACGCAAGAAGAACCAAACCGGCATGGATGTTTGAGTCACGATGACTCTGAACATGGTCACGGATCCGGTCAAGAGGGTCTTGCTTGCACTAATTTGCCACAACATCCTACCATAGGACAGCAAGGACCTCAACACCATCGATTACTTTCTGACGGAGTACATGGTGGCACCGGACACTGACCAGCCGATGTCCCTCTCTAGCCTTATGTTCAAGCATCTTGTGTACATCATTGCTAAGAAAGACACCCAACACTTGGGTTTTCCCCTCTTCCTACAGAGGCAGATTACTCAGCTAAGGGTACCCACCGACGGCCTGCTCGCTAGCCCTCCCATGGAGCTCATTGGTGACTATACCATGCGAAGGATGGGTTTTACGCTCATAGAGGCTGGTTGGAAGAAGGGTGACTCACAGAACAGTGGGGAGTCCTCCTCCTCGGGACCTTCCACTCAGGCCACACCACTAATAGCCCTCCCTCCTCCACCACCGACCAGCGTCGTGTCCTAGGAGCAGTTCGAGGCCTATCAGTGCCAGGTCGCTGAGCATCAGCGCCAGGTGGCCGAGCATCAACGCCGATTGAAGGAGCACCAACACCAGATGGAGGCCCATATCCAGTACCTCAGAGAGTAGATGGAGCATGGTGGTCCCCCCTCCCAGTAGCCCCTCATTTACTAGGATGCCGGCGTGTCATTGTTTCTGCACATTTTATCTTCTGTATGACTCTTATTTATATTTCTATCATTTAAATTTCATACTTTCACTTTTGTAGTACTTTATTTTCAACTCTATCATTTTTTGCTGCACTTTCAAATATTACGGTTTAGGACTCAAGGATGAGTCCCCTTTTGGTTACTAACTCCGTGCTTTTTACGTATTCTCTGGAATCACTTTTGTGCCTAGTTTGTTTTGCCTATGCATTGTAGATATATACACACTGAACATAAGAACTCCTCAAGGATGAGTTAGGACAAATTCAAGAGGAACTCTTGTGAATTTTTCCTAAGGTCTTTGACTCTTCACCATCGGAGCCAGCACTTCAACTACCTGGACACTTGCAAGTGTGGGGAACCCCGCCAACAACTCATCATTATCAGGGGAGTACTAGTTCTCTAACTTTTTAACATTTACACAATGCATTACACTTTTTGCCTACTCCATGCTTAGTGCTTCGAAAAGGCCTTCTGTTTGTTTTTCCTTGAACCTTGCTTTGAACAATGAGGACATTGTCCCATTCAAGTGTGAGGAAATGACCTTTTCCTTTTGGTGCACTGCTCAATTTTTTTATGCATATTTATAGCTTCCATGTAGGAGTTACATTTATAGTAAGCAAGTTTTTCCATGAATTCTTGGAATTTTTCATCAAAATTTTCAAACGTTCTCTCTTGAGGAGCATGTATTTGCAGTGCAACCAAAAATCCTTATCTTGGTGAAATTTTTATTGCTTAGGTGTTCTTTGTATCCTCTCATCTAGGGATTGCTAAGGGGTGCTTCCTTGTGAAAATTTTAAAAAGGAAATTGAGAGACACCATAGGTAACCAACAAATGATAGTTGAGTGTTCATAAAAGCAAGGCAAAATGCCTAATTATCTTCTCCTCATCCCTTGTTGCAAAAGTGAATCAAATACAAATCTCTATTTTTTCTTTTGTTTTTCCTCAATGCCCATTCTTGAGAGAAGTTGGCCATGGTAAAAGTTCTCCAAGTTCCATAATGTTTAAGAACTTGGAAGCACTCTAGATCATACCTCAAAACTTTGTATTTTTATTTGCCCTGAGCACACCCTTATCACCATGAATAGGTTGGCTGCACTCCTATTGAGGTTTTTCACAAATTTTTCTCACTTGAATTCAAGAATTCATCTAAACACTTGCCTGCTATAAATGTTCCTTTTTCTTGTGGGTTCCTAGCTAATTTTTCTTGAGGACAAGCAAAAATATAAGTGTGGGGGAGTTGATAAGTGGTGAAATAGTGCTATTGTAAGGTCTTTATTCACCTTCATTTTACTTGGTGCATAACTTATTTCACCACTTTATGGAGTACTTTTGTGATTATTAGTAAGCTTATACTTTTGACATATTTGAATAGGTAAATACTTATGTGAGTACATTTTGAAAGCTTAAATTAAGGTTGCATCAATGTCCAAACACTTCGGGAAGGATGCCAAGCCAAAAGGAAGCATCGGGAGAATTCGAGTACAAAGAGGAGCCCACTAGACTTGACTGGCCCAGGGGACTGACCCTAGGTGGGTCGGTCCAACCCTGTCCAACTCTTCTGTACCCTAATGGAATTGACAGACCCAAGGAACGACCCTAGGAAGCTTGGTCGAGCTTAAAAATGAGCACATGCCTCCTTCACCAGAGGGCCAACCGACCCACGACACAGACCCAAGGTGAGTCGGTCGGACGAAAATTCTGCCCAGATTTATGTTTTGAAAAGCTTAATTTTAGGGCATCCTTTCTCATTCTTCATTCGCTATGACTACAACCTAAAATAGGAGAGAGAGTGCAAACGATTTATTTGGTGTATTGAAAGCCTAGAAATAATCCTAGAATTCAATAATTCAACAGACCGTCGGGTTGCAAAAAATCCCGGTCGAAATAGTATAGCAATTTATGAAGCGACCAGGTGTCAATCCACGGGACTTGATGTGGTAAGTCTAGCCTTAGGCAATGGGTAACTTAAAGGGGGGTTTGTTCTGTTTAAGGATCAATAATGGGGTTTGTTTGTGTTTTTCAATAATAGACAAGAAGTAATACGGCATGATTAAAGTGATAGATGTGGGAATGTGAACGGTACTCTAGGTTCAGGGAGTTGCTTCATAGCTAGGTTCTGCATATTCTACTACTTAGCGGAGACTTGGATCGGCTTGTAATTTCAAGTTCTATATCTATTCTGTATTAAGTCTTAATTCCAGATAGCTAATCTATAGACAGGGCATGTAGGTTCTAGTCTAGACCTAGCAAGTATCTAAATGGTTTATTGTAAAGAATTACTAGTCTGGTTTTGGGTCCGGACTAAAGTCCTAGTGACTAATGTAATCTATCGATTGCAATTATCACAGTACAGGTTAATAGGACGTCAATGCTAATCACCTTATTGATCATAACACGATTCGAGGCTTATAATAAATTCATGACGTTTATTAAAAGCACTTAAAAAGCATTAACCTGAAAATCCAAATAGTCTCAATAAAGCAGTAAAATAATGCAGAGTTTAACTAATACAACATCCCTTCCCCTAGAGTAATCCTCTTAGCTAGGACATAGCGATTATAATCTAAATGAGAGAGAGTTGAGGAAATCATCTGTTAGAAGATCTTCTTGCTCGCTCCGCCTTTTGTCCTTGCTCTATGGGTTTGAGGTTGGTCTTGGTGAACAATGGAGTGAATCTGGTGAAATGGGGCGAAAGTGGAAATTTGGAGTGAATTTGTGAGGTGTCCGGATCAATTTGGCCGGACGAAGATCCGGACGTGAGATGTCCGGCTAAGTCGGGTCGGACGCGATCCGGACGTGGCGTATTTGGGTAAGTCCAGATCCGGACGTGATCCGGACACGGCTAAATGCGGTGCGTGAATACGGGTTACATGTGTGGGTGCGAGAGAACGATTACGGAGCAAGTTTAGTGAATGAAGATGGGATGAGTCGTGAGTGAGAGGTGCAGAGTATGGAGGAGTTTGATGAATGGAGATGGATGTACGTGAATGAGAGGACTAACAGAGAGGGAGAGATGAGTTAGACTGTCAAGTCTGGGACGATTAGAAATGAAGGCTGAGCAGGGTTTAAATAGGGTTAGAAGAAAAACAAAGGTTAGTGGAAGTTTGGTAAGTTGACAATTATTTGAGCATGGCCGTGTCTTAATAAATGCAGCAGTATGGTTAATGCGTCGCCTCGCGATAATTGCGCCTTGTCTGATAATTGCGCCTCGTCTGATAATTGCGCCGAAAGGCTAATTATCAGTGCAGTGCATTTTTATTTTTCAATTCTGTGTGACGTCCAGATCTGTGTCCAGATCCGGACGTGACACAGAACTTTTAGATCTGAAACTCGAAATATGTCCGGATCGCTGTCCGGATCCGGACAAGATAGAGAACTCTCGGATCTGGATTTTAGGTCACGTCCGGCTTTGCGTCCGGCCAAACTGATCCGGACAGGAGACGTCCGGGTTTGAGTCCGGCCAAACCGATCCGGACGTGACCAATTTTTGTGTCTCTTCTCCTGATTTGTTCCCCGTTTGTGGAATTTGGTCTGAAACTCACCGGAGATGCACCGGTTATGAACTCGAAATCAATTTCTGGAAAGGTCAATATTTTATGTGCAGTTCGAGTAGCCTACTTCACGGGTCAACTCGTGCTAACTGAGATTGATTCAATCCATGAAACCTACGTCATTTTAAAGTAGACATGTAACTCTAGATGTTAGTGGAAGAATCATTGAATTTGATAAACTAGGGAGAAAGTTACAGATCTCACAAGATCTGTGTTTACCTAGTTGGTTTCGGGATGAACTGGGCAAAATTACCGCCGTGATCGAGTAGGCATCTTTAGACAGATTTATCTCCCAAACTAGTGCGAATCAGCCTTGACCATCAACATGAAAGTTATAGAGGGATTAGAGATCTTCAAAACAAGCTAAAGAACACGAAATTTGGATAAGAAATGAAGAAGTTATGGCGTGACGAAGTTTACCCGATTTCAGGAAAACTGCAGTTCTGGGTTACGAACTCGCGAGGAGGTAACTTTGGATCAACTTTCCGATCATTGTAGAAGGAGTTAGATGGTGTGTGAGTAATGGTTGGAAAGAGGAAAGATAGGAGAATCGAATGAAACAAACGGCATACCAAATGGTGGAGTAGAGAAAAAGATATAGGTGTCTAAAGATCGACCCATGGCATGCCATAACTGAAGGAAATCTGAAAAGACTAAGTTAAATCGGGGCTGACTGGGCGCGGCTGAGTCAGCCAGTCTTGGACACGTCAGCAACCTCCTAAATTTTGGCTCTAAACTTCAATTTATCATAACTTTGGCTAGGATGATCCGTTTTTAACGTTCTTTTTATCGATCTTCATGGTTTTTCATAACCTATTTATTGGTATAGGTTTCATGGCCTGGTTTGACCATTCTCAAAAGTCAACTCTAGCATGGCTTAATAAGCTTTAAGGTTTCTAGAATTTTATATTGACTTTTATGTTTCAAAACAATGTTCCAACACTTCCTAAAATCTTTATAATATATTTGGAGTGTTTAGAAATTTTCCCAAGATTTATTGACTTATAAATCTTATTATTAAATTCATAATACTATATAATAATGTATAATAATTAGGGTTAAATAGGAGAGAACCCCTAAATAAATTTCACAATTCCATATAATAATTTAATATTCATAATTCCATACCATAATTTAATATTAATAGTATTATTTATGGTTTAATAAAAGAAATCCCCTAAATTAATTTAAATTAATTTAGGGGTATTTCAAAATCAAACAAAGTGTTAAATGAAAGAATAATCTTGCTCTCTAGAGGTAGGTTTTCACAAACAGTGAAGCAAGAAGAATTTTGTAAAAGCATAGAGAAACTAGATTGTAGAAAACAAGTTAACTTAGCTTGGGACTTTCCACCAATTTTCATTCCTCTAACCTTTGGATGACAAGGGGTGTGAAGTAATGCCTTATTCCGCAATACCTTTCAACACCACGTACTCGTGATCAAAAACAAAAATTAAACTACAATAAATTTTTCTTTCACATGCAAAAACAGTCTTCTTCCAAGAACTATATACAAAACAAACGAATAATTGTGAATTGCAGAGTTATTCCGTAACCCAGACTTTTCTCCCTATCCTTGTAACGGTGTTGGGCCAACTATCCCAGATCCCGAGACCTTAGGTAGATAGGTGTTAAGGCACCCTTAAGACTTAATAACCGGATAGACGAGGTCTGCTATTGTTAGGAAAATTTTTTTATCAGTGGAGTACCTTGCCTTATCCTTTTCATTCCAAACATTCATTTCATTTCCAAGATCCCAAGCTAAAATAATCTGGTTTCCACAACTAGCCAATCTACCATATTTTAGTGAAAAGAGAGTATTTTGAAATTAAATTATTTATACAAACCTCATCAAGCAAAAATATTCCTAAGGTTTTCACTTGGTTTAATTTCACTCGGTGTGCACAGGCATTAGAGCAGCAAAAAGCAAGTGTGGCATTAAAGAACAACTAGCATGTTTTCAGGGAAAGGTCTTTCCTTCCTCACACTTAAGAGGAGCAATGTCCTCATTGATCATGGAAGAAAAACAGTGAAAAGAGCTTTCAAAACATGCTAGACTCATAATAGATGTATATGCAATAATTAACTCTCAACGCAACAAAGGTGGAACATTAAGAAGGTAAATTAGGAACTGAGACTCCCCTGGTGTTATAGATGGAGGAAGATGTTCTTCCTCACACTTGAAGTTTTGCAGGGGTCGAGATATTCCTCATGAGTCACAGACAGTAGGCGTGTTGTGCAGAGTAAAAGTTGCTAAATTGTCACTGGCATGTACAACCACAGAATAAAATGCATTAACTCGAACGACAGAGAGTATTTGAATTGTATGAGTTATAATGAGAGAAAGAATACTCCCCATAGTTCAAGTTAAGCTGACGGTCGTAAGTAGTGTGGTTCCATTTCCTGTACTTATAGCCGTTTGTTTCGCAGTAGAGGTGACAAGTAAAGATATCATTTAAGAACGCTGCACGGCTTAGATAAACATGAAATTTAGCAATTGAAATACTTTAAAACACTGCCTAATAAAATCATTACCACTTCACCTGCAGTATCGTGTTCTACTGTTAGTTTGAACAAACAAAAGTAAAATAAATCAAATAAAAAGAAAAGTACAGAAAAAACAACAAAACAAAAGAAAAGAAAGTAGTTAAAATAGGAAGGTGGTCACTGAGGCGGTGGTGGTGGTGGAGGTCTCGCTCCCAACTGAGCAATGAGCATCTGCATGAGCTGGTTGTTCTGGGCCTGCTGAGCGGCTGCCTCTCTCTGGTGAGCAGATGCCTCTACCATGAACCTAGCAGCCTCTCGGTGTAAAGCATCACTGCGCTCCAAGCGCTCAGTGATCATAGCCTGGGTGTCGCGGATGGAGGTCTGCTCTGCCTGGAGGTGGTCCTGCGTCTGGCGGATGTCATCTATGTGTCCCTCTATGCGCACCTGGCGCTGCTGGACATCCCCGAACTGCTGCTGTACCTCCCCTACCTGCTGCTATACAGCTCCAAACTGCTGCTCCATACCCCCGAATCTCTGCTCCATCCGCTGCTGCTGCTGCTAGAGAATGGAGTCCATCAGAGTCTGCATCTCAGGTGGGATGCTCATCACTGGGGCCGTGGGGGCGCCATGGTAGCAGTGGCCGGTGGAGAGCTGGAGCTCGCAGATGTACCAGTGGATCCTAGGCCCGAGCTGCCCTTCACCCAGCTGCCGTCATCGAGGCGTAAGAAGCCCCATCTCCTGAAGGTCGCAAGGGAGATGGGTGTCTCACCCTCCCTCACCGCTATGTCAGTGAAGATCTCCTCGGGCAGGGTAGAGGCAAGAAGATGCTGGATGAAGATAGGAAAGATAGGGGTGATCTTCTCTTCTTCGTCCATAGATAGGTCACCACCTTATGCAGCTGCCTAAACATCACGAAAGGTAGCGAGATCTGCTGGGCTGGTGGATGTGGTGAGGCTATGAGGTAGTCGAGGATCACACAATCCTCGTCAGAAGCATCATTCTCAGCCTGAGGCCGGATCTGATGACTGAGGATCTCTGCTAGGGTCCTCTGGGGAAGGGAAGGAAGGATAGCATACGGGAGTACAGTCTTATTCTCCTCACCCCGTCGGCGAGTAGTACTCCCGACCTCTCGTAACCACCTAGACTTACTCTCTCTAAGTGAATCCTCCGTAAAGTCTAGATATGTATCCGCATTATCCGGGAGGAGTAAAAGATCAGCAAAAGTCTCAGGGGTTACCTCCACCTGGAACTGGCGTACGTAGGAGGTAATGTTGTGTGTCGTTTCTGATGCCACAGCATTGGCGTAGAACTCGCGTACCAGCTCTGGAGAGAAAACACCCACGCCCATGCGCAAGATGCTGCTGGCCCCAATACCCTCAAATATGGCGGTAAGCCCGGCGGCAGCTGATGCCTCGTCGGTGATGCGCCTCTCGATGACGAAGGCTCCACCCTGATCATACCAAGCCCGGGTGGTAGCTGAGCGGAAACCATCAGGTCGGAGTGGGGTCTGGGCTGGCTCTGGCTAGTCGTCAGGTCGTGGGTTCCTCGAAGAGGACCCTGTGTGTGTAAAACCCCCTCTAGTGCGAGCCATCTAAACGATAAACAAAAAGCAGTAAGAAATCTAAACAGCAAGAAAAGAGAGCAACAGGCACACCAAAAACCTGAAACCAATCGAGCCCAAAGTTCTATTTGAACACATTTGTGCACACAGGTAATTTTTGAGTAACAAAGCAGTAAAAACAGCCAAACATTGCACACTATAACATTAAACAGGACAACAATCACCTAGAAAACAATTGCAGAAGAATTCAAAATTTTGTACATGTCCGGGTCTACGTCCGAGTCAACTTAGCCGGACCCAGATCCGGACGCGACATAAACCCTAAAAAAAATTTTGCGCCGCGAACTGCAGCGTCGACAATACAAATTCGAGGCAGAAATCGCTAAATTCGCACAGAAAGTTTCACATTTTCGCATCACAACAACAATTAATATCAGAAATCACAAACCACAACCTAATCTAACCCTAAGTCGACAAGAATCGAATTCAAAAATTGTAAAACGGAGAACCTGTTTCGATTTGGGTTGAAAAGGGGAATAAATCGGGAGCGGGACTCTGGGTGATGTGGCGAAGTCGCGACGGCGGCGGTTTCCTGAGTCGCCTGTGGCAGTGGGCAAAAACGGTGGTGGTGCTTACTGGTGGTGGAGGCGAAAATGGAGGAGGCTGGGCCGTCTGAGTTCAATATCGTCGGGAGGAAGAAGAAGGAAGAAGGAAGGAAGAAAAGAAAAGAAGAAAGAAAGAAAGTCGCGGCAGGCGACGGTTTTAGTCACGTTCGGATGTGTTGTCCGGATCCAGACGTGTTTAGATGTGTGAGTCCGGCTCTGCGTCCGGCTGGGTTTAGCCGGACGCGTTGAAATAGTTTCTTTTTTTTATATAATAAATTAAATTAAAATCCATTGATCTAAAACACCTCAATTATTTTAAATAAAAATTTTAAAAGGAAACATTACCTAAAATAATCAAATAAAAATAAAATAGCCACAAGAAATGCAGAAGTTAAATAGTAATCTACTAATCTAAAACACTTCAGTGATTTAAAAATAAAAAGGACTCATTACACAAATACTCCAATGAGATAAACACAAGAATTTCAGAAATTAAAGAGCAAGAGTGTTTAAGGACTCCCTGATCCGTGGTGAACATTGCCATGAATCTTCCTCACACTTGAGTTCAGTTCAGCATTAGAGTGAAGTTCCTGAAAGATTAAAGTTGCAAAACCAGAAGAACTCAAGTGGAAACAGATAAAACCATTAGTAGATAATAAGAGCCAAGGCTCTTCCAATGTCTACAACGGCTATTAACGCTCTACAAGAATTAAAATAGAAGAGTAAAAATATGATTAAACTAATGAAGTGAAAAGAGATACAAACCGGTGGGTTGCCTCCCACCAAGCTGCCCGGAGTTAAAGTCTCTGGCTAGACTTTGCAGGTAGTGTCAAGGAGGGCCGCCACGGCAGCTATCAATGGCTTTCTTCAGTTTGAAATACCATTGCAGGCGCGGCTTTTTGGATGCTTTTGGAGGGGGAGCTGTAGTACAGATAGCAGAAAGAGAATTAATGGAAGGAGAAGAACTTTCAATAAAGGATATACCTGGTGCCGGAGGCTGAGAAAAGGTATCGCCTAGGTACTTCTTCAGTCGAGCACCATTCACTTTGAACACTTCACCTGTCTTGTTCTCTAGCTCGTAGGCACCATAAGTAGTGATCCCCACAACTTTGAATGGACCAGCCCAATGGGATTTCAATTTGCCAGGAAAGAGGCGCAGCCTGGAATTATAGAGCAACACTAGATCCCCTACTTTAAATTCTCTCTTATGGATCATTTGATCATGGATTCTCTTTGTGCGCTCTTTATAAATTCTGGAACTGACATAGGCTTGCTCTCTGAGTTCTTCGAGTTGAGACAATTGAAATTTTCTTTTCTCTCCCGCAGTGTGTAGATCAAAATTAAGGGCTTTTAATGCCCAGTAAGCTTTATGCTCTAACTCCACTGGAAGATGGCAGGCTTTTCCATACACCAGCTTGAATGGAGACATTCCTATAGGCATCTTAAAAGCAGTCCGATATGCCCACAGAGCGTCATCCAGCTTAACTGACCAATCCTTCCTTGATGCATTTACAGTCTTCTGCAGGATCCATTTTAACTCACGATTAGTCACTTCTGCCAGGCCATTAGTTTGGGGGTGGTAAGGTAATGCCACCTTGTGAGTCACCCCATATTTAGTCATTAAGGAATCGAAGGCTCGGTTGCATAAGTGAGAGCCACCATCACTGATAATTGCCCTGGGCACCCCAAATCTGGTGAATATGTGTTTCTTCAGGAATTTCACCACTGTCTTGGAATAAGCCGTGTGGCATGGAATAGCTTCAACCCATTTTGAGACATAGTCCACAGCTACTAGGATATATTGGTTTCCATGGGATGAAGGGAAAGGGCCCGTGAAATCTATGCCCCATACATCAAAAAGTTCCACCTCAAGAATACCTTTCTGAGGCATCTCGTGCTTTCTAGAAATATTTCCCATCCTCTGACAGGGGTCACAATGGGAACAGAAGTGGTTGACATCTTTATGTAGAGTGGGCCAATAGAATCCACACTCTAATATCTTTGCAGTTGTTCTTGTAAAACCATGATGGCCACCCGCCTCTTTAGCATGACAGAATTCGATTACACTCTGGATCTCCTCATCTGGAAGACATCGCCTCATCAAACCATCAACACAAATCCTAAACAGATAGGGATCCTCCCAGATATAGTGGCGGGTTTCTGATAAGAATTTCTTTCTCTGGTTGTAGCTGTAATCGTGAGGGATCAATCCAGAAGCAAGAAAGTTCGCCAAATCTGCATACCAAGGTTCCTTTACCTTGCCAATCATGAACACCGTCTCATCAGGAAAAAACTCGTTAATTGGAATTCCATCATCAGGGATATCAAGCCGAGACAGGTGATCAGCAACTCCGTTCTGCTTCCCCTTTTTATCCACAACTTCTAAATTAAATTCTTGGAGAAGTAAGATCCACCTCAGAAGTCTTGGTTTCGATTCATTTTTCTGGAAAAGATACTTGAGGGCCGAATGATCGGTGTGAACAATCACCTTGCTTCCTAGCAGATATGGTCGAAATTTATCCAACGCGAATACCACAGCTAACAACTCCTTCTCTGTAGTAGTATAATTTTTCTGTGCGTCGATCAAGGTCTTGCTAGCATAGGTGATTACTCTCAGCATCTTATCTTTCTTCTGACATAGGGCGGCGCCAACAGCATAGTCGCTCGCATCCGTCATGATCTCAAACGGTTCTGACCAATCTGGTGGGACCACAATTGGAGCTGAGCAGAGTTTGTCTTTGATGGTCTGAAATGCTGTCAAGCACTCCTCAGTGAACTGAAACTTGATATCCTTCTGAAGCAGGTCTGACAGGGGTTTAGCAATTTTTGAGAAGTCCTGAATAAATCTCCTGTAGAACCCTGCATGACCAAGAAAAGATCTTACATCCTTAACTGAAGCTGGTGGAGGTAGCTTTTCTATCACCTCTATCTTGGCCTTGTCTACCTGGAGGCCTTCTCTTGACACCTTATGCCCAAGAACAATTCCTTCTTGTACCATGAAATGGCACTTTTCCCAATTCAGCACAAGGTTCGTGTCCTCACAGCGAGCCAAGATCTGGTCCAGTTGCTCCAGACAAACATCGAAGCTTTGTCCATAGACAGAGAAGTCGTCCATGAATACTTCGATACTTTTCTCGATAAAATCATTAAAAATCGCCATCATACATCGCTGAAATGTGGCTGGAGCATTACAAAGACCAAAGGGCATCCTCCTGTATGCAAAAGTACCATAAGGACAGGTGAAGGTGGTCTTCTCCTGATCCTCTAGCGCAATGGGAATCTGAAAATAACCACTGTACCCATCAAGGAAGCAGTAGAACTCTTTCCCAGCTAACCGCTCCAACATTTGATCAATAAACGGTAGCGGGAAGTGGTCCTTCCTTGTGGCTTCATTCAAGCGCCGGTAATCGATGCACATCCTCCAACCTGTGGTTTGTCTCTGAGGTACCAATTCACCTTTCTCATTGGTAACTGCAACTATTCCTCCTTTCTTTGGAACAACCTGGACTGGAGACACCCACTGGCTGTCAGAAATCGGGTAGATAATGCCTGCATCAAGAAGCTTCAGTACCTCAGCTTTTACCACCTCCTTTAGATTTGGATTTAGTCTCCTCTGGGGCTGCCTCACTGCCTTATAATTCTCCTCCATATAAATCCGGTGAGTGCAGAAACCCGGATTGATCCCTTTAATGTCAGCAACTGACCATCCCATGGCACTTTTATGCTTCTTTAGCACCTCCAGAAGTCTAGTTTCCTGCGAAATAGACAAAGATGCAGAGATAATAACAGGCAGGGTGCTACCCTCTGCCAAGAAAACATACTTAAGATGGGAAGGGAGAGATTTGAGTTCAAGGGTAGGAGGCTTCTCTATTGACGGAATAGGCCTTTGAATGGGTCGATCCAATTTTTCTACAGGTAGAGAGGAAGAGCGAAAGTATGACTTCCCTTGATTTAGCTGCTGGACGACCGTGGCCATCTCAAACTTGCTTTGTCATCCTCAATGGATCGACTTAATACCTGCTAAAATGTCAGAATACTTAAACAAAGATTAGAAGAATCAGTACTCCTATGGATGTAGTCATCCTCAAGATCCTAAGAATTATCAATTAATTCAGCAGAGAAAACAGCATGAGAAGAAGTATTTTTCTGCATCATCTTATTAATGTCAAAGCTTAATTCTTCGTCATGAAACTTCAAGGTAATCTTTCCCTTGTCAACATCTATAACAGTTTTTGCAGTTCTAAGGAAAGGTCTACCGAGAATCAGAGGTACCTCAACATCTTCATCCATGTCAAGGATCACAAAATCTGCTGGAAAGAAAAATTTACCTACACTAACAACTACATTTTCTACCATACCTCTTGGTGTGATCGATGATCTATCAGCTAACTGGAGTCTGAAATGAATGGGAACGAGCTCACCAGCATGAAGCTTTTTGAACATGGTGTATGGCATCAGGTTGATGCTCGCTCCTAGATCGCAGAGACCGTATCCGCAATCCATGTCTCCAATCGAGCAGGGGATAATGGGCTGGCCAGGATCACCACGCTTTGGGGGCAGCTTCTGTAGGATAGCTGCTGAACAAGTTTCGGTCAGCTGGATGGTGTCCTTCTCCTTGTATTTCCTCTTGTTCGAAATCAGATCCTTCACAAATTTAGCATAATTCGGCATCTGTTTAATCGCATCTATAAGAGGAATATTAATGGTCAGCTTTCGAAAGACGTCTAAGAATTTCCCAAATTGTTCATCGAGCTCTCGCTCTTTGAGACGGTTTGGAAAAGGAAGTTCTTTTGCAAGTGTCTTTCCTTTTGTATTTTTAACAGCAGTTGTATGTGAGGAAGAAGGAATAGGAGCCTGGGTCTCCTCATGTACTACCTCAGGAGGGGCGGGATGCCCTGATGGTGCACCGGCGGTATTAGAAAGGGGCTCGGTCTCCTCATCAGTATGGTCTCCTGCCACTTTGTCTTTGGTTAAGTTCCTTCCACTTCTTAAGGTAACTGCTGCCAATTCTCCAGAATCCTCGCAGTCTGAGACCGATACTGCCTTCAACTGTTGCTTGGGATTGGTTTCTGCTTGGGAAGGCAGTGATCCAGAAGGTCTCTGCTGTAAGAGGAACTGAGTCAGCTGGCTCATCGTTCCCTGCATCTCAACCATGGCATTCTCTAATTTCTGCTGACCAGCTGTCAGACTCTGATTGATTGCAGCTTGCTGCTCCTGAGAAGCCATCAGTTTATCCACCATTTCCTTCAGACTGGCATTGTTTGAGCTTAATGAAGGTTGCTGAGCCTGAGATGTTGTGGCCTGAATTGATTATACTGAGGCCTAGCAAAGCCTGGTGGTCCTCCCTGGTTCGTCCTCTGAGGCTGCATTGATGTGAATTTAGTGCATTGTTCGGATTCCCGTACCTGAGGTTTTGGTGCTGATTCTGCACCCAGGGTGCCTGCTGTTGAATTGCCCTATGACATTTGCTTCCTCAGTTTGCCTCATTTCGGCTACCAGTGGGCAGTCCTCGTAATCATGTGCATCACCACACGAGAGCAGCAGAGTTCGTCGGCACTTGTAGAGACTTTCTTGGCGGATTGCTTGGGGTTGGTCCCATTGTGAGCTGTTCGAGCATTTTTGCCATGCTTCCCATCGTGGTTTCAGCTGTGCTTGCTCGGCGGCTATCTGCTCTATCATCGGGTCCGGAGTTCGGGAAGAACTGTGACCTATTGAGAATACCCTGCCCCCATTGCTGCTCCATTGGCGAAGCTCCTCACAGTATGACTCCATAGATGCCATGAAATCCTCCCCACTTTTTGCTAGCAGGTTTCCTCCTAGGGCGGATCTTATCTCGCCTCTGTTTTCGTCTTTTAACCCCTGGAAGAATCCCTGAGCCAATGAGGTGATATCCTGACCATGGTGAGGGCACTGGCGGAGTAGTTCTTTGAATCGGTCCCACGCCTCACAGACTGTCTCACTACCCATCTGTCTGAATGCCATCAGGTTGGCAATCATTTGTCGTGTCCTGGAGATGGGGATGTACTTCTCGTAGAATTTGTCCGTCATCTGCTCCCTGGTGGTAATGATGGCTGGCGGTAATCGATGGAACCATTTCGAAGCTTCTCCAGAGGCTGTGCTGGAACAGGCTCAGTCTGGCATACTCCTCCAATCCTTGTGATAAACCCAGGGAGTCCAAATGCACTAGAAATCGATGTACGTGGTCTAATGCATCCCCTGGGTCGGCACCTGAAAAGGTTCCTGCAGGATGGTTTCGAATAGCATTGTTTTGATGGGGAGGTTTTATCTTCTGCCAACTTGCCATTAGCTCTGCAGTTAGCTCCGGTAGAACCACTGGACCTCTTCTCGGTGTGGCTGGTGGTCTGTTTACTCTTCCCATCGTGTATGGGGCAATTGGGCCTCCTCCAAGCTGGTCATGGTTTTCTGCCATGTTGAAATCAAGTTGTTTTCCTGCTCTCAGAGCTTGGAGGTAGACTCTCTCGATTTCGGGATCGAAGTCTGTATCTGGGGGACCAGTTGAACGCGTTCTACGCATCCACTAGGTGCTTTATAATCAGCCAGAGAGAAGGGAACAAAATGCGTGAAATTTAGAACTAAAATAAACAAGGAAATAAATTTGAAATAACTAAAACAATGAACTTAAAGTACTTGAAAATTAAATGACAGAAAAATTATAACTGAATTATATGACATAATGAAAAACAATTTATAAAATGGCACAAAATAAATTAAACTTAAAACAAAAATAAATTACAAAACAAATAATCATAAACAGGGTGTTGCAATAAAGTACGAATTAACCAAGGCTAGGGACTAGACAAAGTCAAGTCCCCGGCAACGGCGCCATTTTGCAAACGATTTATTTGGTGTATTAAAAGCCTAGAAATAATCCAAATTAAGTTCAATAGATCGTCAGGTTGCAAAAATCCCGGTCGTAGTATAGCAATTTATGAAGCGACCAGGTGTCAATCCACGGGACTTGATGTGGTAAGTCTAGCCTTAGGCAATGGGTAACTAAAGGGGGTTTGTTTGGTTTGGTTTGTTTTGGTTTTAGGATCAATAATAGACAAGAAAGTAAATAGCAGATAAATTAAAGTGATAGATGTGGGAATGTGAACGGTACTCTAGGTTCAGGGAGTTGTTTCACTAGCTAGGTTCTGCATATTTACTACTTAAGCGGAGACTTGGATCGGCTTGTAATTCTCAATTATCTATTCTGTATTAAGTTTTAATTCCAGATAGCTCATCTAGACAGGACACGTAGTTCTAGTCTAGACCTAGCAAGTATATCTAGATGGTTTTATTGCACAGAATTACTAGTCTGGTTTTGGTCCGGACTAAAGCTCCTAGTGACTAATGTAATCTATCCGATTGCAATTATCACAGGTAACAGGTTAATAGGACCGTCAATGCTAATCACCTTATCTGATCATAACATGATTCGAGGGCTTATAATAAATTCATGACGTTTATTAAAAGCACTTAAAAAGCATTAACCTGAACAATCCAAATAGTCTCAATAAAGCAGTAAAATAATGCAGAGTTTAACTAATTACAACATCCCTTCCCCTAGAGTATATCCTCTTAGCTAGACATAGCGATTATAATCATAAATGAGAGAGAGTTGAGAGAAATCATCTGTTACGAAGATCTTCTTGCTCGCTCCGTCCTTTGTCCTTGCGCTATGCTGGTTTGGAGGTTGGTCTTGGTGACAATGGGATGGGGCGAAAGTGGAAGTTTTGGTGATTTGTGAGGTGTCCGGATCAATTGGGTCGGACGAAGATCCGGACGTGAGATGTCCGGCTAAGTCGGGTCGGACGCGATCCGGACGTGGCGTATTTGGGTAAGTCCGGATCCGGACGTGATCCGGACACGGCTAAATGTTGTGCGTGAATACGGGTTGCGTGTGTGGGTGCGAGAGGGAGGAGAGAGAACGAATTACGGAGAAGTTAGTGAATGAGATAGAATGAAGATGGAGGAGTCGTGAGTGTGAAAGGTGACAGGCAGAGTATGGAGGAGTTTGATGAATGGAGATGGATGTACGTGAATGAGAGGGCTAATAGAGAGGGGAGAGATGAGTTAGACTGTCAAGTCTGGACGATTAGAAATGAAGGCTGAGCGGGGGTTAAATAGGGTTAGAAGAAAAACAAAGGTTAGTGGAAGTTTGGTAAGTTGACAATATTTGAGCATGGCCGTGGTCTTAATAAATGCATGCAGTATGGTTAATGCGTCGCCTCGCGATAATTGCGCCTGTCTGATAATTGCACTCGTCTGATAATTGCGCCGAAAGGCTAATTATCAGTGCAGTGCATTTTTATTTTTCAATTCTGGTGAGTCCGGATCTGGTCTGGATCCGGACGGACACAGAACTTTTAGATCTGAAACTCGAAATATGTCCGGATCGCTGTCCGGATCCGGACAAGACAGAGAACTCTCAGATCTGGATTTTATGTCACGTCCGGCTTTGCGTCCGGCCAAACTGATCCGGACAGGAGACGTCCGGGTTTGAGTCCGCCAAAACCGATCCGGACGTGACCAATTTGTGTCTCTTCTCCTGATTTGTTCCCGTTTGTTGTGTTGTAATCCTTATGATGTAAAATCTTCATTTCCTGGGTTTTTCCTATATTTAGCATATAAATTACATCAGTTCTTATCAAAACATCAATCTTAGGAAAAACACATAATAAGTGGGAAACATTGCCTGAATTGTTACAAATTATAAGGTTTTTAAACCCTAAAAAGCCTATATGTTTCACACTTATCAGAGAGAGAGAGAGAGAGAGAGGCAAAAAGAAGGGAGAAAGAAGAGGAGAAAAGAAGAGAATAAGAGGAGAAGAAGGAAGTGAATAATCTACTCCATTGAAGCTCTAGAGCTCATCTAATTGCTAAATATCTTCTTCTCTCTTCTCTTTCCCTTTTTAATGGTTGAGTAGTCTCATTTTGTATCCTACGATGGGGTTGACCCTAACATTGCTCATCGAATGCTTGTGACCTAACTCATTAAATACTCTTGTTTTATCTCCTTCAATATCAATTAATGCTTTAATTTGATCAACTATGGCATTTATGGTGGTTCCATCAACATTTGAGCTTAAGTTTGAGACTTGACAAAAAGGGGGATAAACCCTAACTTTTACATTCTTGATTTGGGGGTAAAATATTAGGGCTACTATTTAAAAGCTTTTGCATAATGCTACTTAGTGACTTAGACCTTCTTTAATTTAGAGGTTTGACTAATTATGTAAGAATTGGTTGTTCCATGATTTGGGGATTCATGAATTAAGCTCTAATAGACAATTTGAGAATGAGTTAAGGTTATGAGATTTTTTGGGTAATTTAGGTGATTCCCCACTATCCTAGGGTACTTTTCCATCCATTCCAACCAACACTTGATTTACTGTATTGTTTTCATCGTTACAAATAACTAAGCTTGCCTTCGGCTAAACCCCCGTTTATAGTTTTTGTTCGTACTTTACTAAAGTATCGAAGCTTGAGATTTAGAAACCAATTTCCTTGTGGATACGATACTTGTTATATTGCAACGAATTGGGTGCACTTGCCCGTTTTAGCTAGGTCTTTGCTGCTTAGAGTAGTTTTTCCCTAACAGAAACAAACAACCACCTTTTATTCCTTGCAAGTTTTCATGCAGGATTTGGTGGTTTATCTGTGACTAGTTGAAAATGCACACCAACAGATCTTACCTACACAATTTCCTCACTTGGAAGTCTCACTACTTCAAGCGGAAGCGAACCATAAACATTATTCAACGTGTAGTAGCACGAAGTACGATATTTGTATAGAATGAAGCAAATGGGTAATGACGAATCAAATTGGTCTCAGATATCAAGTTCATCACAAAGTTTGCTATCTTGAGTAGGTTTGGTCACTCTACCATGGACCACAACACAAGAAGGAGAGTATTCTTAAGACTTAGGGGTTTTTTACCCCACCCCTTTTTTGTACTCTCTCACCATGAAATGGTATATTGCCTCCTTGATATACTATTGGGTTTTTTTTGTATATGATGAGTAATTAGTTATCTTAGTTTCGTAATTTCATGTAGCTATTGATAGCTACATCAGGTGAGTTTTGTAATTTTATCATCTTCCTCTTCATACTAGTCTCTCTCCCACTCTATTTATCATCTCCTTTGTCTATATATCAATGTAGTTAAGAAATTGTTTTTTCATTAAGTTTCTCTATCCATGTGAAGTCGTTGCATTGACAGTTTTGGAAAAAATTATAATTAATAATAGTTTTATCTAAATGTTAATTATATCTTATACTAATTAAATAATTTTAAATAAATAAAAAAATAAATAAACTATCTTCCTTATTATTAATCTCAAAATCAGCGACACACTTTATTATAATCAATTTGTGTCTTTTAAATGTGTCTAGGAACTAAATATACTAGACAAATTACCTTAGATAGTTTCCATTTTTTAATGGTTACTGTAGCTTTTAGTGTAGTTAAATTGTAATAGTGATAACGTAAATTAAAAGAATACTAACTATCAAAACTTAGAATGTAAATTATTTAATGTTTCTATCATTTAACATCATATATTTAAAAAAATAGTACATTAATATAATAAAAATGTAATTAAATTTTATAGTATGAAATACGATTTAGATATATAAATTAATATTACATATATTTTAATCTAATATATTTATACACTTAAAATTTTGAATTATTAACTAGACATGTTTTTAAGGTATATTTTTTCTATATGATATTTTCTTTTTTAAGGACTTAGACCTTAAAATGCTACCACAATCCCCAAAAATGCATTCGACATTTTTTAGCTTTCCTAGGGTCAGTTTTAGGGTGTGTGGGATTAGGATAATCTATTTAGAAGCCGTTATATACTTTACATTTAGAGGTGACAGTTCAGGTCAATCGGTTCGGATTCGATCGGTTCGGGTTGATTTCAAATCGTTCAGTATTTGGTTCGGGTGGATTGGGTCGGGTGAATTCTGTTTGTTTGGGTTGAGTTTAGTTTGTTGAAATTTTGGGTCGGTTTGGTTTGGTTTGGGTGACTTTCGACTAGGGTGACTTCGGGTCAGGTAATTTTTTGTTCGGGTTAGCCTCTGATTTATTCGGTTTTTTCGGGTCATGGGTCTAATTAGGGTCAATTATTCAGTTAAATTTGGTTGACATTACAGAATCAAGCAACTCATTAATCATGATATGTAAATTTTACATCAGTCAACTTCAACAAGTATGAATGTGTATAAAAGATTAATTTAAATTAATAATTATAATTTGCATCATGATATACTTTAGTAACCAACTCCAAACTTAACATAAATATTGATGTAGCTTTAGATTATTTAGTAGTTTCATAATTTTGATATGAGTATTAATAAAGTATGTTTATGGATAGTTATTAAATTTGTATCAAAGTGTAGTAACTTTTTGTTTCATATGTTAATTAGTTTGCGATGGAATTAGTTAATAAGTTGTGATGATTTTTTTTACAATAGTTAAAAACTGTAAATGATGGATAACTATTCACAAGAGTGAGAATTTTGCTACATAAGTAAAAACCTCCAAGTATATTAACATTTATGCAAATCGCTAATAACGAGATTTATTCACAAGATTTGATAGTAGCTAAAAGTCAAATTAATAAAACCCTTTCAATATAATGAAAATTAATAAAGAATGATATGAATCAGTGACATAATTTGATTCTAAATTAAATATTTTTTTGGTTCTTACGATCTATCATTTGATGAGCATATACATTATTATTGTGCGATTAAAGAAGATGCATGATATAATTACTTTAAATTGTTATAATGAAAAATATATGTGGTATGTTTAAAATAATTCTTGTATATAATTTGCTAACGAGATTTGTTTGGATAATAAAAAATGTCAAAAATGAATAAAAGAATAAAAAAATCCTACAACACTAATAAGGGTAGCAAAACCCGTCGGAATATAGCGTAAGCAAAATTACGACCAAGCGTATCGAACCCAAGGGCTTCAATAGAATATTAGTCCTAACCTCATCCGCGTAATTACCTATTTAAACAAGGGGGAAGAAGATAAATAACAATTTAAATTAAAAGAAATATCTAATGGTATTAACTAAATGTATTTACAATGATTTGGTCCTAGATTCGGGATACTTCATCAAGTACCAATAGATTCTCACAATAGAATTACAAGACTCAAGTTTTAACCAACAAAATGAATGCCTGAATGTCCTATCCTAACCGGACGCCAGATGCACGACACATTCAAAGACTTTGAATGTGCCGACACCAACACCCCGGTGACCGGTTACCCGACTTGTTCAAGTGTCAATTGTATTCTAGTTTTTGGGTCCGACAACAGGAAAACTCACTACCCATTGTGAATCAAACATTTTCCTGCCGCGAAACGAACAAGATAGTGGGGAAAATTGGGTAAATTCGACACTATAAGTGTTGCCTCCCCCTGAATGGCCGGAGAAACAACGGTAAAGATGAACTAAAACTTCCTGCTTTCCAATCTACTCTTTTGATAGAATCTCAATACAACCTCGAATGAGAAAGAAGAATGATTCAACATGTCAACTGTACTGACCGAAATCTTAATATACGCTTGTATTTATATGAGATAATTAAATTGGTTTTTTTTAACAAAGAAGGATGATCCCTCAACGAAGAACTAACAAGGTTTTCTACTACTTCACCAATCCACACAAAAATGAAAGAAAGAGAACAAAGGGAAAAGGGAATTGGTCATAGCCTTAAACCAGACAGGGATCTTCTTCTTCTTCGCGTGGAAGGATCTGTAGACTTCCTTGGACACCAACAGTGGAAAAGAGGGCGAAAGTGCAGTGGTGAATGGTGTGGAGATAAGTTGGAATCCTTGAAATGTGTAGATGTCACCCTATTTATAACGCCAACCTCCTCTTGTGTCGGGTGTCGTGCCGGATCAATTTCATCCGGCACCTAATAAAACATGTGCATAACTGTTAACGGTCAAAACCGCGAACCGATGCTTGTGCCGGACAGGAGATGTACGGCATCATACCCGGTAGAGGTTGGAGTGGTAACGGTCACTAACTGCTGACGTTTGGTCAACTATGGTGACTTTTGCTTGTGCCGGATAGGATGTACCTGGAACTGGATCCGGTATGCCTCCTATTTTGCTCCATGTTGATGTCGTGAGTTGCCAATCCGGCATAGTGCCCGACACTATTTGGTTAGAAGTTATTTCTTGCATAAAAATATACAAAACGTAAGTCTGAACATAAACAATAGACTTTATATATAATATAACATAAATGCTAGCTATTCTAACCTTATTTAGACTAATATACTTATAAATCTAGCATATAAAATATGATAAGTCTGCGGCTTATCAATAAGTTTGTTAATACTTTATTATAGGTACACTACTTATTAAGTAATGATTAACTATAAAATTATTTCTTCAAACTCTTAGTTTGTAACTATACATCATAGTCATTATATGAAACTAATTTATTTATAAATTAATATAATCACTTTTAATTAATTATAACTGAAACATGATTAATTAAATGTCAAAATACTATCAATAACCAAATGATAAATTAGATTAATGATATGAAGAGCATTCACAAGCGTGAGAATTTTGCTACATAGGTAAAAACCTTCAAGTACATTAATCAGTTATGCTAAATTGCTAATGAGGGAGTATTATTCACAAGATTGGATAAAGGTTTAAAAAATTCAAATGAATGAAAAAACCTTCAACATATGAATAATTAATACAAGAATGATATGAATCAGTGAAAAAATTAGAGTCTAAATATAAAAATTTTTGATTCTTATGAATCTATCATTGATGAGTAACACATTATCATCAATCATCATTAGTTGTGCGATTAATGAAGATGCATGATAATCAATTACTTCAAAATTTTATAATTCAAAATATGTGTCGTATGATACAGATGCTAAATGCTGATTTGCATCTAAACTAGAGATCTGGTATAAACATTTTGTTTTATTCTCATTGTCTCCTATAATTAATGCAATATATTCTTTCGGGTCACATTGGATATATTTATTTGGGTCACCTTGGATTTGGTTCAGGTTCGGTTCGGTTAGTTTTTGGTTGGATTCAGTTCGGGTCATTTTGGATTTTGGGTCATCGTCGGGTTATGGGTGACTTTGGTTTGGTTGATTTTGGTTTGGATGACTTTGGTTCGGATGGATGTGGATTATGGCTTATTCTCGGTTTTACAATAAAAGGGTTCGATTTGGTCAGGATCGGTTTATTTCAGGTCATTTTTCAAGTTATAATTTTCGGTTGAGATTTAGATTCGAGTCGGATTGGTTCAGTTTGGTTTTTCGGGTTTGGGTTACTTTTGCCTGGCCTATTTACATTGTAGCAAACTCGACATGTTTTTAGGTTTTGTGGTCCCCACTACATATCCTAAAAATTACTTTGATGTTTTTTTAGCTTTCCTAAGGTGGGTTTTAGGGTGTGTGGGGTTAGGGTAATCTATTTGAAAGTCGATCTATACTTTACATTGTAGCAACTAACTCGACAGGTTTTTAAGGACCCTAAGCCCGCCCACTACAAACCCTAAAAATGCCTTCAATAATTTTTAGCTTTCCTATGGTGGGTCATAGGGTGTGTGGGGTTAGGGTAATCTATTTGGAAGTCATTCTATACTTTACATTGTAGCAACTAACTCGACAGGTTTTTAGGGTTTGTGGTAGCGGGGATGTTTTTTAACTTTCCTAGGGTGAGTTTTAGGGTGTGTGGGGTTAGGGTAATCTATTTGAAAGTCGTTCTATACTTTACATTGTAGCAACTAACTCAAAAGTTTTTTAAGGACCTTAAACCCGCCTACTACAAACCCTAAAAATGCCTTCGATGTTTTTTAGCTTTCCTAGGGTGGGTTTTAGGGTGTGTGAGGTTAGGGTAATGTCACTAGTAGGAAAACAGCCTATTTCTGCGGTTGTAAAGGGCCTATTTCTGCGGTTTACAACCGCAGAAATGAGCACCGCCGAAATAGACAGTATTTTTTTTTTGTTTTTTCCTTTCCAGCTTATTAATGCACCCAAATACACCACAAAATTAAACAAACCTGTAAAGACATTGTATAATGCTGCCACCACAGTGGGGTGCCTCAGTAGCATACTATAAACCAATAAAGCGGCCATAATCATCGGCACGCATCAATAAATGCAAGAAAGCAAGAAAATTCATAACAAAAATAAGGATTAGTTGTACACTTCACCACACACTCCACACCACACTCCATTACAATATACAATTCACTACGTTTCAATCTAATGAAATACATAATGACACAACTAACGTTCAAGGCAAACTAAATTAAGAGGATTTCAGATATGTGCCTCTCATCATAATGTCAAAAGCCCACGAGTTCTTCGAAAGCCTTGAACAAAGAAAAATGAATAGTACTAATTAATGAGACACTACACCAACAATGACAAAGAATAAAAATACATATAAACCAAGACTTTCAAAGATAGTTTTATACCTTGTCCAATGAGTGTTCTGCAAAAACTTGGATGATGCTACTAACTCGTGCATAAACCTCATAACATAGTAACCACATTCTGATCCACCAGGCTGTACTGGACACTATACATTCACATATGGACGTTATCAGTCATACTTGTAGGTCTACTATTAACATGTTAACTATTTACACAAAATAAGTAAAACTACCTTCACTACAGTCCAAGGGATGCGCTTCGGTTGCTTTTCCAATGAAAGCAGTGTAGCTTTGAAGCCACTATACAAAATAAATAGTTCGAATGTAATACACAAATTAATCAAATTTAACGAAAGAATTTAATAAGTTATGACAATTGTTGTATAATTTGAATAGCTCACCTCATTAGAGCCACTGCTATCGTTGGCTTCTTGGCATTTGTACCAAGTGAATCAAACTGAAGGACTCTCGGGTACTTCATGGTCAAAACCAACAACGACCAATGACGACTACTCACGTAATGAATAAAATTGAAATCATAACACGGATAACATAACTTATAAATAAAACATAATAAGATATGAAAGTATGACTTACCCTTGATAATATGGCAGCATAATGTATGACTTGTCTGCACATTCAAATATTGTGTTCGTCAAGTACCGCAAAAGACCTTCAGGATCCATTGACAAAGTCACTTCACAGCAAGTAGCAGGGCATAGGAATCCGAAGCTGTCAGTCTGGTGATCTCGTATCGCCTTAGAATGCACATGCCTGCACCATAAAGACAACAACATCAGTGAACGGCGTTAAAGTACAAAAACTAATTCAAGTATTTCATTAATATAGGAAAAGGTATGAGATCGCTCACATGCTAGCTGACTTCAGAATCGACACATTTAACCAGTCTCTCTTGAATACATCAACGAAGTCAGACATATATATATCGAACATATGAGTCTGCCCTTCGGGTTCGTGGTGGTGAAAAAGACCCCGGCTATCCTCCACTTGGATCCTATCACTGTGAGGTGACGTTATCAACAAGGCCGAGTGCAGAAGTCTCATGTTCTGTGACAACCCATCCAATATGTTCTTCTCTCTACTAAAGGAGGTCTCGTCATGAAATTTGAGGATGCCCTCGTGAGAGCTGGTGTGGCAACACTTTTTCTTTCCCTTTAGAAGTTTTTTTCGACTTGACATTTTCTTAAGGTGTTGATTAATTAAGTTTAAGTGACTCACTCTAAACCATATACTAATTGAATATCGAATAATTATAATTTTAGAGTAAGCGTTAATTGTGTTTACCTGGCCCGAGATTTTGACCCATGTACCCGGCCATTGGATTGTAGCTGTTTGAACAGAGCGAAGTATTTTCTCTGTCCCAGAGGTACCGGTATAGCAACATCAGCATATTCTGTCACATAATCATCTACAAGCACCCGGACATACCCCTGCCGTAGTGGTTCACCGCCGACGGTGTCTGTACGAGATGAGGGAAACAATTTACCCCACACCACCTTAATATCCTCATCTCCCATCGGCATGAACAGCGTGCATAAACGGGTTCCTGAACATTAAGTAAAGAAGGGTTAAACGAACACAATCGAAGTAAATATGATAATAAATAATTTATTTTCTAAGTTAATGTGACTAAACCTTAATAGATGCATATGGATATGGATCTATCGACTGCACACTACTCTGCCGTACTGGTGTGCCCTCCTGCCTATCAGCTGATGGTGCAGGGGCTGGTCTAGTCACCTCCTAACTGCTGCACATCTGTGAGCGTATTTTAGTCATCTCCTCTGCAACCAACTGATGAACATTCTGCCTAAGCCTCTGCTCAATATCAGCAGTAACCTTCAAATGTTCCTCATAGCTGATCATCTTCCTTGTGAGCCTTTCCTAGACCCCGGATTGCCAAAAGCTTGGCGGATACCAACTTGTCCACCAAAACCAATAGCGCGACCAGGATGATCCACCTTTCCAAGAGCACGAGAAAGGGGATCATATTGTCTGTTCGGAGCCCAAGAACCCTCAGTAACTTGAGAGTTTAACTCTTCCTATAAAAACAAAATAACAAAATTCATTAATATACAGGTACACAAACAAATATTAAACTTATGTACCGAAATTAGATACCATTTGATTTATAATCTCTCTCGTGGCATCATCGTACTGAGGATTTTCTGGCGTCGAGTTTTTTGGCACTCGACTCAACTCCCACACCTTCATCCTCCTGTCGCTAGGAGCCACATCCTTTGGAAGCAAGCCCTTTTGCTCCCACTCTGGTACGCGTTCGGCAATACTTTTACCACCTAAGTGATGTGGGTATAGATTTTTCTTCGCATTTGCCTGCTGTTTTGCACGAACCGCCTACAAATACATATGTAACGTGTAAGATACAAATAAGCAAATAAAACTGCCAAAATGTATAAAAGACAGCGTTTAATATTAGCTCTACCTGGTACTCTGGCGTGTGATGATACTCCGCAAACCGCTCCACTGCTCCTCAGTGATGCCCTCGTACGCCTCCCAGGGTGGCAGTTCATCGCCTCTTCTGCATCATCCGATTCAGGGTCTTGATACGCAGCACCATGAATGTACTTGTCAGAGAGCCATTTCCTATGGTCGCGGAACTGTCGCCCCATTTTTTTCAGGATATCCTCCTTAAGAGAAGGATCAATGCAGAAACGACTCTACATAAACAATTATTAGTCATTTAGTAACACAAGTAACGAGAAACTCTAAAATCATATAACATATTATAAAAAAATAACACACCTGAAGAAGCCCAAACATAGTGTCCTTCAATGATTGTGGCACTTGCTTCCAATTGTGATTTATGTCGCAGTAAGTTTGACCAGGTGGCCAGCATATGCAGTATAATCATCTTCCAATTACCGTATGGCTGGTTGAACTCATTGAACAGCAAAGGCTTCGTGGGGGGGGGCCTTTATTGCCTTCAGTGCACGGGTGGCACCTCTCTTCTTCACCTTCTTTCCGGAGGAGGAGGAAGCTGGTGGCTCTGTCACCTGCTGTGATGGACAAGCCTCATCCTCCGGTGGGTGAGTTGTCTTCCCCTTCTTTCCTCCTCGTGTGCCCGTTTTGCTGGTCTCTTCTGATGAGGATCAGCTTCTTCAATGGGCTGGTCCATAGGGTGATCAGCCACTGCAGTAAAGATAAGTTAGTCAAATTAATTGGATGAATTTATAATGTAAAGACAAATGTTGAACAAGTCAAGAAAATATTAAACATAACATTACCATAAATACTTCTATGATTTGGTGTTATCAACCCAAAACCCTCGTCATGGTCTGATCGTGCATAAATCAAGTCGTTTTGAGTATCATCATTTAAATCCCGCAACCCCGTAGGAAACAATGTTGTTCCTTCAATCGTCTCATTCTCATCATCATCATCCTCATTTTCATTTTCAATCAGAACCGGTCTTCTACCTGGAAGAACAACAGACCATCTGGAGTCTTTTAGATCCTGAACATACCACACTTGGTCACAATCTTTTCCCATAACAAACTGATCATCCTTAAAACTGGCACGTGTGAGATCAACCAAGGTAAGACCTCCATCGTTTTGGATTCCACGTCGGTTGTCCACCCATTTGTAGCGGAACACTAAAAACGAATCAATATGGTAGTCTAGCTCCCAAATGTCCTTGATAACACCATAATACCAACTGGAGCTCCTCACTGGTTGAGACTGGTTACCGATGTGGTACTCATTGAATGCCGCTTCTATTTTTACTCCACTGTTCTGGTTTATTGATTTAGCATCTTGGCGTGCAGTGTAATAAGTATACCCACTAATGTCATACCCCTCAAATGATACAATATTAGGTTCAGGTCCTATTTCCAAAAATCTGATTTCTTCATTGAGAACTTCTGAATTTGATGACGCTTTTTCAAAGACATAATATTTGAACCATTGGACAAACAGTCGGTTTTGTTCTTTCGTAAGCCAAAGATGGTTTCTGGTAGGATTTTGTTGTCTCAACTCATTCATATGAGTATCAAAGAAGGGTTCAACAGCCTCAAGGTGTTGTAACACAAACAGATGTGCTTGATGAATCAGTTGACTGGTACTTGCACAATCTTTCTTCCAATGACACCTTTGCCTTTATATCTGCCGTAGTGTCTTGGTTTTGGGATACCGATTGATTCTGCTTCATTCAGATAATCAGTCACAAATTCTGTGACTTCCTCAGTCACCGTTGCTTCAATTATGCTCCCTTCTGGTCGATATCTATTCCTCATTCTACCCTTTAGAATACCCATGTATCGTTCAAAAGGGTACATGTAGCGTAAGTAGACCGGACCACAATATTGGATCTCTCGAACAATGTGGACTATCAAGTGCACCATTATGTCAAAGAATGATGGTGGGAAATACATCTCTAATTGACATAATGTGACCACAATTTCACGTTGTAGATCATCGAGAGAGTTTACATCAATTACCTTGCAGCAGACAGCATTGAAGAAGAAACACAATCTGGTTAACGCATTTCTGACATCATTTGGCAATATCCCACGGATTGCTACTGGCAGAAGATGTAACATCAATACATGATAATCGTGAGATTTCATGCCTAACAGTTTCAAATCCTTCATCGATACAATGTTCTTCCAGTTTGAAGAATATCCAGACGGTACTTTTACCGAGTGTAGACATTTACAGAAGCTGATCTTCTCATTCTTTGAAAGTGTGTAGCATGCAGGTAGGTATATTCGTCTCTCATTCTCCTGTGGGTGTAACTCTTTTCTTATACCCATGGCTTGCATGTCTTTTCTCACTTTCAATCCGTCTTTCGTTTTGCCGGGTATGTTGAGCAAAGTCCCACTCACTGCCTCACCAACATTCTTTACGATGTGCATGAAATCCAAACAGTGTCTGACAGGCAGATGACGCCAATACGGTAAATCCCAGAAGATAGAGCATTTTTTCCAAATGTTCTTTGCCGGTTTCGATGTGTTTCCAAAGACGTTCACAATGTCCTTAACCTTTGCATACACTTCCTCAGAGGTCAAAGGTAGACGGGCCACTCGAGTCTCGGCCTCACCATTGAACAGTTTCTTCTTCTTACGATAAGGGTGATCTTCAGGTAGAAAACGTCGATGACACATGTAAACATTCTTACCACAATTTTGTAAACGGTCCAAACATGTGTCATCCTCGCACACCGGACATGCAAATGTTCCTTTCACAGTGTATCCAGACAAGTTCCCGTATGCAGGGAAATCGTTGACCGTACAGAACAACAACGCCTTGAGCGTGAAATTTTCCCTTACATAAGCATCATATACAACGGTTCCCTTATTCCACAGCAACTTCAAATCATCCCTCTGCGTGCCATCGTAAGTTCTTTGCATCTTTCGGATTTGCAAACAACCGTTTGAATCTGGGTATAATCGGCAAATACCACAGTAGTTTAGCTGGAGGGCTTTTAGTCTGAACGGAGGAGTACTCACCATCTTTATGCTTATACCAGGACAACAGACATTTCGGGCAATTGTCCAGATGTTCGTATTCACCCCTGTACAACACACAGTTGTTTGGACACGCGTGCATTTTTTTGTACTCTACTCCCATTGGAGACACCCATTTCTTTGCCTCATAGGTGGTGGTAGGGAGACCATTCTCATCTTGTAGCATATCATGAATCAGCTCGAGGAATGCCGAGAAACCTTTGTCACTCAATCCATATCTTCCCTTCAGGTTGAACAAATTCAATATAGCTGTCAATTTCGTGTACTTAGTGCACATAGGATACAATGCCATCTTGGATGTGTCCAACAACCTTTGATACTCATCCGGTCAATCGACAAAATTATCCTCAACATTATCAAGCATCTCGTTTATTTGCTCATAATGATAAGCCGGTTCACTGTCATTGACTCCGGAAGCACTTGGGATCGGTTCCGACTCGACAAAATCAAATGTGTGGTCGGTTCTCATCATCTTCCTTTCATTAATGTACGAGGACTAGACATTATGTTCAACACTTTCTCCATGAGAAATCCATCTCTTATAATGTGGCATGAAACCACGAGTCTTCAGATGGAATTAAATTTCCCCAATGTTTGAAAATTTCCTTATGACACCGCAGTCAACACAAGGACAAGGTATTTTTCTCCGCCTTTGTCATGTCCTTGTGCTGCACTGCCGCTTTGCAAAACTCTTTCAACATGTTGTCATAGTGATCCCCTCGATCACCGTACATACAGTCACGTTGCATACTATATTTGAAACATAAAACGGACGATTAACACCGTATACTCAAAATGAAAATGTTTTTGTATCATGGATTGTATTGCTTTCTATGTATTTATACTCTAATGAAGTGTGACTGGATGCATATTAAATAAGCTAGCTACTCTAACTCTAAGGTTTCAACCTAAATTATATACTAGCACCTATATTATCTAAATACATAATCTCAATGATCAAACAAAAAGCAAAGTTTAGTTGCTTACTTGTACACAGAAAAGGAAACTGCAACGGTGATGGAAGAAGGTGGAAAATAAGAGGTGGTTCACGGACTTAAATGTGGTGAGACCTGATAAAGACAAAATTTAGATATTGTTATACATATACACATACATCAAACAATATTAATTACAAAGAGATTTTGTTAAAAAAAAATCAGCATGACCTTTGCATAATTTTATCTATCCCATGCTTATTATTAAGCATTCACCAATCATTCAACAACACAAATTTCCATCACAAATCAAACTAATACCAAATTTATTCATCAAACCAAATTTCAATATTTTGTGGAAATACAAAGTATAAAAGAGAAAAAGATAAGTTAGATTATATTACCGGTTCTTCCACTCCGCTTTCAATATACCGTGCAATGAATGGGGAAATCTTAAGCACTTCTCTATAGATAGAATAGAAACTCATTAGTTTATATATGTTAATTGTTCGTAATTAGTATTGCAAAATATATATATAATAAGCTAAAAAGATGAAGATGTAAGTTGAGTATATTACGGGTTCACAAATGAAGTGTATTCAGCCCCGTATGACTTCAATCTGGTGAGCCCATTTAGTGATTTTCCCCTACAAAGGCATAACCACACAAAATGAGTAAAAAACAAAAGTAAAACACAAAAATAAAACTATAAAATTAATTAATCGACTCGAAATAAAATAAAAACGCAAATAAAATTGAAAAAAAAATAAAACTTATCAAGTAAATATATCCTAATTGAACTAAGAGAAAAGATAAATGAACTACATACTATTAAACCTACAGAAATAAATTTGAAAGCTAAAAAAAGAATTATGTAACTTAATACGAAACCAATTCAAGTAATGACAAAATAAATAAAACAAACAAAGCAAACCGCAAAATCAAAAACAAAAAGCAAAAAATCAGAATAAATACTAAAAGTCTAAAACGAAAGCAAGCGTAATCCTAACTAATCAAATTTGACGTATAATTAAACAAAGTAAAAATAAAACAAGAATAAAAAAGAGTAATGAAAAAAAACACGTAACAAAATTTTAAAAAAGAAAGCAAATTAAAACTTAGCATGTAAATATATCCTAATTCAATTAAGAGAAAATATAAACGAACTACATACTATTAACCTACAGAATTAAATTTGAAACCTAAAAAAAGAATTATGTAAACCTAATACTAAACCAATTCAAATGATGACAAAATAAACAAATAATTTTCAACACTTGCTCTAGTTTTCTAACTTCTCCTTGTTACAGATTTTGTTCTCATTCCTACCACTCCATGTTCCTTCAACTAGTGTCATCTAGCACACAGTTGCCTTATCTTCACCCAAGGTTCTACTCAATTTCCCAATTCTCTTATAAACCAAAACCAAGGTGGTTAACCATTCAAGTTTACCTCTACAACACCTAGTTACTCTAGGTTCTTTTTTTCTCAACTCAAACACTTAAGTCATCTAATTTCTAGGACAATTTTGACAGAGTTTCCCCTATAATTTTAGCATTGCCCACACCCAATTTCAGCTCACCAACTCATTTCTAATATCCACAACAATCTTAAGCACTAACATACATTAAATTTCTGCACAAACTCATCTATTTCCCCTTAGCTTCCAAGCCCTTTAATCATCATTTTATTAACACTAAAACAACTCAATCTCTTCCTCATTATACAATAACACCACTAATACTCAAAGCAATGTTAGTTCCTCATATTCAAGCAATTAAAAACGAAAAGCAAAACGCAAAATCAAAAACGAAAAACAAAACAATCCAAACAAATACTAAAAGTCTAAAACGAAAGTAACCTTAATCCTCACTAATCAAATTTGATGTATAATTACACAAAGTAGAAATAAAACAATAAAAGAAAAGTAATGAAAAGTAAAAATCAAAAACAAAGGCACAACCACACAAAATGAGCAAAAAAACCACAATTATTCACTCAAACATTTTGTTGAGCACCTTGTGTGCACATATAATTTCACTTCTACAATACTACATATCTACACAAATTTCATACACTCCACTTATTCAATCATCCACATTCACATTCAACCACAATTTCAGCAATCACAATAAATCCATAAATTTAGGTCAAAATCGAACTTACCTGCTTCTTCTCCCTCAAATCGCCTAGCTGTTGCTGTTGTTGCTGTTCCACTTCGTCGGCACCAACGTGAGGCGGTGACGACACGGCGGCGATGACCAGGTGGCGAGGAAGGCGCGGCGGCGACGACCAGGCGGCGGCTGAAGCGGAAGGTGTAGTCAGAGTCGCCTCTTCGGTCGCCAGCAGCAGTGGCAGTTCGAGAGGTTTGAAGCGTCGGGGTGAAATGCGATGGATTAGGGTAGGGGATGTTATTAAAGGACCTATTTCGGCAGTTCTTATGTAAGAACCGCCGAAATAGGTCGTCGATATTTTTTTAAAAAAAAAAAAATGAGCCCCTATTTCGGCGGTTTTTAAGTTACAACCGCCGAAATAGGTGGTCTGTATTTAAAAATAAAAATAAAACAGACCTATTTCGGCGGTTCTTATGTAAGAACCGCCGAAATAGGTCTGTTTTATTTTTAAAAAAATAGAAAAGGACCTATTTCGGCGGTTCTTACATAAGAACCGCCGAAATAGGTATCTGACCATTTTCAGAAAGCGCCCTATTTTTGCGGTTGTTTAACAACCGCAGAAATAGGGGCGCAGAAATAGACCATTTTTGTACTAGTGTGTATTTGGAAGTCGTTCTATATTTATATTGTAGCAACTATTCGACAAGTTTTTAGGGTTTTAGGGAGTGTGGGGTTAGGGTATTCTATTTGGAAGACGTTCTATATTTTAATGTGAGGATGTACATATTTTAATGTGAGACTGTACATGTTTTAATGTGAGGATGTAAATGTTCAAATGTGAGAATGTACATGTTCAATTATGAGAATGTATATGTTTTACTGAACATCTGTACATGTTTGTATGACCAACTGTACAAGTTTTCTCCCTTATATGTTTTTTTATAATTGGGCTTAAGCCATTTATTAAATGAAAAACCTGGCGAACCAGGCGGACGGGTCACACGGGCCTCATTAAAACCCCCCTAGAAAAAAACCCAGTGGGAAAAAATCCTAGGGGGGAAAAAGAGTACCCACCACATCCAAAAACATCGAAAAGTCCAACTTTACAAGAAAGAAGAAACAACACATACGTAACAAAGACGAGCATACACATACTCACACCACACCCAAATCATACCAAATAAGACCCACACAACCTACTACAAGTACTCTTTCAGAGAAACAGCTCATACGAAAGCACTGCATGTCAAAGGAAGATCCTTCCACCATATTTTCGACCAACGCCAAACCCCAAGCTTGATCTGCAACGTGATACGGTCGACACTGCACACCTCCTCTCGAAAAACCACAGCATTACGGTGCATCCAGATATAATACACACCATAGCAAAAAGTAGATTTCCATACTCGCTTTGCTCTACTCGAAAAGGGGGCCGAAAACCAGTCATTATATATGTCACCAACCCCTTCTCTGAAGACAAAAGGCACATTCCACCACCTCAAAATGAGATCCCAAGTCCTCCTTATCCTAGAGCAATGAAACAAGACATGCTCCACACTCTCTATAACCCTGCTACACCAAGGGCACATGCTCCCACCAATAGGGACAACATTTCTCTCAAATAGAATTTCTCTTGTCATCAATCTTCTCAAGAGCGTAAACCACAAGGTCATAACCACCCTTGGCTCACACAAACCCCTCCATATGGCCTTCAGGTCAATACCCATAGAGGTACCGGGCACCTCGGCAGTTGGTTGTAGCTCAAAAGTGTTGTCTTAGTGCTCTCCCTTCTTTGTATATTCCCGCATATGACCGTGAGACATGGGAGGATGTTCTCATGTTCTTACACTTATATTTATATACTTTACCTTTCCGATAAAAAAATATGTTTCACTTTTTTTTCGATTATGTCAAAATTTTGACTACATCTAAATACAATTAGAGATAAGTACTTTAACTATACACAATTAACAATTAAAATCTTTATAATTTGGTGTGAAACATTGTATGAACTATTGTATGGAAAGTGCAACTTTTGTGAATAATTAACGTATAGTTTATGTTATATAATGGACGCAAAAATTATGTATTTAATATATAATGCTATTTCACTATATGTATAAGTGAAGACTTTCTTTTAAGACATAGATTTTTATTATTAGGATATAAGGTTGAGAACACAACTTGGAATGTCCCCTATCGAAACACCACGCCAACACCAAGACCAAATATATCATAAAGCATATAGACCCCAAAAACATTTGCCAAACCTAAGAAGCGACAACTACTATATGTAATTCGAGCTCATGAACTGTTACGTGAGTAGCTTGGCTAAGGACCCACAATTACTTGGTTGAAGAAGCTTGTCTTGCATACTGGAAACAACCCTAGTACATACCGTTTCACATGAAAGACAAGTAAGAACAAGAAGATCAACTACCAATAGTAACTGATTCACGCGGAAACTTGCTAATACAACGATAGAAATGTGCAGCCAGAGGGACAAATTTGACCATGAAGACTCAAAGGTCTTAAACACACCCACCAACCCAAAGTTTTGAAACCACTTTTCAACAGGGGACATAAGCCAACTGTGACCAAAATACCAGCAAAATACGATAAGATACCAAGAGCCGTCTAGGGGTGTACGAAAACAGAATGAAGAGGAAGAGAAAGAGCGGTAAAACGAGATTAAAGGAATAGAGGAGAAAGGCTTATCACTTGTATTAGCTCAACAGAGTTACAGTATTCTGTCTTAACTCATAACAGTAAGCACCTCACTTACTTATATATTTTCAACTAAACAACAGTCTTTAGAATAATATTGTACATTATATATTTTCCCCTTTACATCCTCCCGCAAGCTGAGCAGCAGTAGCACGAATGCCAAGCTTGGATCTGTTGAAGAAGAAAGCTGCAGAAGGTAACCCTTTGGTGAAAATGTCAGCTGCTTGTTGAGTAGATGGAACATACTGAGTTTGGAGCTGATCGTGAATCACTTTCTCCCGCACAAAATGGTAGTCCAACTCAATATGTTTGGTGCGAGCGTGCAACACTGGGTTAGCCGCAAGGTGTAGTGCACTCTGATTGTCACAAAATAATATTGGAGTAGAGGATGAACAGACACCAACATCAATTAATATATACCCTATCCAAGTGAGTTCAGTTGCAGCTGCAGCTAATGCCCTGTACTCTTCTTCAGTACTAGACCGGGAAACTGTGGGTTGCTTTTTAGATGCCCAAGACACACAGTTAGAGCCAAGAAAAACACAATAACCTGTAGTGGATCTTCTAGTGAGTTCACACCCTGCCCAGTCTGCATCAGAGTATGCAACCGGTGTAAGAGATGTCTGAGGTGTAATCATAAGACCAAGGGTTAGAGTTCCTGCCAAGTAACACAAAATGCGTTTCACTGCCTGATAATGAACTGTAAGAGGCTGATGCATATGTTGGCAAGCAACATTCACTGCATATGCTATATCTGGGCGTGTGAGGGTAGCATACTGCAATGCTCCAACCAAACTTCGATAATGAGTGGGATCGACTGGATCTGAGTCCTCATCTGTAGGTTCGTGACTTAGTTTGACAGGGGTGCGCACAGGTTTCACCTGTTCTAGCTGTGCCTTCTGTAACAGCTCTTTAATATATTTAGTTTGATTAAGAAACAAACCTTCAGAGGTGAAGTGTGCCTCAATGCCCAGAAAGTACCACAGTTGGCCAAGATCTTTCAAGGCACAGCCAACACTGAGCTGTTCAACAACCTCCTTAATCAACTCTGGTGAACTCCCTGTGACTACTATGTCGTCAACATAGACTAGAAGTAAAACAGTTCCACGAGATGAGTGCCAGAAAAACAAAGTCGTATCAGCTTGACTGCAAGCAAAACCAATATGTAACAGAGGAGAGCTTAATTTCTGAAACCAAGCACGAGGCGACTGCTTTAAACCGTATAATGACTTTTGAAGATGACACACATGATTAGGGTAAGTTGAATCGCGAAATCCAGGAGGCTGCTCCATGTAAACCGTTTCCAGTAATTCACCATGAAGAAACGCGTTCTTAACATCTAATTGACGAATTTCCCACTGCCTTGAAATCGCCACTGATAGAACAATTCGAATAGTTGCACTTTTCACCACGGGGCTGAATGTTTCCCCAAAATCAATTCCTTCAACCTGGTGAAATCCCTTGGCGACTAAGCGAGCCTTGTACCTCTCAACTGAACCATCTGGGTTGCGCTTGATCCTAAACACCCACTTGCATCCGACAACATTCATGTCAGAATGTCGAGGAATAAGGGTCAATGTAGCATTGCGATGAAGAGCATCCATTTCTTCTGTCATCGCAATGACCCACTGTGGACTGCGTAGAGCACCCTTTACAGTTCGAGGTTCAGATTCTTCTGTTTGGAAAACAGTGAGGGCATGATTCAGATTCCTGCTCTTGGATCTTGTGGTCATAACATGAGTGTTTAGATCTAGAGGCCGTGAGATAGGTAATTCAACAAATAGCTCGATAGGTGCATCAGTATGTTGCTCATCAGGTTGAGTTGGTATTATAGGAAGTTGGTCAATACCAGTAGGATTTGATTCTGATTCACAAGTTACACTTTCTGAAATAGGAGAGGATATATTTTCAGTTGGCTCTCGTGAATTTGATGTAAGAGTATGTGGGTCTGGTGTGGGTGTAATAGCATTTTCAGGTTCAGGTAGTTCTTGTGGAGCTGGTGTAGATGGGGAACTGAGAAGATTGAGAGAATTGAGAGTTGGGAACTTGGGATGTAGACTGGTATCTTGTGGCAGGGTTGATTCTTGTGTAACAGATTCAGGTAAGTCTTCAGTGACATCCTGAGTAAACATCTTGAAAGTAGTGATAAATAAATGTGGATCAGAGGAGCTAGCAGTTTGTGTTTTGAGATAAGGAAAGGTTTGCTCATCAAAAACAACATGTCTAGAAATGTAAACCTTGTGTGTCTCAGGGTGATAACACCTATATCCTTTGTGTAGGTTGCTGTAACCTATAAAGACCGAGGCTGCAGTTTATGAGTATTATTATATCTCAACATTGGGAAACATCTGCACCCAAAAATTCTGATAGTAGCATAATCAGGATCCTTTTTAAAGGCTAGACAAAAGGGAATTTGAGACTGCAGAGGTGCAGAAGGTAGCCAATTGATAAGGAAAAATGCAGTCATGAAAGCTTCCACCCAGAGAAACAAAGGAAGGCCATCACTAATCAAGAGGGCAAGTCCCATTTCAACAATATGCCGATGTTTACGTTCTGCCACTCCATTCTGTTCTGGAGTATGTGGGAAGGAGATTTATTGTATAATACCACACTGTTGAAGATGAGTCATAAAACCTTGACTAACAAACTCTCCACCACCATCACACCTAAAGAACTTAATTTTCTTTCCAAAATGAAGTTCTGTCATCCGTTGAAACTGAACAAATGTATCACAAAAATCAGATTTCTTTCGAAGAGCATAAAACCAGGTAAACCTTGAATAATCGTCTACAAAGATCACGTAGTATTTCATCTTTTGACTAGACTCAACAGGGGCAGGTCCCCACAAATCACAATGAACTTTCTCAAGAATCTCAGATGCTTTATTCTCTACATCTCTAAAAGGAAGTTTACAGCTTTTACTAAGCTGACAACTACTGCACACAGGCGCATTTTTATTCCAAGCAGAAACACCAATTTTGTCATCTGAACTAAGCAGCTTTAGAACCTTTGAATGAGGATGTCCTAAGCGTTTATGCCAAACATCATCTGTAGTTTTACTTCCCTTGATTGCCTGAAGAGCTTGAATCTTTGATTCCTTTAGGTTGTACAGATCTCCATCCTTACTGCCCCTGGCTAGTATCTGCCCTGTCAGTCGATCCTTCACAACAAATCCAGTGTCAACAAACTCAACTGAGCAGAAATTATCCTTGGTTAACTTGCTAACCGATATCAGATTCTTTTAGTTCAGGAACTACCAAACATCTTTTAGCTTCAGTTCGTTACCTTCTATCTGAATACCCCCTAAATTAATTTAAATTAATTTAGGGGATTTCTTTTATAAAAATTAAATTATTATATGTAATATGATATTGAATTATTATGGGAATTATGAAATTTACTTAGGGGTTTTCTCCTATTTAACCCTAAGATTATACATTATTATATAGTATTATGAATTTAATAATAAGATTTATAAGTCAATAATCTTGGGAAAATTATTAAACACTCCAAATATATTATAAAGATTTTAGGAAGTGTTGGAACATGTTTGGAAATATAAAGTCAATATAAAATTCTAGAAACCTTAAAGCTTATTAAGCCTTGCTAGAGTTGACTTTTTGAGAATGGTCAACCATGCCTGAAACTATACCAAAAATAGGTTATGAAACCATGAAGATCGATAAAAAGAACGTCAAAACGGATCATCCTAGCCAAAGTTATGCTAGTGTGAAGTTTAGAGCCAAAATTTCATAAACTGCCACGTGTCAGCCTCTCGTGCGCCCAACACTTAGTCGGTTCTATCTCCTTAGTTTTTCTCTAACAACCACCCCATTTTGACCTAACTTGTGACGGCTATATCTCTCTCGTTACTTACTTCGAATTTTCATGCCGTCTTCACCACTCTCTTCTCCTTAATTCCCTCTTTACAATCATACTCATACAAGCCCTAACTCCTTCTACATCGACGGGAAAGTTGATCCAAAGTTGTCACTTTCGAGTTCGTAACCCAGTTTCCAGTTTCATCCGATTTCAGCCTGATTCATAACCGGTTGGAAGTTTAGCCGCTCAAAGTTCTGATTTTTCAGCACATAAAATCATACCGAAAGAGAGATCCTCGAAGGTTGCTTCCACGAACTGGTCGGAAGTTTCGAGTTTTTCCAGAAAAAAGATTTCGAATCGCTTCGATTCGGGCAATTCCGGTTACTGTTGGGGAATCACTTTTACGAGTAGTTATTGTGCTTCACGTACCAGGTACGATTTCTCGTACTCCCGATATTTTTTGATGATTGACTTGTGGGATGTTTTGGAAAACGCTAACTGACTTTAAGAGGAATTTCTAAAAAAAGAATTGGTTGTGTGACTAACCTCACTTGTGTGACTAACTGACCTTGAGCATGAATTTACATGGTACTGGTTCTTTCTATTTGGTGTCCGTTAGACATTGACTACTTAGGGTTACGCTTCTGCACTCTGTAGGACTGAGTGTTTTGGTATGCTCTGGGTAGTTGGTGGTCTATGGGATTTGGAAAGGTCATTCTTGGAAATCTTTCTTTCGACGTGCGCGCGTCTTTATGGTAACAGCAGGGGGCTGTATCACTCGCCATTCATGGGGCATTGATATTTGACAGCAGGGGGCTGTATATCCCTCGTCCTAGGACATTGAAATTATGACAGCAGGGGGCTGTATATCCCTCGTCCACTAGGACATTGAAATTATGACAGCTAGGGGCTGTATATCCCTCGTCCATATGGACTTGATATTGGCGGTGGGGCCATCTCTCCCAGTTAACTATTCCACTCTTGAGTTCTTGATTCTTGGATCTATTTCATCATTCCTAGTCCTTTGTGACTATCTGAGTTTTCTACTTCCTAACGGAATTGGGTTTAACTAAGGAAATGGTTGTTCACTAACACCTGATGTGATTTTGTTCCACTAACTTTATTTCTCAGTTATTAACTTTATTCTTATCTTAGTATCTTTATTTGGTGATTGTGAAACGCTTTATTTCTCTGAGTGTTTTAAGTGTTTGTTTTCAGTTTTGTTTATTTAAGAACTATATTTTAAGTTGTTTTTTGGAGGATCGTACCAGTTCCATTCCAGGAACTGACCCGCCCCTTCCGGGGTGGGCTGCTTGGTTTTATCTGCAGGTACGTGTTATCTTACAGGTGGCCACGAAGAGAAAGAGTGATTGGGATGGGATTAGGCTTGGAGAGTTTATACGTTTTATTACTGCTTGTTTTTGTTTAAGTTTCTCGTGGTTCAGGCCGTGACTTTTGTAATCATTAAGTGTGTTTTGGTGAGGTTGGTAGCCGGTGTTTGGAACCGATGATCTGTACGTCTTTAGTATTTTATTCCGCTATAAATATTTTTAAATAGGGGGCGTTACATTCAGAATTGGTATCAGAGCGTAGTTACGCTCTGAACCAGAGAAACAAGCCGAGTGAAATACTTAGATTATAGGTGCACTTAAAACTGGGGAACTGGGTGAATTGGGAAGTGAGAACTCCAGAAAGCGCGTGACCCTACCCATACTTATTACTTGTTTACTCATGTACATACGAACCGTCCTTAGACGTTATAAATGTTAATACATAGATGAGCTGGACTTTACATATACGCCCTCTGAGTAACAACAACCGTCATACCAGCTAGATGTCTCGAAGAGGGGAAGAGGAGGAGCTGGTCCCTCTGGAGGCTTTGACGCAGACGCTGTCACCCGGAGGTTATAGCACAGAGATCGTGACAGCTGCATTGGCCCAGCAGCAGGCCCAGATTCCACAGCCACCACCACCACCACCGAATGGTCCCCGGAGTTCAACTGGCTGAAGGCGGTTAACGACCTTTGTCCTCCCATCTTGAAGGGCAGCCAGAACCGAGGACGTTGGAGAAGTATATAGACGGTATGGCAGAAGCCTTCACCTCTCTGCATGTTCCAGTGAACCGTCAGGTGGACATAGCGGCCTACTTTCTTCAGGGACCCGCGCACCGATGGTGGCAGACCACTAGAGCCGAGCTGACGGCCCAGGACTCGCTTCCAGGCATTTCTGGTGGCCCTGAGAGCTAAATTCTATCCATCCTATTTACACGATAGAGGATGAGGAGCGAGTTCGAGCAGTTGAAGCAAGGGAATCTTTCTTTTGCTGAGTACCACAACAGTCGTGGAATTACTTTCTGTTATTGGAGAGGGAGCTTACGCTCCAAATATCTGGTGGACAAATTCCATACCGGCCTAACTTCAAGATCATGACTATGATCGGGTCCACTAGAGGGATGACCCTACAGGTATGGAATGTGATTTAAAATTTCTGGTACACACGTTTCTTCTCCACTAACATATATTGTCACCACAGGAGTTAGCGGGATGCGAATGACTGTGAGACGACCATTGTACCTACCAGACTCTGTGCTAGGCAAGAGGAAGGGGAATGGAGAATAGAGGAAATGGGAAACTTTTCCCGAACTACGAGAGGAAGGAAGTTTTACAAGGGGAGGGATGAAAGGCTAATGGTCCCCTCCTATACTAATGCTGACCACTCCGCTCTCAGCATTTCAGGGTGAGATAAATCAAAACCCTAAAGTGATTACAGCTTGTTATTTATTACTAACTCTTAACCCTTGAGACTGAAACAGGGAACCAACTTGCGAGAAAGTTCTTCTGCAAATGGTTGCAAGAAGGACCACCCGGGCAAGGATTGTAAGGGCGACCTGGTGGAATGCCACCACTTGCGGCAGGAAGGGGCACATGATCATTCGAATGCCACAAGAACCCGGATTCTTGGAACTACAAACCACCACTGGGACCACTGCTAGAGTCCCCTCGTTGCTACTACTACTGGAGGAGGTAGAGGTAGTACGGGAGGTGGCTGGACCATCTATCGTCGCCTCTGCCTAGAGTCATCCACAGAGGCCGGGACAGAACTATCCACAGAGGCCGGGACAGAACTATCCCCAGAGGGCCGGGCAAGGCACCGATCCTCAACGCTGGAGACCGTGTTGCGAGGCAGCCAGTGATGACCCGAGCCCACGCTGGTGAGCTATTACCCTCACGAAGAGGCTTAGACTTTTACTTTCTTTAGCATTTCATTGACTAGTTTTCCTTTTCGTTGTCATGTAAAAGGGAATTGAACTATAAACCCTTCATTTTATTTCGTTACGAACCTTTCAATTCCATTTGTGAACCATGACTTATTTATTTAATGACAATTGTTCCCTCAGCTTTCGATATTTGCTTTCCTATTTTGCCCTATACCACACCCAATATCCCTTTTGAAGCCAAACCACACCCACCAGAGAAGTGTGAGGTCTTGAGACCCGGGATGATCTTACTACGAGAGTACCTGACCCCGGCAGTCCAGTATGCATTGATCCTCAAGATCAGGGAGTTAGGTGTGAAGGAAGGAAATTTTACACCCCTACCTTCAAGAACGGTTCGACCATGAAGGTGAAGATCATGTGCCTAGGCAAGAAGTGGAACCACACCACCAAGACCTATGAAGAAGTGGAGGTGCCACCAATCCCGGAGGAACTGCAGACCATCATTAGAGCTGCAGTTAAGGCAGCACAAGAATTGGAGGAAGCCCGTCCCAGACCTAACCTCAGACGTCTGCATCATCAATTTTTATGGAAAAGAAGGTAAGCTAGGGTTGCATCAAGATAAGGATGAATCCCTAGAATCCATCACCAAAGGAGTTCCAGTGGTTTCCATATCACTTGGAGACGACGCGGAGTTCCTATTTGGTGACCAGAAGAGGATGGACCTTTCCACCAAGATCCTCCTGAAGTCAGGTGATGTACTGATCTTTGGTGGGGCAGCTAGACTCATCTACCATGGAGTGAAGAGAATCAAGCCCAACACAGCCCCCACATCCGTTATTAACCAGACTCACCTGAAACCTGGCAGATTAAACCTGACCTTTAGACAGATCTAGCTTTGTACTTTACAATTTCAGCTTTGTAATCATTAAAACTGCTCATGAAGCTTGCAATAAGAATGGAAATACTAAGAATTCATTTCTTCATGTAGGCGCTGGAAATTTTGAGATCAAGCTGAATGTGTTGAACCAGGCTCAAGCAAAGAGCAATGGAATGGTCATCACAGGTATAAACGTTAACCCTGAGTAATTACCTTGGAACGTTTACCCAAAATCTTAAAAACCTATTCTACAATTTCAGGAACGTTCCTAGTTAATGGAGTGGAGGCCACAGTCCTGTTTGATTCTGGTGCCTCCCACTCCTTCATATCACAAGCGTTTCATGATAAGATCGATGCTCCGACCGAGGATATCCACGACTGCTCAGTCTTGCTGCCATCCAAAGAACGGATCAAGTGTAGTAAGCAGTGCAAGAATCTGAGCATACACATCAAGGGAGCGGACTTCCTTCTGGATGCCATAGTCTTCCCTGGCATGGGATTTGACATTATTGTGGGCATGGACACGCTACAGCGGTATCGAGGCAGACTACATGTGCAGAGCACGTCTCCTCTGAAGTCAGCAGGGACCACCGTATCGTACCGAATGCAGCCTAAGCAGCCGACTGTGAAGGTTGTATCGGCTCTATCCCTGATGAAGGAAGTATCCAAGGGCGCGACTGCTTACTACTGTTATGCCCAGGATCTGAGGACGGATCCGAAGTTCCAGAGCAATGTTCCCATTGTGTCGGAGTACCCCGACGTTTTTCCAGAGGAGCTACCTGGACTACCACCGCTGAGAGAGGTCGAATTCAATATTGACCTCATACCTGGTACGGGACCGATTGCTAAGGCTCCCTACCGGATGGGCCCTGCTGAGATGGTCGAGTTAAAGAAGCAGTTGCAGGAGCTACTGGATAAGGGTTTCATTAGACCCAGTGTCTCACCTTGGGGCGCTCCTGTGCTGTTTGTCAAGAAGAAGGACGGGAGCATGAGACTCTGCATTGACTATAGAGAGTTGAACAATGTCACGATCAAGAACAAGTACCCACTGCCCAGGATCGATGACTTGTTCGACCAGCTGAGGGGAGCAAGGGTGTTCTCTAAGATTGATCTGCGATCCGGGTATCACCAGATAGCTGTAGCTGAGCCAGACATTGAGAAGACAGCCTTCCGGACCAGATACGGCCACTATGAGTTCACAGTGATGCCGTTTGGACTGACCAATGCACCAGCGAGATTTATGGACTTGATGCAGAGGGTCTTCCAAACCCAGCTAGATAAGTCGGTAGTCGTATTCATAGACGACATTCTAGTCTTCTCTAAGAGCAAGGAGGAACATGAGCAGCATTTGAGGACAGTCTTGGAGACGCTGAGGGAGAAACAGTTATATGCCAAGTTCAGCAAGTGTGAATTTTGGCTGGACAAGGTGTCATTTCTTGGACACGTGATCTCAGCTGAGGGAGTTTCTGTAGACCCAGCTAAGATCGAGGCAGTGCAGAGCTGGCATAGACCTCGCACCGTGACAGAGGTTAGGAGTTTCCTTGGGTTGGCTGGCTACTATAGATGCTTTGTGAAGGACTTCTCCAGGCTAGCCAAGCCCTTGACCTCCTTGATGAAGAAGGACAGCCCTTTTGTATGGACAGAGGCTTGTAGGTCTACTTCAGGGCACTGAAGGACGCCTTGACCACAGCTCCAGTATTGATTATCCCAGAGGGGAATGAGGGGTACGAGGTATATTGCGATGCTTCAGGCAGAGGAATTGGCGGAGTACTGATGCAGCATGGCCGAGTAGTAGCGTATGCTTCTAGACAGCTGAAGAAGCATGAGGAAAACTACCCCACCCACGACCTAGAGCTCCTCGCCATAGTCTCGCCTTGAAGATCTGGCGGCATTACTTGTATGGAGCCACAGTCCCGGATTATGACAGACCATAAGAGTCTGAAGTACATCTGGACCCAGAAGGAGCTCAATTTGAGACAGCGACGATGGGTTGAGCTACTGGCCGATTATGACATCAACCTCCAGTACACAGAGGAAGGGAAATGTCGTGGCAGACGCTCTGAGCAGACGAGCTTATTCACTACTCGCCCTATTAGAGACGACCACGATAGCTGAGGAGGTGTATACAGCCCAGGACAGTGACGTTTATTTACAGGCATCAGACAGAAGTTAGCAGACGGGTTGACTGACGGTCTGAAGTACGACTATGAGCTGGACAGCGAGGGACACCTTCGTCAGAGGCAGACTCTGCGTTCCTCAGGATCGACAGAGCTTCAGACCAGGATTCTTTCAGAGGCTCATTCCTCGACATTATCAGTACACCCTGGAGCCACCAAGATGTACAAGGACTTGAAGCAATTATTCTGGGGGTGGGATGAAGAGGGATGTAGCTGATTTTGTCTCTCGATGCCTCACTTGTCAGAAAGTGAAGTTTGAGCATCGTCGACCAGGCGGCCAGATTCAGTCACTTCCGGTACCGTGCTGGAAGTTTGACGACACAGCATGGATTTTGTGGTCGGTCTCCCTCCAGCTAGAGGTGGACTGAACGCCATTTGGGTATAGTCGTAGGTTGACCAAGACAGCTAGGTTCATACCTATCAAGGACACATGGAAGGTGCCCAAACTGGCTGAGGCGTTTACCACAGAGCATATCCGGTACCATGGGGTACGAAGACGATCGTCTGTGATCGTGACACTCGTTTCCTCAGTCGATATTGGCGTCAGGTACAGGAGGCATTTGGGACTCAGCTACGCCTTAGCACAGCTTTTCACCCGCAGACTGATGGGCAGACTGAGCGGACTATTCAGACATTGGAGGATATTGTTGCGAGCAGACGCTCTGGATTATCAGGGGAGTTGGGTAGAGCGTCTACACCTGGTAGAGTTCTCCTATAATAACTCTTACCACGCGTCTATCGGCATGGCACCATTTCAGGCTCTATATGGCAGGCCGTGCCGGACTCCCTATCATGAGTGACCCTGCTGAGGCAGTCTTGATTGGGCCTGAGTAATTCAGACACTGCAGGATGACGTTAGGGTTATTCAGCAGCACATGAGGGCAGCTCAGTCCAGACAGAAGTCTTATGGGGATCAGCGTATCAGAGAGCTCGAGTTTCAGTTGGGAGACTGGTCTTCTTACGAGTGTCCCCGATGAGAGGGATATTCAGATTCGGGATGAGGGGAAAGCTGAGGCCCTAAGTATGTTGGCCGTACAGGATTACGGAGCGATGGGCTGCAAACGATAAATTTGACCTATTAAATACCAAGAAATAATCTTAGAGAATAATAAATCAGAAAAACCGTCAGGTTGCAAAAATCCTGGTTATTGTAGTAGAGTTTATGGGAACCAGGTATCGAACCGTGGGACTATGTGATAATTATCTAGACTTAGCAAAGGTTATAAATTGAGGGGGAATTTTGTTTTGTTCTAAACTGTGAATTATAAAAGACAACAAGAATTTAAATAACAGCTAATAATTAAAATAAAGAATATTAAAAGTGGTTGTGAATATGGAAGAACGGACTCTGGGTTCAGGTTTTACTCGTTTGATCAATTATGCTCTCTACCGGTTTAATTAAGAATAATTTGGCAAAATTCCTTTTATAGTCTTTAGATTTAAATCCTAAATTCTAATGACCTCGTTTACCAGAACATGCAAGGTTTTGATCTAAACTCAGGCAAAACACATGTAAACGGCTAGTTAAAAGGAATATAATTTTGCATCTGAGATACTAGATTTATTCAATCAGATTAAATTTTTCCACAGACATAACAATTAATATGACCTATCTATTTATCACGGGTCTGATCAAAATAGATTTCGTAAAGCAATTTAATAAACTCATGTAATTTATTAAAAAGCGAGATAATAGCATTAATCGTATCAAATTATAATTAATTTAAACCGGTAAAATAAAGTGCACAATTAAAACAAATTAATAATAACCATCTCCCAGAGTATAATTAATCTAGCCGGACATATTAAATAAATGAGCAGAGACGAGAGTAAAAGAAATCATCTGTTTCGCTAACTCCTGCTCCGTTATTCTGACAGCCCGGAATAGAATTGAGGCGGATGATAATATATGGAGAATGGTGGGGCGTGAGTTTTGTGGTGGTGGTCGAGTGATTTGTGAATTGTAAATGGATGTGTACGTAAGTGAATTGTTTATGAAATGGAAAGGTGAAGGTGGGGGCGATGGAGTAGTATGGTGTCGGGTGATTTTGTGAATGGGTTTGTGAATGGAGTGGAGCAGATTGATGGGAGAGAGTCTGAGTGTGTGTTCGGATCGATGGATGATTGATGGACAATTCAGCAGAGTGATTTTGCAGCTCTCTTTATAGATATGTGGAACTGGATGCAGACAAGGAGATGAGCGGCGCAGTAGTCAAGGGCGGTGGAGTTGGTGAGCAGATCGTGAAGATTGCAGACAGATTTCATCGGGCAGAGCAATTGATTGCAGAGCCAGTCACGTGTGCACAAATTAAGGTGGGCGATCGTCTGTAATAAATGAAGTAGCAGTTGGAGTGCGGCGCCGCGAAGAAGGAAGAAGAAGACGCCGCCAAGAACGAAGAAAAACTTCTTCGCGAGCTTCGTCCGCCTGTAGTACCGCCTGTACTACCGCCTAATAACAGGCGGTTCTCTCTTCTGTGTCCGCCAGTGGTACCGCCTGGTTTGGAGGCGGTTGCAGTACTGACGTCCGCCACTTAGGGGGCGGTTGCACCCCTCTCTTGACCGCCAGCTTCCAGGCGGTTGTGCCTTGCTGTGGTGTCCGCCAGTTTTGAGGATGTACAAGGGGCGGTTGCATATGTATATGTATACGAATGTACTCCAATCTTGAATTGGCTCCAGATTTTTCGTTATAAGTCCGTTTGTCTCGCCGTTTGTTGCGTTGGAAAGTTCGTGAGGCGAACTATGCATTTCTGTCATCATTTCCTGATTTTATCATACAAATTGGAATTAGTTCCTACCCAAAGTAAGAGTTACAAAAAGCATAGGATAAGTGTGAGAAGGTGCGTAAAAAGTTACATAAAATAATGAAGCACCTATAAAACTATATAAATTTCACACTTATCAAATCACCCCACACTTAGCTCTTTGCTTGTCCTCAAGCAAAACTCTCAAACACGAGTTCAAGTCAAGCGAATGAAACTCAACTCAAAAGGAAGGACACAGAAGAAAGATTACTAGTTTTACCAATACAGGGGCATTTTTTTTTCATAAAACAAGAAGTCATTCAAAGCTAATAATAGAGAAACAAAACCATAAGAACCTCGCCTTTAGCAATGAGCCAATCCACCTTTACATTCTCAAACCGTTAGAACGACAAGGGGCATGAAGTAAGATCTTATTCCATCATACCTTTCAATGCCACATACTCTTGATCCATAGAGAAGATTATTTTTCATTTAGCACAATGATTGCACATTTTTTTCAATTTAAGCGCTTTTAAGTTCTTTCACCACAGACTTTTCTCTCCACCCATGTAACGGCTTTGGGTCAACTATCCCAGATCACAAGGACCTTAGGTAGCTAGGTGATGAGGCACCCCAAAGGACTTAATAACCAAGTGGACGAGGCCTGACTTTGGATCAGAATTAAAATTAAGCATGCTTAGGATCAGCGGAGTACCTTGCCTTGTTCTTTTTCCAACCATTTCAATCCAGACATTCCAAGGCTCAAGGCTAAAAACAGGGTTCAGATGGTGAGTATTCTCAATCATTTAGTTCACAGAACATAGACTTCATTTTTAATCAATTAAAACCAGAAAAATTTAAAAATTTTGCACCCCAGATCAGCTAACCAATTATTCTCCTCTATGGCTTCCTTCCAAGTTGAGCAACACAGCAGGAGTCAAACAAATGCAAGAGAAAAGAGCTCAAAGATACAAAAGATAAGCTACGAAGGAGGTTACCCCACCCCACACTTAGAGTGAAGCAATGTCCTCATTGCTGTGGAAGTATTAATATTGTGCAAGCAATCCAACGGGAAACAAAAGTAAGACATATAGTAGTTCAGAGGGGAGTATGTGTAACAGTAAAGAGTGAAAAGGATTTAGAATACTCCCCAGAGTCCGTTCACGGTGTGTTGCACGGTCCACCCCACACTTGAGTTCAGCTGTAGAATCGCGTAAAATTCCTGTAAAGAAGATTCTATACAGCCAGAAGAATCAAGTTATTACTGCCTCATGCTGCCACTCCTTAATGAAGAAAAATAAGAAAATAGACTAATAACATTTTTTTTTTTTTTTATATATTAGACAAATTATTGAAGCACACAGAAAACTGTAAAGTAAATGTAAGTAAGAAAAGGATAGAGAATTCTTCCTGTAAATTGAAAATAAGTGGTGGGTTGCCTCCCACCAAGCTGCTCTGTTTTATAGTCTCAAGCTAGACTCAGTCCGATTAGGAGAAAGAGGAAGAGGAGTGGGAAGGGGTCCCACAACTTCCTAGAACTAAGTTGCGCAGCTTTCGGAACTTATGTTTTAACCGCCATGGAGAGACTCTTTTTAGGTGGCGCCGACTCCGAAACAGGGGAAGAAAGATCCTGCTGTACCTGGACAAAAGAAACTCCAAGCAAGTTAGTAGAAACATCAGCAGGACAAGTATACCTTTTCAGACGGGCCCCATTAACTTTGAAGGTTTCACCCTTCTTGTTTTCCAGTTCGTAGGCTCCAAATGAAGTAACCCCTACCACCTTAAATGGTCCTGCCCAATGAGATTTAAGCTTTCCTGGAAAGATCTTCAATCTAGAATTGTAGAGGAGCACCCAATCTCCAACTTTGAAGTCACGTTTCTTGATCATTTGATCGTGGAGTTTCTTGGTGCTCCTTGTAGATTCGAGCACTGTTGTAAGCTTTATCTCTTAGTTCTTCAAGCTCTGAAAGCTGAAATTTGCGTTTCTCACCAGCAGCAAGTATGTCAAAGTTCAGGGCCTTAAGTGCCCAGTACGCCTTATGCTCCAACTCAACAGGTAGATGGCAAGATTTCCCATATACCAGCCTAAAAGGAGACATCCCGATGGGTGTCTTGAATGCTGTCCTGTAGGCCCAGAGAGCATCATCTAACCGTAGAGACCAGTCCTTTCTTGAAGAGTTTACTGTCTTCTGGAGAATCCACTTCAACTCTCGATTGGATACTTCAGCTTGTCCATTTGTTTGTGGGTGATACGGTAGTGCAACCTTATGACGTACTCCGTACTTAGCCACAAGGCATCGAATGAACGGTTGCAAAAATGTGATCCCCCATCACTGATAATTGCTCGTGGAACTCCGAAGCGAGTGAAGATGTGCTTTTTGATAAACTTGATCACGGTCTTTGAATCAGCATTCTGGCATGGTATGGCTTCAACCCACTTGGACACATAGTCCACTGCCACCAGAATGTATTGATAACCTTGTGAAGAGGGAAATGGCCCCATAAAATCGATACCCCAACAGTCAAAAAGTTCGACTTCCAAAATGCTTTGCTGAGGCATCTCATGTCTTGAAGTATTGCCCATGCGCTGACAGCTATCACAACTAGCCACAAAGGTTTGGCAGTCTTTATGGAGTGTGGGCCAATAGAATCCGGACTCCAAAACCTTGGCTGCCGTCCGATGGGATCCATGATGGCCTCCAGCTTCTCTGGAGTGACAAAACTCCAGAACACTAGGTACCTCATCATCAGGGAGACACCTGCGAATTAAGCTATCTGCACACACTCGAAACAAGTGAGGGTCTTCCCAGATATAATGGCGTGAGTCAGAAAGGAATTTCTTTTTCTGAGCATATGATAATCATGAGGAACAACTCCAGAAACAAGAAAATTAGCCATATCAGCATACCATGGCTCTTGCACCTTTTTCAAACTGAAGACGGCTTCATCGGGAAAAAATTCATTAATAGGAATACCGTCGTCAGGAGTTACCATCCTAGAGAGATGGTCAGCAACAACATTCAGTTTACCACTCTTGTCCCTCACTTCTATATCGAATTCCTGTAAAAGAAGAATCCAACGTAGCAAGCGAGGCTTGGCCTCTTTCTTGGCAAACAAATATTTAAGAGCAGAGTGGTCAGTGTGGATAATCACTTTACTTCCCCATAAATATGATCGAAATCTATCTAAGGAGAAGACCACTGCAGGAGCTCTTTCTCAGTTGTTGTGTAGTTTCTCTGGGCATCATCTAGAGTTTTGCTGGCATAAGCAATAACTCTTAACACCTTATCTTTCTTTTGGCACAGGGCTGCACCTACTGCAAAGTCACTAGCATCACACATTATTTCAAATGGCGATGACCAGTCAGGAGAAACAACGATAGGGGCAGCTACCAATTTTTGCTTAATTAAATTAAAAGCAGAAATACAATCTTCAGAAAATATAAATGAAACATCTTTCATTAGATCAGTCAAAGGTTTAGCAATTTTAGAGAAGTCTTGAATAAACCTTCGATAGAAACCAGCATGCCCAAGAAACGATCTTACTTCCTTTACACAAGTGGGAGCTGGTAGCTTCTCTATCACTTCGACTTTTGCTTTGTCAACCTCAATCCCTTTAGCAGACACCTTGTGGCCGAGCACTATCCCATCCTTTACCATAAAATGGCATTTCTCCCAGTTGAGAACTAGGTTGGTCTCTTCGCACCGTCCAAGGATAAGATCAAGCTGTGCTAGACAAACATCAAAATCAGAGCCATAGACAGAAAAATCGTCCATAAATACCTCTATACTCTGCTCAATGAAGTCTGCAAAGATGGCCTGCATGCAGCGCTGGAAAGTGGCAGGGGCATTGCATAAACCAAAGGGCATTCTTTTGTATGCAAAGGTACCAAATGGACAAGTAAAGGTAGTCTTGTCCTGGTCCTCAGGTGCAATAGGAATTTGAAAGTACCCTGAAAAACCATCTAAAAAACAGTAATATTCCTGCCCAGCCAATCTCTCTAGCATTTGATCAATAAAGGGGAGTGGGAAATGATCTTTCCTGGTGGCTGAATTCAAACGCCTATAATCTATACACATACGCCATCCAGTGATCTTTCGTTGGGGAATGGACTCACCTTTGTCGTTTATAACAGCTTCAAAACCTCCTTTCTTAGGAACTACCTGTACAGGACTTACCCATGTGCTGTCCGATATAGGGTAAATGATCCCAGCGTCCAGAAGCTTCAACACCTCTGTCTTGACAACTTCCTTCATGTTAGGGTTGAGCCGACGCTGGGGTTGTCTGACAGGTTTGTAGTCTTCCTCCATATAGATACGATGTGTACAGAAGGCCGGGTTGATGCCTTTGATATCAGCTAGAGTCCATCCGATGGCTCTCTTATGTCTTCTCAGAACTTCAAGTAACCTGCTTTCTTGCCCAGAAGTCAAAGAAGATGAAACAATGACAGGCAAGTAATTATCATTAGCTAAAAAGCAGTACTTGAGATTAGAGGGGAGCTCCTTAAGCTCAAGTACTGGAGGTTGCTCTATAGAAGGAACAGGTCTTTGGATTTCTTTATCAAGTCTCTCCAAAGGAGGGCGATAGGCTTGAAAACCTGGTTTTCCTCTCTCTACATGTGCTAGAGCTGTATTAACATCCATATTAAGAGTTTTATCCTCAACAGAAGATATAAGAACATGTTCTAAAGGTTCAAAATCTGAAAAAGTAGAAGAAAGTATAGAATAAATCTCATCATCAGTAGAAAGTTCACATACCTCGCCATCCTCATCTTGCATACTTACCGACATAACTGAATGAGCTGAAGTAGAACTTAACTTCATCATCTTTTTCATATCAAACTCTATCTTCTCATCTCCGTACCTCAAGGTGATTCTGCCATCATGCACGTCAATGACCGCCTTGGCAGTACTTAGAAAAGGACGACCCAAAATGAGTGGGACCTCCACATCATCATCTATGTTAAAACAACAAAATCCGCAGGAAAGATGAAGCGGTCAACTCCCACTACAAGATCTCGCACAATTCCCATCGGTTTTATCTCGGATCTGTCGGCCAGCTGGAGTTTAAAAGGGACTGGGTGAAGCTCTCCTCCTTTTACCTTCAAGAAGGTTGCATATGGCATGATGTTGATGCTTGCACCCAGGTCACACAGGCCACTTCCACAATCTATATCTCCGATAAAGCAGGGAACAATAGGAGTGCCGGATCCTTCTGTTTGGGGGAAGTGCTCGAAGTAACGCCGTAGAGCACTCTTCTGTAAGGTGGACAGTCTCCTTGTCCTGCTTTTCTTTCTTTGTCACGAGATCCTTCAAAAATTTTGCATATTAGGCATCTCCTGAAGAGCATCAATTAAAGGAATATCGATAGTCAGTTTCTTAAATACTTAAGAATTTATTGAACTGCTCATCTAAACACTTCTTTTTCATCCTATTTGGAAATGGAAGCTATTCGCTTAGGAGTAGAAGAAGGTACATCAATTTGAATAGAAGATGGAGAAGGGAAGAATTGATTGGAGCCTGTATCTCCTCAGAAACTACCACTGGTGGGACCGAAGGCTCTGGTGATTCATTAGAATGGGTGATCTTTTCACCAGTTTGTTGTGCAGTCACTTGCTCTTGATTATTCCCCAGCTGCTTGCCACTTCTTAATGTCACGGCTGCACTGAGCTCATCCTCAGGTTGGATTCGAGAGTACCACAGTTGCAGATCCTAAGGCCTTGGCCGTCTCTCTCGGATTCTGCTGGTTGAGATGGAAATGAGCCGGCTGCCTTTGATGCTGGTTGTAAGTAGCTGGTTCATCTGCTGCTAGATTTCTCTGGCTATCCATCAGGATTGGTTGAGAGTTTGTTGTTCCTTCTGGTTGGTAGCCATGGAAGTAATTATATCTTGGAGCTTTCCATCTTTTCATCAGATGATTTGGCAGGTGGCTGGTAGATTCTGGCCCTGTCCCATCTGCATCTGAGGACGAGCTTGATTGTATGGTTGCCTAGAGAAGCCTGGGGGACCCTGCGCATTGCTTTGTAAAAGATTAGAATTTAAAGCATTGTTGGGATTACCATACCTGAGATTCGGATGTTGATTTCGGTTCCAGGGCTGTTGGTAATTCCCTTGTCCTACAAAGTTGGCTTCTTCAGCGATCCGTATCTCCTCCAGATAAGGGCATACTTCAAACGAGTGGTCACCACCACAATGAGAGCACAGAGGCTCAGATGAGGATGAAGAAGCTATCCTCTTTACCTGCTGAGAAGGCTGACCATTAATTAGAAAATCGTCAAATCTTTTTACTAGTGAGCTTACCAGTGTGGATTGTTGAGCTTGTGACTCTGCCATCTGCTCCATCCAAGGATCTATATTTCTTGCACCTTTGGCACCCATAGTCATAGTTCTGCCACCTTCGGTGCCCCACTGACGAACTTCTTCTATGTACGTCTCCATGGCCGCCATGAAATCATTGCCGGATCGGTTGAGGATGTTTCCTCCCAAAGCTGATCTAACTTCGGCTTGATGTATATGCTGCAAACCATTAAAGAATGTCATAGCAATACACGTGAGATCTTGTCCGTGATGAGGACACTGTCGGAGCATTCTTTAAAACGATCCCATGCTTCACAGATAGTCTCAGTACCTCCCTGTTTAAAAGCAAGTAAAGCAGCAACCAAATTCCTAGTTCTAGAAATAGGATAATATTTTTCATAGAACCTGGTTGTCATCTCCTCCCAACTAGTGATAATACCAGAGGGAAGACAGTAGAACCATTTCATTGCTTCACCGGTGAGGCTGCTAGGAAATAAACTCATTCTAGCATACTCCAGGAGACTATCTGAGCACCCAATTTGATCAATATTTATTAGAAATCGGTTGACATGATCTAGGGCGTCGTTGGGGTTGGAACCGTCAAATGTGCCTGAGGGCATCTCTCGTATAATCGTGTCCACACATGCAACCGCATGGATTTGGGTGGACGCTTAGGCGGACAAGAGAGTCACAACCGCATGAGCAACCGCATGAATTAATGCGGACAAGAGGAGAGGAGACCGCATGGAGAACCGCCCATAAAGGCGGACAAGAGTAATATTAGCTAGAGGTGTCCACATGGAATGAAGCGGACAACAAAGCGGACGTGTGTAAATGTCGAGAATTAACGCGGACAGTTTTCTTCTTCGCCGACTCTGTAACTTGATCTGCCATATCCATCTACTCCGCACCGCTACCTTAATTCCTCACGCGTGAGCTCTGTCCCCTGCAATTAATGAGCAATCAATGAGCAATCCACATGCAAAATCCTTTCACGCGTGATCCAGCTCTTTCTGCCGCCTCAATCAATTCCTCACGCGGTGTTACCTATCTGCTGCCTCTTCCTTTCTCTATATAAACACACGTACCTTCTGCTTTCAAAGACACACCACACCCAACATACCACATACCACAGACTACCATCGTCCATCTCATTTCTCTTCTCCCGTCTTCTCCATTTTATTTATTTTTCATTCCACCATATCCACCTCTAGTCCTACGTATACAAAATAGCAGAACGAATGCAGGAGTGACTACAGATGATTTCTACTACTCTTGTTTCTGTTATCTATTTAATATGTTAGGCTAGAATTTATACTCTGGGAATGGTTATTATGTGTTTGTATTAATTATGCAATATGTTTTACTGGTTTTATTTAAATACAGTTGTTACGATTAAAGCTTATCTTTCGCCTTTTTAATAAATGTCATGAGTTTTATTAAATTGCTTGCTGAAATACCCCTAAATTAATTTAAATTAATTTAGGGGATTTCTTTATTAAAAAACTTAAATTATTATATGTAATTATATTGAATTATTATATGGAAATATGAAATTATTTAGGGGTTTTCTCCTATTTAACCCTAATTATTATACATTATTATATAGTATTATGAATTTAATAATAAGATTTATAAGTCAATAAATCTTGGGAAAATTATCAAACACTCCAAATATATTATAAAGATTTTAGGAAGTGTTGGAACATTGTTTGGAAATATAAGAGTCAATATAAAATTCTAGAAACCTTAAAGCTTATTAAGCCTTGCTAGAGTTGACTTTTTGAGAATGGTCAAACCAGGCCATGAAACCTATACCAAAAAATAGGTTATGAAAAACATGAAGATCGATAAAAAGAACGTCAAAAACGGATCATCCTAGCCAAAGTTATGCTAGTTTGAAGTTTAGAGCCAAAATTTCATAAACTGCCACGTGTCAGCCTCTCGTGCGCCCCAACACTTAGTCGGTTCTATCTCCTAGTTTTTCTCTAACAACCACCCGATTTTGACCTAACTTGTGACGGCTATATCTCTCTCGTTACTTCGAATTTTCCAGTGCCGTCTTCACCACTCTCTTCTCCTTAATTCCCTCTTTACAATCATAACTCATACAAGCCCTAACTCCTTCTACATCGACGGGAAAGTTGATCCAAAGTTGTCAACTTTCGAGTTCGTAACCCAGTTTCCAGTTTCATCCGATTTCAGCCTGATTCATAACCGGTTGGAAGTTATAGCCGCTCAAAGTTCCTGATTTTTCAGCACATAAAATCATACCGAAACAGAGAGATCCTCGAAGGTTGCTTCACGAATTGGTCGGAAGTTCGAGTTTTTCCAGAAAAACGATTTCGAATCGCTTCGATTCGGGCAATTCCGGTGAGTTTCCGATCAATTGCTCCGATAATGTAGTTCGTAATAGTATTTCCGACCTAACCCATGTTTCAATTGTGTCAATTACGCTCTAGATTAGGAGAATTTGGCGAATTAATATCCGGATCGTACTCTGTAGCTAGTTTTTAACCCTAACGTTCGAATTGAATACGAAACTGGGTGAACTCTGGATTAAAATTGGGGAAATCAACATCATTGGAACCGAAATTGTATTACGAATCCATAGGAACAAGAATCGCGTGATTTCGTTCTGTAGATTGTGAGGAATCGTCGAATTAGTACTCGGTTTGGTAACAGAGGTCGCTGATGAACTCGGTGCTCAGGAGCCGTTCGATCTCAGTTAATAAAGATGGACGGCCACGATTAAAACATACGATTTTAAAGTATAAGTTTTTATATTGTTTCCAGGAATAAACCCTAACTTGTTTAATTAATTTAAATATCTTCCCGAATGTATTTTGACTTGAAATTTTAACCATAGATTCCTTATTTTATGTAGTTTATTTTGATGTAAATTATTAAGGTTTTGGAGTTTTTAAACATAAGTTATGATTTTTACAAGTTACGGGTTTTCTGGAATTATTTGGCTAAATTAAAAAGATATTTTTATGAAATAAAAATTTTATAATATGTCTAAAATGTTATAGTTACTGTATTTAAATTTGGGAATTTTTGGGCAACGGTAAAGGGTTTTAAAAATTGTGTTTATGAGTTTTTCATAAGAATAACCTATAATATAAAGTTTTAATGTAATCAAAAATTAAAGTAAGGTTTGTTAATTAACTTTTGAGCTGGGAAAAATAAAGGGAGCTAAATTAAAATTTTATAACAGTAAGTTTATAAATGTTTGTATTAGCTTTTAAGAGAAATGAAATTATTTACGTGTATGTATATTTACTTACTTAAGTAGGAACTTATATAAATTAAGGAATTTAATTATCCTACATTTTATCTACTATATTATATGGGGGTTAATGTTTTAAATAAACTAAGGAACAAATATGTATAAATATTATTTAATACGCATTTAAAAAAAAAAAAGAGGAATTAAGAAGTAACTTAAAGTAAATCAGGGAACTAATTAAAGTACCACTTATAATTACTAAACTTTATAAGAATCTAGAACCTTAAGATATGGTAAAAGAAATACTTTATGAAATATACTTAGAATACAGTTTAAGGTTGTATTAATAAGATAGTTTAAATATGGTGAATTACATAGGGAAACGTCTTGGTAATTTCTAATACGGGTATACTTATATATATTAAATAAATCAAGGAAACACATTATGTTATAAACTTTAAGTCAGTTGTGTTAAGCCTAGAAGTTATTGAACATTATAAATACAGTAAAAATGTCCTATAAATGCTATGGATAAATTTTAATACATAAAGATATATATATATATATATATATATATATATATATATATATATATATAAACATACATGTATATAAATACATTAATATGGTTGAGGGAAGTAATAATCCTGGTGACAGTTATAATAAGTAGGTTATATATATATCTTAAACCTTAGGTTTTAGTCAGTGAGTGATTAAATAATCACTATTAATTTAAGAGTTTTTGTTACACAACATAACTTAACCCGGTCTTGGGCTAATCCATTAAGCCCAGGTCTATGAATCCAAAAGCCCACTTTAACAATCGAAAGAGAGTTTGGGCCACTCTCAGGAATAAATTCTAAATCATTCCAAACTAAACGAGGTGGGCCTAACAAAGGATTTAGTTAACAAGTCGAGCCCAAACCTTTGTAAAAGAATAATGGTAAACCTAGAACTATTAATCAGTAAGTGAAGAAGGTTGTTTAGTTTGTAAGTCTTTTAACTAATCGACGTTTGGAACACCTTAATTATAGGTTACTGTTGGGGAATCACTTTTACGAGTTAGTTATTGTGCTTCACGTACCAGGTACGATTTCTCGTACTCCGATATTTTTGATGATTGACTTGTGGGATGTTCTGGAAAACGCTAACTGACTTTAAGAGGAATTTCTAAAAAAAGAATTGGTTGTGTGACTAACTCAGTTGTGTGACTAACTGAGCCTTGAGCATGAAATTTACATGGGTACTGGTTCTTTCTATTTGGTGTCCGTTAGACATTGACTGCTTAGGGTTTACGCTTCTGCACTCTGTAGGACTGAGTGTTTTGGTATTGCTCTGGGTAGTTGGTGGTCTAGTGGGAATTTGGAAAAGGTCATTCTTGGAAATCTTTCTTTCGACGTGCGCGCGTCTTTAATGGTAACAACAGGGGGCTGTATATCCCTCGCCCATAGGGGCATTGATATTTGACAGCAGGGGGCTGTATATCCCTCGTCCACTAGGACATTGAAATTATGACAGCAGGGGGCTGTATATCCTCGCCCATAGGGGCATTGATATTTGACAGCAGGGGGCTGTATATCCCTCGTCCACTAGGACATTGAAATTATGACAGCAGGGGGCTGTATATCCCTCGTCCATATGGACATTGATATTGGCGGTGGGGGCCATCTCTCCCAGTTAAACTATTCCACCCTTGAGTTCTTGTCTTGGATCTATTTCATCATTCCTAGTCCTTTGTGACTATCTGAGTTTTCTACTCCTAACGGGAATTGGGTTTAACTAAGGAAATGGTTGTTCACTAACACCTGATTGATTTTGTTCCACTAACTTTATTTCTCAGTTATTAAACTTTATTCTTATCTTAGTATCTTGATTTGGTGATTGTGAAACGCTTTATTTCTCTGAGTGTTTTAAGTGCTTGTTTTCAAGTTATTGTTTATTTAAGAACTATATTTTAAGTTGTTTTGGAGGATCGTACCAGTTCCATTCCAGGGAACTGACCCGCCCCTTCCGGGGTGGGCTGCTTGGTTTTATCTTGCAGGTACGTGTTATCTTACAGGTGGCCACGAAGAGAAAGAGTGATTGGGATGGGATAGGCTTGGAGAGTTTATACGTTTATTACTGCTTGTTTTTGTTTAAGTTTTCTCGTGGTTCAGGCCGTGACTTTTGTAATCATTAAGTTGTGTTTTGGTGAGGTTGGTACCGGGTGTTTGGAACCCGATGATCTGTACGTCTTTAGTATTTTATTTCCGCTATAAATATGTTAAATAGGGGCGTTACACTTGCTAAGTCTATTTTGATCAGACCGGTGATAAATAGATAGGTTAATTAAGCCGTAAATCTGGAGAAAGCTTATTATGATTTAATAAGTTAGTATTTTCAGATGCATAAATAATTCTCATATCTAAACCGTCCGTTTACACGTATTTTGCTTGAGTTTTCATCGGACCTTGCATTTTCAGGTAAACGAGTTCTTTTGAGGCTATGATTTAGTCCTTAAGATAATAAGAGGAATTTTGCCAATCAATTATAATTAAACCTGTAGACATAGCATGAAAGAGCAGATATTATTAACCTGAACCAGAGTCCCGTTTAATTTATCTATTAACTTAGTTTATTTTATCTTTCCTTTTTATTTATAATACAAGTCAATTAATCCCCCCTTTTTGTGACACGCTTAGGTACTATAATATGCACATTAGTCCCACGGTTCGACATCCGGTCGCTTACATTTCACTATACTACCACGACCGGGATTTGTTTGCAGCCCGACGTTTATTTTAAGTTTTTAATTTCTTTTCTTTTATTTTTACACCAGTTTAACCACTCAGATATACACGTCTGCAAAATGGCGCCGTTGCCGGGGACTAGATTTATTCTAGTCCCTAAGCCACGGATTATTCACTTGTTATATTAGAATATTTTGTCTATATTATTTTTGTTTTTTTTATTATTATTATCTTTATATCTTGTTATATTATTATCATGTTTGTTTTCTAATGTTTCAGTAAGTACGTACTAAAAAAAAAGAGCGCAACAGGGGCTGTCCGCCTAGCCGTCCGCCCCAGCCCATGCGGACACTCATGCGGTCCGCCCTCCTGTCCGCCCAACGCCAAGCGGACGCCACTGAGGACGCCAGCACCCTTGTCCGCCTCATTAGCTGCGGACTCCCACGCGGACGCCAATAAGGCGTGTCCGCCTTGTCCCGTGCGGACGTCCAAGCGGACGCCACAACTCCATCGCTCCGCCCTCCTGTCCGCCCCAGCTCACGCGGACGTCCAAGCGGACGTCACCAGGGCTTTTTAAAAAAAAAATTCCGCGTTTCATTTAGTCTGTTCTTCCCAAACTCTCAATTTGCTCCAGCTCGACCCGAAGAGAAGAACAAGCTCGCGACTCCAGTCCATCTCCAAATTGCTCCAGCTTCTTCATTTCTCCATCGAACCACTTATATTATTATTATTTTTGTTTCTAATCATTTTATTTTCTAATCTGTTTCAGTAGTTTCGTTTTATACATAAAAACACCAAAAAAAAATCTGTAGGTGGCAAATGGAACAGGTGTTCGAACAAGAGTTTTGCTATTCACAGTATTTATACTGCTCCGTATGTGGGGGAGCTCATGATTATGAGGATTGTCTCATATTACAAGAACAACTCTGGTTAGAGGATCAACCAGATTACCTGGAGAGACTCGCTCAACGAGAACAACAACCAAAGAGCGAAATAGTTCATGAGGTAGAACAGCACCCCACTACGGATGTAAGTTATTCTCTTCCCTCTACGGTCACCTACCGCCAGTTTCCATCCTTCTGTATGTTCTATCTAGAAGATGAGGATATTTACATCCTCGAAAATAAAGAGAAGGAATTGCCATCACCTCCCGCCAAGATATCCAAACAAAACACCACTATCACCTTCGAAGAATCAACTTTCTCTGAAGATGATATCGAACAGCGTTCTTTCTATAAGCCTCACCTACAAGAGGAGGATGTTTACATCCTCTAAATTGAGGAAGAAAAGTCATCACCTCTGGGTCTTCTATTAGAACTACGTTACCGGCAGTACCTCCTCAAACACCAAGTTTTGTGGGTATTCATTTTCCTATTATATTTGCCGAAGTAAGTAACGTTTTGTTTGATCCAGGTGGTTTGATTAATTATTACCAACAACTCGTTTTCCTGGCAGAACTGTTGTCTACTTATTTTTGATCCAGGATAACAAAGCGGGCGTCTAGCCAAAGACGTTAAAGAGGGCAGCTTCCCGGGAGGCAACCCGGATGAACTTTTATTTGCTTTTATGCTCTTTTAATTTTCAGGTTCTCTTTAAATTTTATTTTTGCTAACTTTTAACCCCGTTTATAGTATGGTTGCTTCTAGTGTCTTACGCAGGTGCACCTTCATATCCACACTGCAACCAAGCTACGCTACTTGAGGCTGAAGCTCAAGTGTGGGGGAACTCCTTTAACAACTAGCAAAAATAATATCAGGGGAGTACCGGTTTCTTTAATTGTGCTTTTATTTAAATAAAATCTGCAGAGGAGCGTTTATGTGCTTAAATGAATATTCGTGAGCTTTGTGTTCTCTCTATTTTATCTACTTACCGATAAGGTCTTCTCAAACTTTCCCTTGTTTTTCTGGTGAACAATGAGGACATTGTTCAAATTAAGTGTGGGGGAGTGTGCCCTTTCGGTGGAATTTTGTGCTTAAATGCTTAATCTCTCTACTTATCTTGCGTTTGTCCAATTCAATATCGTGACCCCTTATATGTGGGTTGTTCTCTTTAGGAATAAATACTGTTATGAATTGTGGGATAATGGTACAAAATTTTAAAATTTTGATTACTTTTGAGGAGCATTTTATATGCGGTGTGACCAAATAATCTGCAAATGGTTGGATTTATTGCTCAGGGTTTCTTTCTGTCTTCTCTCTTAGGGATTGCTAAGGGGTGCTTCTCTGTGTTAAAAAAAAAAAGAAAGAAAATACAAAATAATAAGGGACTTGCGAGACACCATTGTTAAACAACAAAGAGAGTTGAGTGTTCTTGAATACAAAGGCATGATGCCTACATTTCTCATCCCTTATGCAAAAGTGAAACAAATGCATGAATCTTTTTTTTTCCTTTTGTTTTCTCCTCAATGGCCATTCTTGAGAGAAGTTGGCCATGGTAAAAGTTCTCAGAGTCACCTAAGCAAAAGAAACATTGAAGTACCTTAGATCATACCCCGAAACTCTATATTTTATTTTTACCCTGAGCACACCTATGCCACCAGCAGTTGATTTTTCACACTCCTCGAAAAGTTTAAAGATCATGTTTATCCTACCCTTCATAATAATATTTGTTAGTATTGAGCATTCCCTACTTACTGGGTACGTGGTTTTGCTTGGGACAAGCAAAAAGATAAGTAAGGGGGTGTGTGATAAGTGTCCAAATGAGCATGTTTTATAGGTGTATTTCATATATTATATTAACACTTTTCTTGCTCATTTCTCCACTTCGGTTAGTTTTCCTCTAGTTTATGTTTTATTGTTTATCTCACAAATTTATTGGTTTAACATGAGGAAAACCGAGCTGGGAGTAAAGTAGACGAAGAGACGAACGCATAGACGCAAACGGCTCAGAAAACGGAGTCCAAACGAAGAATCTAGAGCCGGTCAAAGTTCGTAAGAAGAAATAACTCGTGTCCACACATGCAACCACATGGATTTGGGCGGACGCTTAGGCGGACAAGAGAGTCACAACCGCATGAGCAACCGCATGAATTAATGCGGACAAGAGGAGAGGAGACCGCATGGAGAACCGCCCCATATAAGGCGGACAAGAGTAATATTAGCTAGAGGTGTCCGCATGGAATGAAGCGGACAACAAAGCGGACGCGTGTAAATGTCGAGAATTAACGCGACAGTTTTCTTCTTCGCCGACTCTCTGCAACTTGATTCTGCCATATCCATCTACTCCGCACCGCCTACCTTAATTCCCTCACGCGTGAGCTCTGTCCCCTGCAATTAATGAGCAATCAACATGCAAAATCCTTTCACGCGTGATCCAGCTCTTTCTGCCGCCTCAATCAATTCCTCACGCGGTGTTACCTATCTGCTGCCTCTTCCTTTCCTCTATATAAACACACGTACCTTCTGCTTTCAAAGACACATTCACCACCCAACATACCACATACCACAGACTACCATCGTCCATCTCATTTCTCTTCTCCCGTCTTCTCCATTTTATTTATTTTTCATTCCACCATATCCACCTCTAGTCCTACGTATACAAAATAGCAGAACGAATGCAGGAGTGACTACAGATGATTTCTACTACTCTTGTTTCTATTTATCTATTTAATATGTTAGGCTAGAATATTTATACTCTGGGAATGGTTATTATGTGTTTGTATTAATTATGCAATATGTTTTACTGGTTTTATTTAAATACAGTTGTTACGATTAAAGCTTATCTCTCGCCTTTTTAATAAATGTCATGAGTTTATTAAATTGCTTGCTAAGTCTATTTTGATCAGACCGGTGATAAATAGATAGGTTAATTAAGCCGTAAATCTGGAGAAAGCTTATTATGATTTAATAAGTTAGTATTTTCAGATGCATAAATAATTTCTCATATCTAAACCGTCCGTTTACATGTATTTTGCTTGAGTTTTCATCGGACCTTGCATTTTCAGGTAAACGAGTTCTTTGAGGCTATGATTTAGTCCTTAAGATAATAAGAGGAATTTTGCCAATCAATTATAAAAACCTGTAGACATAGCATGAAAGAGCAGATATTATTAACCTGAACCAGAGTCCCGTTTAATTTATCTGTTAACTTAGTTATTTTATCTTTCCTTTTTATTTATAATACAAGTCAATTAATCCCCCTTTTTGTGACACGCTTAGGTACTATAATATGCACATTAGTCCCACGGTTCGACATCCGGTCGCTTACATTTCACTATACTACCACGACCGGGATTTGTTTGCAGCCCGACGTTTATTTTAAGTTTTTATTTCTTTTCTTTTATTTTTACACCAGTTTAACCACTCAGATATACACGTCTGCAGCACCGGAGAACTTCTAGTAACACACAAGTAGTCAAGAACCACACTATCACATATCTCATGCATCAGAAATTAAACAAGGACGAAAATGATTTAGCAACGTCGACAAACTCACTTAGATGTGTCACACCTACACAAGCAACTAGCTCACGACAAAAGGAGTAGCTTATTAATGTACAGATAAGAAGATAAGCAAAGGCTATTAATGAACATCATTACATAGCCATAATAGATTCAGACAAAGACATTTATGAGCATTAATGAACCAGACAAGGTTAGACAAGTTGAAGTGTGCAAGTGGTGACCGACCACTTGTGAGACGCGCCACCAACTTGCCCAATCACAAGGCTACACGTGTGTTGATGGCCTCAGATCAAGTTGGAAGATAATCTGCAGTAAAGTGTGGCTATTATAATAAGAGAAGAAGAAGTAATCTATTTCTAGAGTCTACATACTCATAGGCCGTTAGTTACACCTTAACTAACGTGTATATATATGAGCATTTATGTCCTATGTAATTCAAGCTTTTGAGATAGAAAAGAGGAGGTACAATCTGAGCAAGTGAGAGTCAGACTAGAGTGTGTGTAAGTGCTAGAGAGTTGGTGAGCTTGAGAGGACAGGGTTAGAGTGTCAATACTTTGGGTATTTGATAGACCGACAGGTCGGGGAGCGGTCGGTGAACCGTAGGCCGATAGTCAGGTGAGGATTAAGGACTTTAGGGGTAAAGTCGAAACTGTCTTGGGAGTCTGTGTGGGGCGAGGGGGATAGAGTGGATTTCGTGTGTGTAAATTCTCAATTGAAATGGAGTTTCCAGTTAAAGTTTATCTCGTGTCTTCCCTTAAAGTATCAAAGTTTATTTTGTGTCAACGATACGTCAATGACAGGTCGGGGATGCATCAGGAGCGCAAGCTAGTTTCAATTGGTATCATAGCAGGTCTCTTCTAGAAAGCTAATTGCTTTGGGAGAGGATCAAAATGACTCATGCAAGCCTACTAGCGTCAGAAGAAGGTTCTACACCAAATAGGCCACCACTTTTTAATGGAGACAACTACACTTACTGAAAGAACAAAAGAGTTTCATATCAAGTCTGATGATCCCAGGATGTGGAGGGTTATATCACTTGGTGAATATACCTTCCAAGATGCTAAAGGACAAGACATATCAGTAGACAACATTACGGATGATCAAATCAAGAAGTTGATTTTCAATGCACGATGAAATACCCCGAACTTAAATATAGGGATTAAAATTAATCTAATACGTATTTAAGGGCCTAATGGTACCTAATTAATATTGGTAAGGAAAATAAATTCAAAAGAAATAAAGAAACGCTTAAAAAGCGAAAAAACGTTAAATAAGCGTTAAATGACCATAGGAGGTATGAGACCTCGGTTAGCGTATTATATGAATTATTAAGGCTTAATGATGCCTAAATAATATAAGGAAACAATTTCCAAAGAAAACGGATCCTTAAAATGGATTAAAAACACAAACGAATCATAAAGCGTGTTTTTCGAGGAAACCGGGAAAACGCGACTTTAAGCGGGTCAAATAGACTCGTAATAATTTTGGTCAACCAAATAGTCACTAATAAACGTTAGTGAAGGTCTAGAGCCAATAAAATCAATAAAACGAGAAAATAGTAAAAACTGTAAAAAACGGGAAGTTGGGGGGTAAAAGTGTAAATAAAATAAATAAGTGTGTCCACTATCGCAAATATAATTTTAAAACCCATAATAGGGCTGTGTGTGAGCCGATTTAATTTCCCCTCACATACCCTTAATTACTCCTTATTTGCAAAAGACAAAACAAAAGTAAAAGTAAAAAGTAACTTATTACTTTATCTCACCCTCTCTCTCCTACTCTCTTATTTTCCCCTCTCACTCACGTACAGCTCTCCCTCACTCTCTGATTCTTTCTTCTTCTTCCCAAGCAGGCGACAACAATGGCGATTTGCCATTTCCCACACCAACACCCACTACTAGAAAACAGTAGTTTACCTACGGAAATTACCTACGGAAAATATTCCGAAGGTAATTACCAACGGAATACCTACGGTTTACAATAGCAGCCCTTAGTTAAGTTATTACCTATGGAGTACCGACGGAATTCCAACAAAACATTTACCGACGGAATATTCCGTAGGTATATTTGAAGGGAAAAGTGCGCGGGGAGTGGCTGGGAATGGCGCGTATAATGCTAACAATTTACCAACGGAATAATCCGTCGGTAATTACCTACGGACGAATCCGACGGTAATAGCTTCGTAGTGATAAGCGAGAGTTCAGGTTGAAACGCGGCGTTTTTCTACATGAAGATTACCTACGGACTACTTCCGTCGGTAATTACCTACGGATTTATCCCTCGGTAATAGCCTCGTAGTGCAAGCGAGAGTTCAGGCTTGAAACGCGGCGTTTTTCTACGTGAAGATTACCTACGGAATTGTTCCGTCGGTAATTACCTTCGGATTATTCCGTCGGTAATGGCTTTGTAGTGACAAGCGCGGGTTCAGGCTTGAATGCGGCGTTTTTCTACATGAATATTACCTACGGACTTGTTCCATCGGTAATTACCTACGGATTTTTCCGTCGGTAATACATTCATAGTGATAGGCGGGAGTTCAGCATGAAACGCGGCGTTTTAAAATGAAGATTACCTACGGATTAATCCGTCGGTAAGATTGGGAAAATTAAAACGCGCGCTTGGGAATTTTCTTCCTTAGCGTCTGGTTTCTTCTTTCTAATTCAGAACATCCTCTTCAGTCATCGTTCTCTCGCAAAGGCGCCGAACCATTGAAGAATACCTTCTTTCTCTCGCGCTTTTCTCCATTGCGTAGCCCTGTGTTTATCTCGCGCTGCATATCCATTGAAGAGCTCCCAGTTGCTGGTTCCATCTCTCATTCGTACACAGAGAACGATTACTTATTCGTACACAGTGAAGAGGCTGGAATCGGAGGGTTTGAAATCGAAGGTGCTGTAATTGGTAATATACTCAGAACTTTTCTTATTCTTTGGAAACTACAAAATTAGACGGTAACTTCAAATTATACAATATTTAATTTTGTCAGTAGTTGGATAATTAGGGTTCATGTGGGATGACGATACAGCAGGTAGTTCCTCCTTCATAGTCCTAATCTTTCCTATCGATCGTGATCTCGTAGTATAAATTGACTAGATTTTAGAATCAATTTGTTGGATTCATTGCACGCCTTCCTTTTCTTTGTAAATTTAATTTGGCATTGACAATCATGTTCATCTCGAAACCAAACACAACGAACTTCTGCAAATACGGGAATTCCCGAGGTGAAGTTATATATTTCTGCGAATTAATTCTTGTTCCCTATGTGTAATAGTATTGATGTTGTTGCTATATTAAGGACTTCTTTGTTTCGTTTTATAGCATTCTGTTGATTATTGGATATGGCGGGATCTCATCGCTCCAGAATTAGAGAGATTCTTGAAAAATGTTGTAAGAGTTCATCGACAAGAGGAGGCAGATATTTTATGTTCCATTTTTTACTACCATTAGCTTCTTTCTACTGGAGACACAGCAGTGCACGGCACTTTACAGGGTGTGAGTGTTTCCCTAAGTTCATATTTATGCTAACGCTGTCCTTTAGCTCTTTAGTTTACCATCTCTTCTGCCATCCATATTGATTGCTGTACCTTCTGTTTATAATCTTCTGCCCCCCCCCCCCAATTTGCATATCCCTTATACTCTGAGTTTTGTGTTTAGCTTATTTGTTTCAAAATTGAAGGTGTTCACAAATTCTGGGCCAAGTTTTTTATGCTCTTGAATAATCATAACAAGATAGAACACTTGATAGCGAACACCCTCAATGCCTTAACTTTTCTACATGTCATCCTCTTCACAAGATGTGGATACACTCTTCTAGTTGCTTCTTATGTTATATAACCTACACTGTTTTGGGTTGAAATAATAAACCCCTTCTTTGTTACATGTTGTTTGCGTCAGTCCACAGTTCAAGTACTCCCTTACTTTTTGTGTGATTGACTTTTAATTTTATCTATAAATACAAACAGAATGAGCACATGTATATTTTGTTGGATCCGTCAAGCCTAAATCTGTTGGTAATAATTCTGTATTTGCAAGAGTTGTTCTAGGAGTTATAAGTCCAGATATGACCATTACAGTAAGGAAAAACTCATATACCCTATATTCAAAAACAATCCCTCAAGAGTCAAAACTTATTTGTTGGCAGCATCAAAGTAAAATAATACTGAGACCTCATGGACTTGTAAAGATATGTGTGTGTGTGAGATAGAACATGAGAAGTATGAATAATTCAAGTGTGTCATAATATCCAATGAAGTATATATGGACAGAAAAAAAGATTTTTTTAATAAATTAAAATCAGTCTGATCAATCTTTGCCCTTTTTTTCTATCAGTTTGGTTACGTTTTGCTGCTGGTGTGCACTGGAGATGTGCTGCAACTGCATGCTTTGATCGAGTAAAAGCTTCTTGATATCCCTCTAGTAAGAAGTAAGTAAGTAGACTATTCATCATATTCTTCTTCTTCTCCACTGATTGTTATTCGTGAAAATGAGGGATCGATGCAAACCACCCATTTCCTAGTTTTGCTGATTTTATCGTCATTATTGTTGTAGTTCTGTTCATCTTCTGTACTCATTTATGACGAGTACAGGATGTCTTTGCCTTCTCTGGTTATGTATACCTCTTAAACCATTTTGGTTTAAAGCTACTTTTCAAGTATTATAACTTGTTATTTAAAGCTGTTTTAGTACCTAAAAAATTGAAAACTAAATATTCTTTCTCAAGGCTCCAGTTTGATTGGGTTTTTAGGGTTGCCTCTCTCGTTTGGCTTTGCTGTTGGTATTGACAACCAAATGTTAGCAAACTAATTAACTTGTTAATACTACTTGAAATCTTAAAATATAACTCAAGTTGTTGCTGCTTGCTCTTGTTATTGCTCTTCACAATAGTGTATGTTTTGTGCAGATAAGACCACACTTACATCCTCACTTATCACTTACACTTGTTTAGAATCTGTTGGTTTTTGAATCAGTGTATTGCTTCCAGTTTTTTCCTTCCTAAAATTGTGTTTTGTTCTTACTTTCTAAATATTGTTTTGGCGGTTGTATATTTCCGCATTTATGCCATTATTCATACTAGCTACCAATATAATTCTTCGAGGGCAATCGTCAGTTTTTTTTCTTCTCTTGAACTTCTCTAAATTAAACCCATATAATTCTTTTATAGCAAACAATGAATCATACTTGTGAGTAATATTTCGTTTGATTGTATTAATAATAAAATTCAGATGTTTGATCCATGAACTGCATTTTTCTTCATCTTCTTCTATCTTCCAATCCTTCCTCCAACATTCAAGCAGTCTGCTTATTCTCCTCTCCTCTTTTGTCAATTTCAGAGGTGTAGCTGTCGAACAACTGGGATAAAAACCCCAATTTCAGCGTCAGTCTACAGTTCAGGTACTCTCTTATTCTTTACATCTTTCCTTATTTTTGTGAGAGGAAATACTATAAACAAAATGAAAACTAACCTAGAACACCGTAGCAGTAGCTTAATCAATTTACATGTGAAGATTAGGATCAATTTTAATATAATCTATATCCTAATTGGAGCATGGTAAAAAAATATGAAGGTGCAATTAATGCATTATTCACCATTATCTGTATCTCCATGTTAATACCCTTTATCATACTTTCAACCAACTAGATAAGTGTATTAGGGAGGTTTTAAACTCAAAACCAACTCAAAACAATACTGTTATCACTTCTAAAAATTCGTTTTACAGAAACTGCTATACTGCAGGAAACTGAAAAACTAGTTTATGTATCTCTTCTTTAAGCTTTCCTTTTTGGTTATTAATCACTCTCCATTTCACCCAAATTTTTCTACCCACTTAGTCAGGTGTTCTAGGAAAGTTTTAAACCTAAAAACAACTTAAAACAACATTGATAACACCTCTGTAACATGATTATACAGAAGGTTAAGTTTTCAGAGAAACTGAAAAACTAAATTCATGAACTGGTGCATGTTCTTTCTTTCCTGTCGGTTCCTTATCCTATCTTCTGATTTTTCCACCCCACATCGCTCACCCTCTTGGTTAAATATGTTATCCAGATTTTGAATTCAAAAACAACTCACAATCACCAAGACCACCTCTCTGAAAACTCTTTACACAGAAATCAAAATCTGTAAAACTGAGAACATGAATCTGATGCATTTTTTTCCATTGTTTTCTTCTTGCTCTCTGATCTGACTTCAATTTCCTTCACGAATTGCTTATCCACTTAGTTAAGTGTTTCACTCAGGGTTTTAACTTCGAGACAGACCCACAACAACATTGTTAATGTTACAGAAACACCCAAATGCTAACTGGAAAGAAACAGAAACATGAAACTGATGAGTTTTCTTTTTCTGTTGTTTTGTTTCTGTTGTCTAACTTATCTCCTATTTTCCAAACCTGTTTAGTTACTCAGTTATGTGTTTTAATACAGTTTTAAGCTCTTGAACAAACCATTACAACTCTTATAACTCTCTGTAGCAGAGTCATACAAAACTTAAGTTTTCAGAAGAGAAAAAATGTAAAACTGAAAGCACAAAACTGATATCTTCTCTTCTGTTTCTCTCCTTGTTCTTTAATCTGACTTCCAACTTCTCCCAACTGTTTTAGTTTCTTAGTTGAGTGTTTTGATAAAGTTTTAACTTTGAAATAACCCAAGGCAATAGGGACTACTCTTTTGAAAGTCATTTACACTGAATCTGTAAAACTGCAAAACTGGAAAATAACTTCAGTTTGCTCCTCCACTCTTAGTGCATCAGATGGGTTTTTCTTCTCTTATTAAACACTCCATTTTTAATTACTTGTCATTAGTACTAATTAATACTACTATTCAATTATGTACTCGTATATTAATTATGCGGCCCTATTTGTTGAAAAAAGTTAGCCCACTGACCACCACCATATAAAAAACAAAACCTGATTTTCATACCAGTAGTTGATTGATTTTATTATTATGTTCTATTATTATTTAATATAAGTATTATTGACAATCATACTAGTAGTCACATTAATTTTCTTGTAGATAACATGAATTCAAATAGGCGTTGGATGTATGATTTAGTGCGAATGCGAAATGGGAGGCCAACCCAAGAATGGTTGGCAAAGATAGAGAGAATTTGTTGCGTTCGCACTATCACATCCTGAGTGTGTGAGGAGAACAGCAAAATAAAATGTCCTTGTCCCTTGCGTCGCTGCCAGAATACTCAGTACCTAGATGCTGATATGGTCAAGGTACATCTGGCAAAGAAGGGATTCATGTACGGCTACTTTGTCTGGAACTTCCATGGTGAAGTAGCTTCAACTAATTCGGCGAATTTGTTAAGTCGCATTGATACAACAAATGATCAGTCATCAACATTGAACAACTATGAGACAATGGTTGTCCACGCTTTTGATGCTCAATACGAACCAATGGATCCAATGGATGATGATCCTTTCAATGAAGCAGTTACGGAAGATGATACGGACATAAGTGATGATGTGGAGGAGCCTCCTAACCCAGAAGCTAAAAAATTTTTTGAGCTTATGGAGGCTGCCAGGAAGAAGTTATTTGATGGAAAACACACACTATTGTCATTGATTGTTCAGTTGCTGTCAATGAAGACTGACCATCAAGCCTCACAAACTCATTGATAAAGTTTGTCAAACATATCATGATTTGTGGCCAAATGATAACCATATTCCAAAGGACTACTATGGTGCTAAAAAAGTAGTCAAAGGTCTTGGGCTTCCTGTGGAGATAATTCACTCATGCATCAATCATTGTATGATATACTGGAGGGAAGACAAAGATCTTGATTCTTGCAAGTTTTGTCACGAACCAAGGTACAAACCAGTGGCTGAGGGTTCTAAACGAAGGAAACAAGAAAACAAAGATCCCAAGAAAGAAAATGCATTACTTTCCCATCATACCAAGACTTCAAAGACTGTACGCTTCTCCGGCAACAGCAAGTGAAATGCGTTGGCATGCTGAGCACACAATGGAAGATGGCAAGATGTGTCATCCATCTGACTCTAGAGCATGGAAACATTTTGATGAGAGCAATCCTGAATTTGCTAAAGAAGTTAGAAATGTGCGCCTTGGCCTGTGCACTGATGGATTTCAGCCATTTGGGCCATCTGGGCGACCATATTCATTGTGGCCTGTCATCCTGACTCCTTACAATCTCCCACCTGGGATGTGCATGAAAGATGAATTCTTCTTCTTAACATGCTTGGTGCCTGGACCGAAAAATCCAAAAGGGCGGATAGATGTGTATCTGCAGCCTCTTATTGCAGAGCTACAACAATTATGGGGTGAAGGAGTTAACACTTACGATGTTTCTAAGAAACAAAATTTCACAATGAGAGCTGCGTTGATGTGGACAATCAGTGATTTTCCAGCATACGCAATGCTTTCTGGGTGGAGCACAGCTGGAAGATTAGCATGTCCGCACTGCATGGATGCAAGTGATGCTTTCACCCTTCACTGCAGTCGGAAACAATCCTGGTTTGACAATAGTAGGAAATTTTTACGACCAAGACACAAGTTTCGCTATGACACTACTTCATTCAGGAAAGGTAAAAAAGTTTTGGGTAGAGCACCACGTGTGTGGACCGGTGATGAGATATTGGCAGAAATAGACCGGTTAGGTCTAAAGAAAGTGACTGAATTTGGCTCTGACGAAACAAATGCTGCCATTGCTAGGAACTGTGGGTGGAGTAAGAAGAGTATTTTTTGGGATCTACCGTATTGGAGTAAGTTGTTAATTCGACACAACTTGGATGTGATGCATATTGAGAAAAATTGTTTTGACAACATATTCAACACTGTACTCAATGTTAAACATAAGACAAAGGATCATGAAAAATCACGTCAAGAACTCAATGACTACTGTGAGCGTCCTGAGTTGGCATTTGATGCAAGGAGTAAGAGATATCCAAAGGCATCTTATGTATTGGACAGACAACAGAAGGACATTTTTTGTGAATGGGTTAAAAATATAAAGTTCCCAGATGGGTATGCCTCTAATGTTGGTAGATGTGTTGACATGACGAGTAGGAGAGTATTCGGGATGAAGAGTCATGATTGTCACGTATTTATGCACCGACTCATGCCTATAGCCTTTCGTCATCTTCTTCCTCGAGCGGTGTGGGAGGCAATCACCGAGTTGTGTCTTCACTTCAAAGAGTTGACTGCAACATCGTTGTACGAAAAAAATCTACAACAAATGAAAGATAATATTGCACTCATTCTTTGCAAATTGGAGATGATATTTCCTCCGAGCTTTTTTGACTCAATGGAGCATCTTCCAATCCACTTGGCTTACGAGGCTAGTCTAGCTGGACCTGTGCAATACAGATGGATGTACCCCTTTGAGAGGTAAGCCACGTATTTTGTTGATAACTGATTCAGTCAGTGTTAATAGATGAGTTCATTCATTATTCTTACGGTATATGAATATGATGTTGTAGATACATGGGCAAGTTGAAAAGGAAAGTCAAAAACAGAAACCACGTTGAAGGGTCAATATGCAATGGTTATCTTCTCGAGGAGATTACTAAATTCAGCACCTTCTATTTTGGTGATGGTGAACCCTCTTATCGCTATAGAGTGGGAAGGAATGAAGTTGACATTGATGAAGTAGATGATGACCCTGATAGGATCTCTATCTTCAAATCAAGCGGAAGACTAATTGGGAAAGCTACTTCGGTTTATCTAACACCAAAAGACTTAGCTGCTGCCCAGACATATGTGTTGTTGAACACTCCGGAACTCGAGCCTTATGTGGAGTAAGAATACAAATGCTAAGTTTTCTATAAAAGTTAAACTCAAAGAACATATATGTTGACCGTATCTGTTCGCTTGTGTTTCACAGAAAGTTTATCAATGAACTGCAAGAGCAAAATCCTTCAATCGATGATGTTGCTATTAACAGAAAGTTGGAGAAAGAATTTAGTGCGTGGTTCAATTCATATGTAAGCTACATATTAGAACTTCATGAATTTGAAAATACAACTGTGTCATCACCTTAGCTAGTTGTGACATGATTCTTCTTGTTGTTGTCTTAAACAGTCAAACAATGACACAATCCCCAATCATTTCATACGAAGTTTGGCACAAGGACCGCTAAATGTGGCAAAATCATATTCCGGTTGTTTTGTGAATGGGTTCAAATTTCTTACAAGAGCGCATGAAGTTGGTCGTTCAACAGTAAATAGTGGAGTATGCGTATCCGCTGCTGGTGAATCGAGCACAGAATATGATTATTATGGAATGTTGGACGATATTATTGAGTTAGAGTACCCGGCGTACCCTATGAAGAAGGTGATCATATTCAAGTGTTCGTGGTTCGATAACTCAAAGGATGGTTGTGTTATCCACCCAATATATAAAATAGCAGACATCAAACATACAAGGAGGATAAAGAATTATGAACCGTTTATATTGGCGGAACAAGCGAGACAAGTATATTACTGCTCGTACCCTTCTAAAAAGAAGGATGTTCAAGCATGGTGGTCTGTCTGTAAAATTAAAGCAAGAAGCATATTAGACATGCCCGATTCAGTTTCAAATGAAGAAGAGGCACAACCACTTCAAGAAGAAGGAGTTGAGGGGGTTGATGTATCTACTTTTATCCCTAATGAAGAGGATGTACCTATTGAATTGGTAGACACGATTGATTCTGTTGCAGAGGATTTAGAAAGTGGTGACCTAGAGGGGGACGAGGTTGGAGATGCTGAAGAAGTGGAAGATGAATTGGAAGAAGATTTGGAAGAGAATGATTATGATGATGATTATGATGATGATTATGATTCTGAATGACAAATGTAAATTAACTCGTAGATAGTTATTGTTTATGAATCTTACAATATTGTTTGATTATATCTAATTTTTTATATGTGTCCAGATATGGCTGGTTCGGGTGTGGTCAAACGCCTCCCCCCAAAAAGAAGAAGAAGAGTAAGAATGTTGGTGATCGTGTGGAGTCATCAGTGGCAGCTGCTGATGGTGGTAGTGAGCAGCAGCAGCAGGAGGCACCCTTGACTGTTCCGCAGGAGCAACAAGAGGCTTGTCAGATACCACCATCTAGTGGTACGTCTAACGGTACCATCAGCACACCAGATGATACTCCTGCTGGTGGGGATTCCTTGGAGACCACCCCACACACATCTACAGAGATGCATGTGGAGAGTGGAAGTGCAAGTGGCAGTGCGAGTGCGTCGACTTCTGACCCTCGTATTCTGATTACCTTTTCTGAATCTGGGTATGTGAAATAATCTTTATTCTTGTGTTATGCAATGTGAATTAATTATGTGGTTGATTTATTTTTTTTCTAATTAATCACTCTTTGCTATCATACAAGTGGTATGAGACCAAGTAATGAAGTGACTCGAGTCTTCCGACAAATATTCGATAGGAAGTGGTTTCCTGAGGGTCATGCGTGGAAGGGACTGTTGGAGGAGCAAAAACGGTTTTATTTGAGGAGTTTAGGGTAATAAAGTCATGGCTACTTGATATTTTTTATATTTTTTTGTTTTGATATATAGTTGACATTGTTTTATATATATTGTGAACTGCAGAAGAATTTCGATGGGATCCCTCATTTGAAAGTATTGTGTATGACAAGTTTTGTCAAAAGGGTGCCCGACGCTACGGAGAAGTATTGTACGAGATCAGGACTGAACATAAACTTCGACCGTCACTTGATCAAGAGATCTTGAGAGCGTGGGAGCAAGTGTGGAACTCTCCCCAGTTTCGACGCATACGAGAGGTGAACTCCAAAAACAGACGTACGGAGTTCGAACCAGGAGCTGGAATGTCAACCCACTGTGGCGGTTCACGCTCTTACCCTGATCATAAGGAGAAACTGGTACGTATATTTTAATAAAATGCATGGGGTCGGAGCTAGGTACCCCTTTTTACTAGAATTTTGATTTCTAATGCATGGGGTCGGAGCTAGGTACCCCTTTTTTACTAGAATTTTTATATGCAATGCATGGGGTCGGAGCTAGGTACCTCTTTTTTTACTAGAATTTTATATGCAATGCATGGGGTCGGAGTTAGGTACCCCTTTTTTACTAGAATTTTGTTTCTGATGCATGGGGTCGGAGCTAGGTACCCTTTTTTACTAGAATTTTATATGCAATGCATGGGGTCGGAGTTAGGTACCCCTTTTTTACTAGAATTTTGTTTCGGTGCATTCTGTTTGACTGTTGCTTGTAGGTGGTTAATCTACCTCCTAATCTTCCCCTCAGTACTTATAAACTTAACAGGGCATATTAGAGGTGTTTTAGGTTCATTAACAATTCACTACAACCCTAATCAATACCTCTGTACATACAGGACTGAAGAAAACGAACCACTGAGACTTAAGAGACTGATATATCCCTTTCCTCTTTGTTTCCTTATTGTTCAATAATCTGGTTCTTATTTCCCTTAATTGGTTTAGCTGTGTAGTTAACATCTTAGTGTAGCTTTAACTCCCAAAACAGCCCCAATAAAATAAGGACTACACTTCTGAAAATTCTTACACAGACCTGGAAGCTAAAGATCAGAAATCAGAACTGATAGAAACTGAATCTGAAACATGAAAACTGCTACATCATCTTCTACCTCATTTGTTGTTTTCTCATTCATTAGGTGTTTTACTACGATTCTAACTTCAAGAACAGACCCTAAACAACATTATTAAAGCTACTAAAACATCCCAGTACTAACTACAAACTGGAACAGAAAACAGAAAACAAAAAGAAAAGAAACACACCATCCTGTTTCTTACTGATGTTTTAATAAATTGACTGATATTTCCACAACCTAGATTAGTTATTGCTTACATAAGTGAGTGGGTAATTTGTTTTGAGTTGGTTACTGAGTACGTATAGCTCCTACCATCTTTTCTGCAAGCTAATGCACCGGACTAATGTTACAGGATTTGAGATATCCAAAGATTTAAACTGGACAAATTGCTTTACTTTATGTTCATGGATTCAGTTTAGGACTAGCTTACTAACCCAACTTCTAAATTCATTCCCAAATCATGCGACCAATTAGTTAAGGGTTGTAAACTTGAAACCAACCTAGAATACACTGATAGTTCTACTGGGAACTTCCTTATTCAAAACTGATGCCCGCAGGTAGAAAAAAAAACATAAGACTGTTATACCTTTAGTCTTTCTCTTTTCTTTGTCCATGAGTTTGTCTTTCAATTTATGCCAAAATACTTACTTACTTACTTAGTTAGGTTTCAAGTTCATGATCTAACCACCACCACACTCTTATCCTATCTGTAACAGAAACCCAAAACAAAATTCCAGAAAACTGAAGCTGACTTACTACCCTCTATTCTTCTCCTTGTTGCAGAAAACTGAAGCTGACTTACTACCCTCTATTCTTCTCCTTGTTGCAGAAAACTGAAGCAGAAAACTGAAGCTGACTTACTACCCTCTATTCTTCTCCTTGTTGCAGATTGCCTTTTTAATTCATCCCAAATAGCAGACTCAGTTACTTATGTGTTCTGTCACGCTTCTAATCCCAAAACAACATTGGTAAAGCTACAGAAGCATCCAAATACTAACTGAAAGAAGCAGAAATACGAACTGCTAAACTGATGCATCATCTTCTTATTATTGTCTTTCTGTTACTTATCCTGACTTTCAATTTACCCCTAGGGACTCACTTATTTAACCACATGTTCTAGCTATGTTTGACACTCAGAAACAACACAAGACAATCTGTTACAATCTACTGAACTTGGCAAAACTGATAAAACTGAAAATCTGGAATGTATGAAACTGATATCTTCACTTCCATCACTTCTCTAGTTCACTCATTTAACTTTCATTTCTTTTCTTGAAGAGGAGAAAGCACTGATGTTGTTTCAGGTTTCCTTTAGTGTGTTGTTTCTGTATAGTTAGGTTACAGAAGTATGAAGGGTGCTGGGTGATCTGGGAATGAGCTTAAACCCTGCTAATGCATCTACTTAAGAGGGTAATCAAGTTGGGAGAAATTAGGAGCACAGTTTGATACCTTAAACAACAAACCCACACACACTAACTAAAGTTGGAGCTCTCTCCCCACTAAGCATAATGATTATGCTTTCATTCTCAATTATTAAGAACCAACTTTTGCAACTGTTGAGTTAAATTAAGTGGAACCTAGCCCGGTCCCATGACTGGTCGTCCAGTATGATTAGTTGCCATCATTCAGAATAAATCTCGTTTGGGGTTACATTCCTTGAACAAATCTCAGGTTTAGATATACTTAATAATGTGTGGTATATTATCATTTTTTGTGTTGTGGTGTCATCCTTTGATTTGTCGCTTTCATATTGCTTGCTCTTATCCATAATATTATGAGTTTGTTAGAGTTCTATTATTGTATAGGGCATGTGCATGTAGGTGAGTTTTTTTAGAACAGGTTCTATTATTGTATATATAGCGCATCTTTGATCACCGTTTACTAATACATGAATGTGTGTGTTTTTCACTGAAGGAAAAAGAGAAAGGTGCACCGGTGGATGCATACACCCTGTTTCTTCACACTCATACTAAGAAGAATGATCGTGGAGAAAGGGTATTTAGTTGTCCGAAAGCTAAAGCAGTGGTGGTACGTTTTAGTGCTTTATAAACACCTAATTTGAATATTAGTGTTCGCTATTTAATTACTAACATTCTTAACTTTCTATATTTATGTAGGATGAAATCGAGCAAGAGTTGCCGACCACTACAAATTCTGATGAAGCTGGCACATCTCAGCTTGTTGATCCAGTAGAGGTAAACAAGGCTTTTTACAAGGCTGTGAAGGGAAAGTCGAAGAAGCAAAGAGTGTATGGTCTTGCAGACTCTGCCAAGCAATACTACCCGGAGCAATATTCCCGCACTACCGCCTCGACATCTACATTTGATGAGCAAAGATTTCAGCAGTATAAGGAGGAGGTTGATGCTAAGATGAAAGCGGAGATACAACAATATCAAGAGAAGATTGAGGAGGAGATGAGGAGGCGGGATGAGGAGATGAAGAGGCGGGATGAGGAGATGCTGAAGCGCCAGGAGATGATTTCACAGCAGTTCTCGCAGTTGATGGCCAGCGCTCCGTGGTCACAGTGGGGTCCACCTCCTCCTTCAGGTTCGAATCAGGTCGGGCCGTCATGGGGTCCATCTTCAGCTGCACCTGGTTCTCATCAAACGAGTTCATCATGGGGTCCACCCTCAGCATTTGGGTCTCAGAGTGGGATACCGGCACAGGGATGGTGGTCGGGGCCGACTCAGGGATGGTGGGGCCCACCACAGACTGCACCTCATGCCCCACCATCTACATCACATGCTCAGGTTCCAACGAAAGGGAACCCGCAACAAGCTAAGGATAGAGATACTGATAAGTCTGATAGTTCAGAGAGTGACTGATATGGTGTATGTATGATTAACGTAAACTTTTAGGTTTTATCAGTATGACTTTATGGTTGTTCTATTTGCGATGTTGAATATTAGTTTTCAGATTTATAAAATGAGTTAAATATATATGTTATAACATTAAATATTCTAAGTACTATGTTTTATAATATATTTAAATAATTTTAATTCTGAAATAGCTATTAAAAAATAAAGAATAAATCACAATATAAACTAAATTTGATCAAATAAATACAAAATATAAAAAATGTATTAATACTTATGGATTACCTACGGATTACCTACGGTCTGTCTAACAGTAACACCTGGTGTAAAGGTTTGTAGGTAATCCGTAGGAAATATTACCTACGGAATATTCCGTAGGTAAAATATTACCTACGGAATATTCCGTAGGTAATATTTACCTACGGATTACCTACGGAACACCTAACAAAAATGGCCCGTATACAATTCCGTCGGTAATCCGTAGGTAAAATATTACCTTCGGAATTTTTCCGTAGGTAATATTTTACCTACGGATTACCGACGGATATTATAATAAGAGGGAACAATGACGTGGCATTCGATTACCGACGGATTTTCCGTAGGAAATTTACCTACGGACAGTTCCGTAGGTAATCCGTAGGTAACTATGGCTGACATTTCCGTAGGTAATCCGTAGGTAATTTACCGACGAACACACTTTTCCGTCGGTAATATGATTACCGACCAATTATATACCGACGGATGGTTTGGGTGAAATTTTATCGGTATTCCGTCGGTAATTCTGATTACCTACGGATTACCTACGGAATCGTCGTAGGTAATTTGCTTTTTTCTAGTAGTGACCAACTTCTCGCTCTTGCTAGGTGTCCAAACCTACTCCAAAAATTACAAAATTATACCATTATCTTCCTCTCATCAAGGAGAGTATCCTCTCTTTCCAAAATTCGAAAATAAGCATTTTCAACTCCATGGGTATTCTTGGTTTTGAAGATGAAGACCACCATTAGAAGCCCCTTCTTCACCTTGTTGGTCTAAGGTAAAAAGAAATCCGAAAATACTAATATTTCTTGCTCTCATATACAAATTAGAAATTTCTAAGTGGAGCTTCTATTCCTTGTTTGCCCAGCCGATGTTGGCTTCTTTTGGAGAGTGGAAATATTGCTCTTAGGGCTATCCAACACTCCTTCTACATGTTTGCAAGGTAATGCAATTTCGAAACCCTAAAAATGTACACCTTAGAGCTTAAAAATGATTTAAGGGCTATTTGTATTGAAATGGTATTATGTAATGGGCTGTAGCAATAGGAATTGAAATTCCATAACTGGTGGCTTAAGAAAGAAAGGAGAGGAAAGGAAGGAAGAAAGGAGAAGGAAAGAAAGGCTAGAAAGAACAAGGTAAATTACACTCACCTTGTGTAGCTTTTGTATGTGTATTGTAACAGAATTTTAGTAGCTTGAAATGGGTATTGTTAATGGTATTGAGTAGTAGTATAGTGTGGAGGAATACCAAAATGTTTTAAAGCTATAAAAGACATTTAAAAGCTTGTATAAATCTGGAGGAAAGGAATGGTATGTGCAGGGAATTAAGTGGATGTTTAGCACCTAGTATGTGTATTGGAGAATTGTATGTTGATGCTATTGATGAACAGGTAATATAGGCAGTCTTGAGTGAATGAATTTATGTGGTGAGAATACTGGGAATGTAGGAAACCTCTGTCGAATTTTGGTTAGGAGTTAAGAGACTTAAGTACTATTGTAGAAGAAAGAACATGGATATGTTCAGAGAAGAAAATGTGGGGTTATTACCTTCGTTTGTATTTATGAGGAAGAGGTGTAGTGTTGAGTAGAACTAGAATGGAGCAATGTAAGTTGTCAAACTAAATTAGACTAGTGTAAAAGTCATTGAGTTGGTGGGAACAAGAGAAGGAAAATCTGTAGCAGTAATGGAGAAGGGGAAATTGTAACAGGAAGAGAAAAACTTACAGTGAGAGTGTAATGTAACAGATTTTTATAGAGGTGGATTAGGCTAGTTTAAAGTGCTTAATCAATGCTAAAATATGCTAGATTATATGTAGGAATATTGGGGAAGAGTTTGGTAGAAGTTTGGAATTGAAACATAATCAAAAACATATATATTTTACAATACTGTAACTTGTCCGGGTTTGTAAACAAGTACACAAACCCGGACATGTAAAAAAACACGGCAGAAGGTATTTCAGAAAGGATGGTCCGGGTTTGTAAACCAAGACCTAAACCCGGACCACCCCTAAAATGCACCCGAGAGTTTTGCAAAGGAATGGTCCGGGTTTGCAAACCAACCCCTAAACCCGGACCACCCAAAATTTTCACCTGAGAGGAATAACAATGTATGGTCCGGGTTTGTAAACCCAGCCCTAAACCCGGACCACACCTAATTTCCACCCGAGACTGAACAAACACCCTGGTCCGGGTTTGTAAACCCGGACACTAACCCGAACACCCCTAAAATTCTTCCAGAATGTGTTTAAAAGATATTCTAAGGTAGGGTAAGGATGGGTAATGATTGTATAAGATGATTAAGACATGATTAATGATGTTTAATGGTCATTAAGGCTATAAACAAGCTTAGAAAATAATTTTAAGTAAGTAACATAAGTAAAGGTATTTGAACAATGAGGAGTTAGTAAGTATAAACTAGGAAACTTTAGGAAAGTAATAAGTAAGGTTAATTATGGATAATTAACCATCCAACTGTATGTATGTGATAGGATTCAAATAGTTGAACATCGAAGGGAGTCGTGAGTCCAAAGTCAAAGTGGTGAAAGGTATGATTTCTTCATGCCCTGTATCCTAATCTGGTTACCCCGATTTGTGTGCTTATTTGATCACCTAATAAGATAAATGCATGAATCGGATTATATTGCACTTACTTGTGCTTGTTTACATTGTTCTCGATATTTGTCTTGAACAATAGTGTTATAATTCATGAAATATATGAATGATGATGAATGGTATTCGAATCTTGTATTGTACTTAAGTATTGTATTGTATTTTGTATAAATGAGTATTGAGCATTGTAGTTGTGTATGTGGCTTGTATGAATGACTTCTGCTAATTCCTAACTACCTAACTCCTAACTTAAGTGAGTAAATTGGAATGAGTAGAAGTCCGATATAGCTTCGGCCACGTGTGAGGATGCGGAGTCACAAGAGGTTGGCTGCAATTCCTGACTCTTAAACTGGTCCGCGGCCCAAATCCCTTAAATGGGTAGCATCCCGGATTGGTGAGTCAAGTAAATCCCGGAGGTGGGACGGAGTAGTCCCCAGGGCCGGAGGTCCCGACGACTTAACATGAGTAAGAGTAAGAGTAAGTAAGTATGTATGAGTATGTATGCGTATGTATGGAGTAACGAGTAAAAGAGTAATCTCCACCCGATTAACCCGGGTGGACCAATGAAGCTAACAAGTATTGTATTATGTGTGTGTAATGTGTATGTGTAATTCGGAAAAAGGTAAGTATGTATTGGATGGTTTATGTTATACTTCTTGTATGTAATGAAGTGTATGTATGTGTGTATGTCTTGCGTAATGTATTGTAATATTATGTATAAGAGCATGTATGCATGTATGTTTGAATGAAATCAACCGCATGCATTCGACCAAGTGGTCGGCGTACCCTCACTAGTACGCGGGGTATGCGGTTATCATGCTCGGAGAAAGCTGACCCTTCGGGGGAACGTTTTTAGTGTGCAGGTACCGAAGCGGATGTGGTCAAGGTAAGAGACGGAGGCACACCCTGGTATTTAGAAGCAAGTAGCTTGTGAGGAACAGGTAGTAAGTAGTCTCTTAGTGAGTACGTATGAACTTGGAAGAGGTAGTATACTTGTATAAGGATCTTAGTAAACTCGGTATGTGGATTGTATTGTATTGTATTTGAAGTATTGTATCTAATGGAAGATTGTAGCATTATTTATTGTGGTTTATTGGTATGGAGTGTATATGTACTTAGCATTTATTGGTTTATGGAGTGTGTATGGTAGATATGTAAACACTCGGGATTCCGGTCCATCAGGACCGATGCTGTATGTAGTAGCAGTAGCCTTGTTAGTCACGTGGGTGACTAACGGCATTGTATCACCCTCATTATGTAAGTATGTATCCGCTGCGTGTATCTGATGTGTAAGGAGATTGGACGGTAAGCACAGCATTAATGGTAGGGGTGTTACAACGAGCAGTAAGAATTCTACATACGGACTACTACCTGAACAATACTCTAAGGTAGCTCGGCTAAAACGGCTTAAGAGATTTGGAAAGCTCTTGAGGTCACATATGAAGGGAATGATGCGATAAAAAAGACTCGCATTGACTTGTTGTTGATCATTGGGAGTTATTCAAAAAGGAAGAAAAGGAGAGCATCTTTGAAATGCACTCAAGGTTTACCATGCTCATCAATGAAATGCTGGTACTTGGAAGAACCATCTCAAATGAGGATCAAATTCGGAAGTTCCTCGGATCCCTTCGTGCCTCCTTTGATAGCAAAGTCAATGCCATGCAAAAAAGTACATGATCTCTCCAAGATGTCTTTGGCAGACATGCTAGGATCTCTAATGGCTTTTGAGTTAAAACTACAACAGAGAAACTCAGAAAGTTCATCAAGAGATAGAGGAAAAGGCATAGCCCTTCAAGTAGCTAAAAATGAAAGATCCGAGTCAGGAGACAACAATGATGAAATGGTCATCTATGCTAAGAGGTACTTTTGGAAGTTCATAAGAAATAAAATGGGGAAAGGCAAGGCGCCCAAGGATTCGGATGATCAGAAGAAAAACAATGACAAGTATTTTGGGTGTTCAAAATGCGGACACCACATCAAATTGTCCTCAACTACCCGAGAGGACAATGACAGGGTCAAGGAGCCTGTCCGACGATCATTCAACAAAGGGCCAAGGAAAGAAGCCTTCGTTGCTGCATGGGAAGACTCTGAACTAAGCGACGACAATCAAACCTCAGATAGTGACATCTCAGAAGATGAGAAGGCTCATCTATGCCTTGAGGATGTTTGCCTGATGACGCAAGATAAGAACACATCAGAATCAGAGGAAGAAGATCAGAACAAGGTAAACTACTCTAAACTCAAACAGAGAATTCTAAAAGCTGAACTTCTAGGACTTAGAAAGTTCTCTCTCATACTAGTTGATCAACTAGAGGCATTGGAAAATGAAAACAAGGAACTCTTGAAGGAAAATGAAGAATTAGGGGAAAATTCAGACAAAGACAAGGTATATAACCTCACGAGGGCCCTCATGAAATTGTAAATCGACTATAGTGAAATTCTCTCTGCTCATGAAAAGTTGAAGCTAGGAAAATAACCAGAAATCGATGAATTAACTGTTGCACTTAACGCAAAAGAAAAGGAACTAGATACAATCAAAGAAAAACATGCTAAGCTATAAGCTGTTCCTAAGACACCCATGAGGAAAAACAAATGACAGGTCGAGTACCAGTCAGAGACCAGTCGTAGAGATGTCTGCCATCTATGTAGACAACCTGGCCATCATGAAGCCAAATGCTATAAAACACGATTTATGAGGCATTGGAAACTCAAAGGAATAGGACTAAAATGGGTAGTCAAAATGATCCTAGAGCAACTATCGTTTGTGGAACGGGTCCAACCTTTCTATGGACCCTAACCACACACCACTAACGTGTTAAGTGCAGGATCGAGTGGGAATGGACCCCTGCTGGTACATTGACAACGAGTGCTCTAAACACATGACTGGAGACAAAAGAAGTTCTTCTCACTCGAATCAGGAAGCCAAGGAATAGTTCATTTCCTTTGGTGACAATAAGAAAGGAAAAATCATCGATGTAGGTAAGGTTAGTTTTACTTCAGATTATGTCATAGATAATGTCAATTTAGTTAATGGTTTAAAATTCAATTTGCTTAGTGTATCTCAAATCTGTGACAAAGCCAACTCAGTTCATTTCTATTCTACACATTGTAGCATAGTAAATCTGAAAAATTGTAAGGAGTTGTTAAAGAGAAAAAGATGGAAAAATGTGTATGTAACTAGTCTGGAGGATATTGACAGTCCAAATCTTCATGTTTGACTGCATCAATAGACAACTTCACACTATGGCACAAGAGACTAGGGCATGTTAGCATCTTTTGTTAAGAAAATTAGTCAAGAAGCAGTTGGTAAGAGGTCTACCTGAGATTAAGAAATCTGAGACCAATCTTTGCGATGCGTGTTAGAAGTAAGCAAGCTAAGACTTCCTTCAAGTCAAATAACATGGTTAGTACATCCAAACCACCTGAGTTACTACACATGGATTTGTGTGGTACCATGAGAGTCAGCGGTTTTGGATGAAATTGGTATGTATTTGTAATTGTTGATGACTACTCATAATTTGTTTGGACAATATTCATTGCTTCCAAAGATGAAGTCTTTGAGAAATTTCAAGTGTTTGTAGGAAAGGTCCAAGTACAACTCAACCACACGATCAAGGCTCTACGGTCTGATCATGGGTCAGAGTTTGAAAATAAAAAATTTAAGGAGATATGTGAACAACATGCAATAAGTCACACATACTCAGCACCAAGAACACCCCAACAAAATGGGGTAGTTGAGCGTAAGAACAGAACTCTACAAGAAGTAGCTTGAGCCATGATATTGGGGAGCAATCTTCCTCAAGTCTTCTGGGCTGAAGCAGTGGCGACTACATACTACTTCACAAATAGAACGCTCATACGACCTATCCTCAACAAAACTCCCTATGAGCTAATCAAGGGAAAAAAAACCAAACATAAGTCACTTTAGGATCTTTGGTTGTAGATGTTATGTCCACAATAATGAAAAGAATCCCCTAGGAAAGTTTGATGCCAGAAGTGATCTGGCCATCTTCCTTGGGTACTCTGAAAGGAACTGGGCATACAATGTATACAACAAAAGGACACTGAAGGTGGAAGAAAGTGTGCATGTGGTCTTTGATGTGGCTGATGTTCACAAGGTTAAGAAATCTAGAGAAGATGAAGAACTTGGATTTGACCTAGCTAATCAGGATCACACAGATAATCCTAAAGATGAATCACCCATGAAGAATACTTGCCCGACAGGTCGGCTACAGGTCAACAACAGGTCGACGAAGGAAACATTGATGTCGAAGATCCTCTATCACCATCAACCATTCATCCATCTCGTACTTTGTACAAAGATCATCCATTGGAGAACATCATATTAGACATCTCCAAGGGAATTCAAACAAGAGCACAAACTTGAGATCTTCTAGCCTTTTCAACTACAGTCTCACCCATCGAGCCCAAGAACATCAAAGAAGCTCTTTGAGGCTCAGACTGGATTAATGCAACACAAGAAGAATTAAATCAGTTTGAAAGATGCAAAGTATGACATCGTGTGCCTCGTCCTTCACATCAAGGCGTACTTGGCACAAAATAGGTCTTTAGAAACAAGTTGAATGAGATGGGAGAAATCGTTAGAAACAAAGCTCGTCTAGTAGCTCAAGGATATCGTCAACAAGAAGGGATAGACTTCCAAGAAACCTTCACTCCAGTAGCAAGGATGGAGTCCATCAGATTACTAATTTCATTTGCTGCACACAAAGGAATCAAACTCTTCCAACTTGATATCAAAAGTGCCTTCCTCAATGGGTACGTCAAAGAGGAAGTATATGTTGAACAACCTCCTGGCTTTGAGACACAAGAAGGAAAGGATATGGTACTCAAGCTTGACAAAGCTCTTTATGGGCTCAAACAAGCTCCAAGATCATGGTATGATCGTCTATCTTCCTATCTTTTAGAAAATGAATTCAACAAAGGAAAGATGGATAAAACCTTGTTTGTCTACAACAACAAAAGGGATTTCTTAATTGTGCAAGTATAAGTCAATGATATAATTTTTGGAGCTTTTGATGAGAAGTATTGCAAAAGGTTTAAAGCTTTGATGAAAAAGGAATTTAAGATCAGTGATCCAGGAGAATTGAAGTTCTTTCTAGGACTTCAAGTCAAGCAAATGTCGAAGGGACTATCATATCCCAAGAGAAGTACGTAAAGGATTTGCTAAAAAGATCTGGAATGGAATAGTGTAAATCATTTGACACACCAATGGCAGTTGACACAAAAATGGGCATCATGACTGGTGACCGACCGGTTGACCAGCGATCATACAAGGAGATGATTGGTTCTCTTCTATATTTAACTGCTAGTAGACCTGACATTATGTATAGCGTTTGCTTATGTGCCAGGTTTCAAGCAGATCCAAGAGAAAGTCACCTCACTATTGTGAAAAGAATCCTACCTTACTTTAAAGGAGCCATGAATCTTGGTCTCTTTTATCCTAAATTCACTAACTGTGATATTATAGGATTTTAAGATGCAGATTATGGAGGATCTATCACTGATAGAAAGAGCACGTCTGGAACAACATTCTTTGTTGGGTCATGTTTGATCGCATGGGGATCAAAGAAACAACAAAGTATTGCAATCTCAGCGGGCTGAATCTGAATACATAGCTGCAGCAAGCTGCTGTGCTCAACTCCTATGGCTTAAACAACAAATTGGTGATTATGGCGTCAAAACAAGTACAATACCAATTATGTGTGATAATACAAGTGTCATCTCTATTTCCAAAAATCCTGTGCATCATTCTCATACCAAGCATATTGACATTAGACATCACTTTATAAAAGATTGTTGTGAAAAGGAATTAGTTGGTTTAAAGTATATTTCTACTGAAGACCAACTAGATGACATTTTTACTAAGCCATTAAGTAGAGAAAAATTCACCAATATTGTTCATGATCTTGGAATGATATTCATTATCACAATTAAACTGTCTTTTATTTCCCATGATCGGTCACCGACATGCGAGCAACACCGATGATACTGTCGTTCGGTAGTCAACGAATGGTTATGCATAAACAAAACATGTCAAATGACTACTTGAAACAGATATGTCAGCATTTCCACAAAAGTAAGGATAGAATAGGGAGTGTGCAATAGTTAGAAACGGAAAAATTCTCAACGGATCGTTGACAACCGTCACGACCACTGACCCTTACTCGATATCTATAAAAGGGCGACGGGAGTTTTGCTCTTGTCACACTATTGCCCTCACTCTCTCTAATCTCTCTTAGCATTCAAAGCGATTTCTCTTCTTTCTTGCAAACACTCTAGAGAGCTCTTGTGCGAAAAATCCCTTGCCTCATAGCAACTCTAAGAATTCTCTAGCAAAAAGTTCTAAAACTCCAGAAAATCCTTCGAAACCATGGCACCTAAATCCACTCTCCGCTCAAAGAAGAAAGCTTTCTTCAAGAAAGCTTCGTCAGTACAAGTGGCTGACATGCGCCCGACAGCACCACACAGAGAATCGCCGGCCCTCGCCTATCCAAAGAATTAGAAGATTAACTTGTGCCTAGGGTAACAGATGAAGGCGAGTTTTTTGCGACATGAAGAAGTAACCTATATAAGGTTCCATTTGCCTAAACTTCACCATCTCATCCAAACCGAAGTTCTCAAACCAAAAATACTTCCCACCCCAACCCCAACCAAAGAACCAGAAATATCTTCTCCCGATCCTTCACCGAAAATCACCACAGAACACTCAAAGGCCAAAAATGCCAAAATCCCAAAGGATCACGATCTTTCTACTGCTACAATGAGTCGCATAACTCGTGCAACTCGTGCCTCCAAACGCACCAAAGCCCAGCAAGAAACTCCTTAAAAGGCCCACTCTACACCTGAAAGGGCGACTCGCACGTTACAGTTTACCGACGACGAGGACATCACTGCCTCAGTAGTCGTCGAGGCTGTTGTTCAACAGATACAGGAGGAAGTACAAAGTGACGACAAGTCACAGAAGAAGGATACAGCAGAAGAAAAAGGTCACGATGAAGTTACGACTGTCCAAGACTCCGAAGAAGAAGTGGAACCAAACGTTCAACCCACAATACCAGTCGAAGACTGGTCCCCGACACCTCAACGATCCAGTCATGAAGGTGCTAGCGACACAGAGTCCTCACCAATCATACCTACAGCCGAGCAACGACAGCAATCCGAAAAGGATAAAGGGAAGCAAAAGTTGGTACTCTCACCACATGGTCAAGCGCTGGAAGAACTCTTCCAAGCCAAGGAGGAGGCTGTGAAGCCACAGCCACCTCAAGCTCTCAAGCCTCTAAAGAAGCTCAAAGAGTTGAAGCCAGCGATGTTTAGAGCAGAGAATGTCAACGACAAGTCCTGACCCGTCTTGCTAAAGACGTTGGACTTGGACTAGATGGAGCAAATGGAATTCCAAGGATGGGTGGATTTCTTTTAGGAGCCCATTCCCGTCTATACTAAGCTGCTCAAAGAGCATATGACGTATCTTGGACCGCTCCAAAGTGACGCCAATGACGACTATCTCTCCACAGTCCAAGGCGTCACCATCAATATCACCAATTCTTAGATCTGCAAGACTTTTGGTTTGGAACCAGAAGGACTAGTGGTTCCAAAAGAAGCCACCTGGAATGATTTGGGACACCAAGGAGGAAAAATGGTCCAGTTACTCAACAACGGGGCTACAATGAAGAACTTCAATGCCATAGAGATGTCCATCCCTGACAGGGTATTCTGCAGTCTACTCACCCATAACGTCACTCCAACGAATCAACACACTCACATTGTGAATGCAAGGGACGTAAGACTACTGTATGCCCTCAAGACCAAGGAGAAAATCGATCTACCTGCAATGATATGATTACCTTAGGAGAAAGTCGATTCGTGAACCAAGGTCTAGTACATGGGGGAGTGGTAATCAAGGCGCTACAAGAAAACTGAGTGGACAACGACAGGTTCCACGAATACGCGCGGACCGCTTAGAACAGCATCTTCTCAGAGATATTGTCCAAAATACGGATAAAAACAAAAGGGGATAAGCTCATGGTCACTCAAAATCCCACCAGAAGTGCAGACTCCAAGTTAGAGGCCAGACCAAGTGCACGGACATCCGCCTTTAAAAGAAAGCGAAGTCCTTCACAGGTCCACGACAGGTCGGGGACCAGTCTGGATACTTCAGCTAGGGAGATTCTAAAGAGTGTGAGAGTTACTCTCACTGCTGTGCAGGCCGTCTTCAGAGAACTAAGTGTTCATCACATGGTTCAAGGAACTATAGACTTCATAGACTCCCACCTAGCCTGAGTGTTCTTCGTCTCTTAGAGACTTGAGTGATAACCGTGAGAAAAACTAGTTCTAAGTTAGATTTTCCTTTTCCTTTAAATATTTTTGCTGCCATTGACTATCTGTTTCTAAGGTCAATATTTTGATATGAATGAAAATGCAACTGTTTCTTGTCAACTCGAATGATTATTTGGTTACGAAATAATTAATGTATTGCCTGCTTCATCCTTGATTAAAAGTTGCAAGATGTTGAGAAATATTTATCCCATCCATTCCACTAATCCAATATCCAAACTTGAGACCTAAAAAGCCTACAAACATAGCCCACAAGACGAAGTACCTCATTTATTACCACTCACCGATCAGTCATTGAGTATATCCTCATGTGTATATAAATACTTGCGCACTTCATTTGCCACTCACAATCATTGTTACACATCTCACTACATGGCTCAAACTCCACAAAGCTCATCCAGCTCAAATGAGCAAACAGTTCAGTCCACCATTCACAAGTTTATGTTCACTAAACATCTAAAAAAATACGTCCCCCAAAGCTATGTTCACCCGGTCTCTGACTCACTTACATCTTAGTCTATCACCTCAAGTGTCACTCAATCACACACACATTCTCCACACTGCATGGAGTTCACAGTCGATTCTGATGAGTCCGACCTTTCCACCACAGCTGAATCACCTTTGTTCAATACTACCACAGCCAAACCATCTTGGATCAAAGCTTCCTTTTCGGAGGATGAACCTTATGGGCTTGATGTCCTTGAATGGGATCACCAAACACGCCACTCCATCTAGATTATCTTGATCATACTTGTAGTTTGTACTCTATGGAATGTTATGGCCTTTACAATACCTTAAGTCGTGTAGTTGCTCCCTATTTTTTGTTGTATGGCAAAGGGGGGAAAAAAGAATATGTACTTGTGAAACTATGTCTATCTTCCTTGTATTATGTATTATCTTAATGCAAATTTTCTACTATGGTTATAGAATAACATAAAAGTTTTCACTTCACTTTGTTGAAATTTTCCTTACTTTAAACCCTTAACAAACTCAGGGGGAATTCTTCTTAGGGGGAATACCTCTCAAAATTTTTGAATCTTTGAGCTGTCAAAGTACATATTATTTTTTATCGGTTGTCATCATCAAAAAGGGGAAAATTGTTAAGTCAAGGACCTTTAGTTTTGATTATAGCAAACCTGTGGTGTTTATCTAGCATGTTTGTCAAGCTTATCATTCAGATAAACAGGTGATGAAATACCTCGAACTAAAAACAGTGATTAATTAGGCTAATGAGAATTTTAGAAGCTTAATTATGCCTAAATAAATATGTGGGAACAATTCCCAAAGAAAATGGATCCATAAAATGGGTTAAAAACGTAAATGAACCATAAAGCACGTTTTTCGAAAACCAGGAAAATGTGACTTTAAGAGGGTTTAATAGACTCGTAAAATTTATAGTGAATCAAATGTCTATAATTAAACATTAGTGAAGGTCTAGAGCCAATACAATAAAATTAACGAGAAAATTCCAGAAAACGGACCCGGATTATTGAATAGTGACAATTCGGGAACTTATGGGGGTGTAAATTGTAAGTAGACCAAAATACTCCTTCCCCTTTGTAAATAAAAGCTGGCATTCTCATTTGTGTGGGTATTCCCACATTTTCTTCAGCCTCCCCCACCCTCTTTATGCTCTCTTATGCATTAGAAGACAAAACAAATAAAGGAAAAAGTAATAAAAGTACAAAAAGGAGTTTTGGAGTCTCTCTCCACCTCACTCCCTCATTTCTCTCGTTTTGATGCCTCTCTCACCTGACCTTTTTTCCTCCTCTCAGCCTTCCATGGCGATTTGAGCACACCCACCCAGCTCTCATCTTCTTCTCCATTTTTCATGGCTTAAACAAAGTCCAAATAGCAAAAAAAAAAATACACCACTATATTCCCCTCATCTTGGAGAACACTTCCCTCTTTTCAAAATCTAAATATCTCCAATTTCATCTCCATGGCTGAAGCTCCATTTGAAGGTTTGAGAAGACCATTGTGATCTACATCCTTTCCTTGTTGTGCTAAGGTAAAAAGAAGTTCAAAAATCTCTCTTTCTAGCTCTCCTTTTGGAAACCGAAAATTCTAGATTTTTGAACCCTCTTGTTCTATTTTTCCAGCCTGTTTCTAGTGTCAAAAGGTGCAGGAATATTGTTGCGGTACTAGCCAAACACTCACCTAGAGATTTGGAAGCTAACCTCTCATCCTAAGAGCTCAAAACCTCCCTTGTATCTTAGGGCTGATTTTAGAAGTTTAAGCATTTCCATTAATGCTCATTAGTGTTCCTTGACATTGGTCTGTAGAAGTAGAGGTTAAACTCCCCACTTGACCGGTGGTAAACAAGAAACCAAAGAGAAAGAAAGAGAAGAAGAAAGAAGAAAGGAGAAAGAAAGAAAGAAAACTAGAAAATTCCAAGGTAATAGACTTACCTTTGAAACAGATTTTGATGTCTTGTGGTATGAGAAAAATTTACATTGCTTAAGTATTGTAATGCTACTGCAATGGTGAGTAAGGAGTTGGGATTATATTGGTATTGCTTATGATGATTATTAAAGGCCTTTGAGCCAAGTGAATGAAGTGTTAAGTGTTGGGCTAAATGAGTTGATTAGTATCTAGAATGGTTGTGTTGTTGAATTGGTTTTGATGAGCTGAATAAGCAATGTGGGAAATGCTTGGAAATTTAGGGAACCTCTGTCAAAATTTGTGTAGAAACTATATGACTTAGATGTTTTATGAGAGGAAAGAACCTAGGATAACTAGGCATTTTTTTAGTTGAATTTGAGTAGTTAATCACCTAGGAAACTAGATTTGGAGTGAATGTTGTATTTGGGTAAGACTTGGGATGAAAGTAATGCAATGAACCCAAGTAATTCATTGGTTGAAGAACCATGGAGTTGGTGAAAAGGAAGAGAACAAAAACTGCACTTAAGAGTTTTTAGAAAAATAAGAGTGGGAAAAATGTATAATGAAACAAAGAAAGGAGTAATGAATTTAGTAAATGATTTAGGGAAGTTTAGAGTGTCAAATTAGTGTTAAAACATGTTAGAAAACATGTGGGATGATTGGGAAAATATTGAGCAAAGAAAAGAAGTTAGAACACTAGAGGAAAATGTAAAATCTGTTAAAATGTAGCAGGGTCCGGGACTTAGGTCCAGGACCAAGTCTCGGACCAACATGAAAATAAGGTCGAGAATTGTAGTCAGGGTGTGGTCTAGGACTTAAGTCCCTTACAAGGACCCGGACCACCCCATTAAAACAAGCCGATAGTGAATTCCAGCATTGGTCCGGGACTTGGGACCCGGACAAGGTCCCGGACCAACGCAAAAGTGCCTTAAAAAGTGTATAAATGGAATTTTAAGGTGGGGATTTGAATGGTATTGATATTATAAGATTGTTTAGACTTAATTATGGATATGTAATGGTCATTAGTGGTATAAACAAGCTTGAGAAGTAAGTAACTTATGTGAATGAGTTTGAAATGTAAGGAGTTAGTAATTGTGAATCGAGAAACACTAAAAATGAAATGGGTTAGGTTAATTATAGAAAATTTACCGCCCGATTCCATGTATGTTAGAGGATTTGAATAGATGGACTCCAAAGGAGAGTCGCAATAATCGAGAATGACGGTGAACGTATGATTTTCTCATGCCCTGTATGCTACCGAAGCTACCCCGATTTGTGTGTTTGTATGTTTATATGCTATCGCCTAATCAAGATAAAATGCACGAATCGGATTCATTGCACTTCATTATGCTTGTGATGTATTACTCCTTGTTGAGTGGTGACTATCCTTTAAGTTTGTATAATTCATGAAAGAAATAATTGTTGGATGAAGTACTTATTTGCTTGGATGCGAAGTGTGCAAACTGTATGGTATTGAACGAAAGATTCTTACTAACTCCCTAACCTTGTGACATTTATAACTTGAGAAAAATGGTAACTTGGAGTATGTAAGAAGTCCGATATACTTTCGACCATGTGTAAGAATGAGGAAATACGAGTGGTTGTTTTCGAGTTCTGGCCTAACCTTCCTCATGGTCCAAATCTCTTAAATGGGTAGCAACCTGGGGAAGTAAGCCAACCTAAAGCCCGGTGGTGAGACGGTGTAGTCTCTGCCCGGAGGTCATACCGACTTGACTTGAGTATTATGTAAGAGAAGAAGTAATGGGTAATGTAAAGATCATGGCTAGTGTAAGTCATTGATCAAGAGTAAATGTGTAAGAACATCCAATTAACCCGGAAGGGAAATTGACTAACAAGTGATGAGGCTAGAACTTGAGAAGTGAATCTTAGGGGCCTCGGTAATTGTTGAATGGTTGAGTTGTGTATTGTTTCAATTGCTTGTTTGATGATCTATGTATGAGTGTGCCCATGCATGATTTTAATATTGTTCATATAGCATGTTTGTTTTAATTAAAATGAACTCCATGTGGGCGACCAAGTAGTCGGCGTACCCCTGTTAGCACGCGGGGTATGCGAATTTCATACCAGCAATTTGCTGAGCCCCTTGGGGCACTGTTTTTATTTTTCAGGTACTCGAGATGGTTGGCGGTCGATGTGAGAGACCGGACTATATTACTTTTGGTAGCTAGAATCGTTTTGAACGGGTGTACTAAGTTGTACATGGCTAGTAGCCTTTGAGTTGCCGGTGTACCGTGTGGTATACCTCTTTATATTTTGGGAAGTATGTAGACTTGTGAGACATGAGTAGGATGTTAGACCATGGAAATTATGTTTAGACTTGTGAGAAGGGAAGGTATTCTGGTTTGTACATTAGTACACTCGGTATATTGGATTGTAAGTGTTGAAACAGTATTGACTGGATGGAGAATGTATCTACTCGGTTTGGAAATAAAGTGTTGATTGTATTTGTTTATGATAAGTGTGAAACATATAGGCTTTTAAGGGCTTAATTACCTTATAATCTGCTACAATTTAAGCAATGTTTCCCACTTATTCTGTGTTTTTCCTAAGATTGATGTTTTGATATGAATTGACACATTTATGTGATAAATATAGGAAAAACCCAGAGAAATAAAGATTTTACATCATAAGGATTGCAACGCAACAAACGAGGAACAAATCCGGAAAAAGAGGCAAAGATTGGTCACGTCCGGGTCAAGATAGCCGGACGCAAATCTCGACGTCACATGTCCGGATCCGGACGCAAGCCGGACGTGACCCAAACTCCAGATCCGAGAGTTATGTGTCTTGTCCGGATCCGGACAAAGATCGGGACACACCCTGAGTTTCAGATCCAAAACGCTGTCTCACGTCCGGATCCGGACACAGATCCGGACGTCACACAGAAACGAAAAATAAAAACGCATGCGCTATGAGAAGGGAAGAAATGGTACCAAGCCAAACAAGACATATGGAGCATCCGGCCGCCTCTAGCTGGATGGAAATAGGAGTACATAAAGCATCTGGCCGGACCAAATGAAACTGTGTGTTGCATCCTAATCCAATTCGATCTGATTTACTATCCTACGTTACCTGGTCTCGATCACAAAATCTCGTAGGGGGGAGAGAGAGAGAGAGCCTTTTGAGCCTTTTGTCAGAATCAAGTTTAAGTTTGATTGTCCAAAATGTTACGTGTCTTATTTCATGGGGGTATACTCCTATTTATAGAGTTTTTGGGCCTGGCCTCATGTTGTCAGCCTGTATTTTACATGTATGAGTACGGTTTTGCCCTTTCCTAACATCTTTGGCCGACCACAGACGGCCGGCCATACTATACTTTGTCTTGCCTAAGTCCTACTTTCGTCCGGCCGGAGACGGCCGAATGCTTTATGTACTCCTATTTCCATCCGGCTAGAGGCGGCCGGATGCTCCATATGTCTTGTTTGGCTTGGTATCATTTCTTCCCTTCTCACGCTGATAATCGGGCTTTCGGCACAATTATCAGCCTAGCGGCGGTTTAGCCCATACTTCCCCTTAATTAAGGCAGGCCATGCTCAATTAATTTCCCCACCTCACCACACCACTAACCTATGTTTTTCTTCTAAGCCTATATAAACCCAGCTCCTGCTTCATTTCAAATCGTACCAGACTCTCTGAGTCTAAACATCACTCTCCTCCTCTCCCTCCATATCATCTGTTCATCCACGATAATCCTCCATCTCCATTCACAATTTTCCTCCGTAAATCTTCCCCCTCACTCACAGACAGAAACTGCTCACGGCGCTGCATTTACCCGCGTCCGGATTGACGTCCGGATCCGGACAGGCCCTGAATACCACGTCCGGATCTACGTCCGACCCAAGACAGCCGGACGAGACACAGATAAGAGTGGAATTTGCAGAATCGTCGACGGCTTCTAAAATCAGTTTTCTGCTAAATCCCTCTATCCTTATGCTGTTTATTGAGCATTGTTATTTTGTCTATGGCTGAGTAGTCACTTTTAATTTCGGTTTACTATGTATCTTTAGATTTATTATTTCTGAACCTTTGTGATTTTCTGCAGTACTTTAGAATAAAGTTCTTTTCCCTTATGAATTCCTAAACTTTTTAATCTGATCAATTATTGAGTTTATCAGTTTGTTAGCTTATAAGTGAGAACTGCGGCTTTCAATTGACTACAGGGAAAAGAACCAGCTAGTATAGAGATGGTAATTCCTCTAAACCACTAGCTGACCATTAATCTAGACTATGCTTAAAGCAATTAGTAAACAGTGGATTCATAACGAGAGTTAGGATTCGGTCTTTGCTAATTAGAATTCATGGAGCGGGAGAACGAATACGAGTTATCCTTATTCTAGGGTTTTATTCAGAATTCTGTGAAAATCACTTAGGAGAAGAAACTACAAATCTAAAGAGAAGTAGTAAACCGGAATTTCCTTTATCAAACAAAATCCAAATCAATTGTTAACCTGTTATTTATTGTTTATTGAACTCTTTTACAACATTCACCATCACACACAAAAAACCCCCAATTTCCTGTTATTTATATTATTCTTGTTGTGTGTAAGTAGAAATTAAACTAGACACTACCTCCTTTGGTTCGATACTCAGGGAATACTCTGAGCTTTAAAACTTGCTATAATCGACTGGTACACTTGCCGTTAAGTTAAACCCCCAATAACAATTTACCGTTAGGTTTTACCCTAACAAGTTTTGGCGCCGTTGTCGGGGAGGCACGGTTGCTTAGTTTATTTTTTATATTGGTATTATTTTGTTTTATTTTTGCTTTTTAGTTTATTTTTGTTTTATTTTATTTATTTTCTTTTGTTCATGTTCTTAGCTTTGTGCAATTTGTTTCTTATTTTGGTTCTAGTTTATTTTGGTTTTACCCGATTGAGTTTGCTTTTACAACTACATTACTGTCAGTTATCTGATTTTGGTTTATGGTTAAAACTCGTTCTGAAGGAAATCCTGAATTTGAGCTGGAACATGAGATAGAACGACTTACAAGAAGAAGTCGTCAGGGATTGGTACTGGAGCCTATAGTTGAACCAGAAGTGTTTCTCAAAGACTCACCAGGTGATACCTTTGTTTCAGAAGAAGAGTATCTTATGGACGGTATCAGCAGAGAAAGAAGGATGAACGACTACACTCGTCCGAATGTGGAGGGACTCACATCACCAATAGTAATCCCTGCACTACTGGAAGGGGGTAGAATGGCAATTCAGACCCATTATGTCACGATGGTCCTGAATGCTCCACAGTTCAGTGGAATAGTTACTGAAGACCCAAATGTTCATCTTACATCCTTCCTGCGATTGGTTGGAGCATGTTCAACACCAGCTTCTCATGAGGTAGCCAGGCTAACCTTGTTTCCTTTTTCACTCAGGGACAGGGCTGCAGAGTGGCTGAACTCCCTATCTCCAAACAGTATCACTTCCTGGAGTGAGCTAGCAAATGCGTTCCTAGCAAAGTACTTTCCACCGTCCCCAATGCTGTCAATGAGAGGTGAGATCATGAACTTCAAACAGTATAGTGGTGAAACTCTTTTTGAAGCTTGGGAGCGATTCAATGGAATTGTAAGAAGAGTAACACATCATGGTCTGGGAGAAGAAGTTGTATTGCAATCATTTTATAAGGATCTAGCCCCCAGAGCCGTCTATTAGTTGATACCTGTGTAGGAGGAAGTCTTATGGAGCTTCCAATCACCAGGATAAAGGAGTTGTTGGAAACTCTTTCCAATTCAGCTAATCAATGGGGAGGTGCTAGAGCTGCTACTGAGATCTTTCCAAAGAAGAATGCAGGAATTTATGAGGTAGACTCGAATACCCTCTTAGCTACTAAGATGGATAGCATTTCTAAGCAGTTTGAGAAGATGTGCACATTGATGAACCCAAATCAAACGCACCGGCTATCACTGATTCATTCCCTCAATGTGAGTATTGTGGTAGAGGTTCTAACATGTGCCAGTATGTTCCACCGCAAGAAGAGGCAGCAAACTATGTTGGTAACAGGTCGGGTAATTATTTCGGAAATCAAGCCAACCCGGGTTACCATTCTCAGCAGCAGAATCGTTACCAAGTTGGCGGTCGCAGCAATTACAACCAAAGACCTCAACAGCAGTATAATTCCTCTTATCAGAAGCAGCCACTACAGAATCAACAAGTGCAGAATACAGGTGCTGGTGCGTCCTCTAATATGGATGAAGTTCTGGCCAGAATGAATGATTTCACACAGTTAACACCAAGAAATTTAATGAGCTGGAAGCTTTCAATCAGGAGCAGAGGACCTTCAACAATGATCAAAGGACATTCAATAGGAACATCGAGACTCAGCTATCTCAGATATCGCAGCAGTTGGGTCAACGTCCTTTGGGTTCTTTGCCCAATCAGTCAGAGCAGAATCCGAGAGAGCATGCCAAGGCAATCACGTTGAGGAGTGGTACACAGCTTGACCCGGTGGTCCCTGAAGCTGAGGCTCCTCTTCCTAATGTTGAGCGAAATGAAGAAACTGCACCAGCAGGTTCTCAGGAGGAACCAGTTCAAGAGGAGGTCGCGATTAGCAAGACTCCTAAGATTTCCCCACCTCCACGCCGCGCAGTTGATGAAGCGTCGGTTCCTTTTCCAAACCGGTTGAAGAAGAGAGACCTGGATGAGCAGTTTGGTAAGTTCTTAAGTATCTTTAAGAAACTAAACATTAACATTCTTTTTCCGAAGCGTTGAAGCAGATGCCGATATATGCGAAGTTCATGAAGGACATCCTGTCCAATAGACGGTCCTTAGTGGAGAAGGATACTGTGCAGCTTAACGAGAGCGTCTCAGCCGTCCTTTCGAAGAAGCTTCCACCTAAGCTTGATGATCCAGGTACTCTGGTCATACCTTGCGCGATAGGTAATGTGCAATGTGGTAAGGGTTTATGTGACTTAGGTGCAAGTATTAATTTAATGCCCTTATTAATGTATTTGAAGCTTGGTTTAGGAGAATGTGAACCTACCCGAATTACTCTGCAATTAGCTGATAGGTCAATCATCCTCCTACCTAAAGGGGTGGTAAGAGATTTAATTGTTTCGGTTGGTACTTTTGCTTTCCTTGCTGACTTTGTTATTTTAGACATGGAGGAGGACAAGGTAGTACGCTTATCTTAGGTCGACCATTCATGCGTACAGCAAGGACCCTCATTGATGTTGAAGGAGGGAAGATTATACTGCGGTTACATGATGAGCAGCTTGTATTTGATATGACCAAGGCTACTACCCACCCTCTGATGTTCATGCTGTTTCAGTTTAGATTGTATTGATACCTTGATGCAGGACTATTCTTACAGCCCCACGGAGCTGGAGCATTAGAGAAGTGCTTGGTAGAATCCATAGAACAGTTCATGATGATCTGAGGTCTCTGCTGCAGCATTTCAGCTTGCTGCTGCCATATAGGAAGAACCAAGAATTACATCATGAAATTCTGAACAGATGATTGATGATTTCATTCACTGCTATTCTATAGGCATCGAAACCAGAGAGAGAAGAGGAACCACGAGTATCCAGACGCTGACAAGAGTTCCAAAGACACTAACTCCTTCTATGGACTCACCACCTTCCCTTGAAATTAACCCTCTTCCTAGTCACCTTAAATATGCTTTCTTAGTTCCTCCATCTGATGCCTGTCATTATTTCTAATAGTTTAACCAATGAACAGGAGGAAGCCTTGTTGCAGGTTCTAAAGAGGAACAAAGAGGCACTAGGGTGGTCCATTGCTGATATAAAAGGCATTGCCCCTACGTTCTGCACTCACCGCATTACATTGAGGAGAATGACAAACCAACGAGACAGCCTAGCGAAGACTGAACCCGCACATGAAAGAGGTGGTTAAGAAGGAGGTTATCAAGCTCTTGGATGCAGGTATCATCTACCCGATTTCTGACAGCGAATGGGTAAGTCCTACACAGGTCGTACCTAAGAAAGGAGGTTTAACTGTGGTGCCTAATGATAAAGGTGAATTAATTCCTCAGCGTACTATTATCGGGCATAGAGTTTGCATTGATTATAGGAAATTAAATGCCGCCACTAGGAAAGACCATTTCCCCCTTCCTTCTATTGACCAGATGCTAGAGAGGCTTGCAGGACAAGACTATTATTGTTTCTTAGATGGTTACTCCGGTTATTTTCAGATTCAATTGCTAAGGAAGACCAAGAGAAAACCACTTTTACATGTCCGTATGGTACTTATGCTTATCGACGCATGCCCTTCGGTTTTGTGTAATGCACCAGCTACATTTCAACGATGCATGACTGCTATCTTTGCTGATTTTATTGAAAATGCATCAAATCTTTATGGATGATTTTTCTGTCTTTGGACCGACTTTTGATTCATGTTTGAGAGACTTGGATTTAATCTTAGCTAGATGCAAGAAACTAACTTGGTGCTCAATTAGGAGAATGCCATTTCATGGTGCAGGAAGGCATCGTGCTCGGACATAAGATTTCTAAGAAAGGGATCGAGGTAGACAAATCAAAGATTGAAGTAATAGAGCAGCTACCACCACCATCGTCGGTGAAGGATGTCCGGAGTTTTTATAGGCGTTTTGTTAAGGATTTCTCCAAGATCTCTAAGCCTCTTTGTGATTTGTTAATTAAGGATGCTAAATTTGAGTTTACGAAAGAGTGCTTAGATGCTTTTAATTTGCTCAAGGCTAAATTGGTTTCTGCACCTATTATTGTCGCTCCTGATTGGTCATTACCTTTTGAGATAATGTGTGATGCCAGCGATTACGCATTGGGAGCAGCTTTGGGTCAGAGGCATGACAAGGTGTAGAGGATAGTCTACTATGCTAGTAAGACTATGAATGAGGCGCAGAAGAACTACGCAACAACGAGAGAGAGCTGCTGCAATTGTCTTTGCATGTGATAAGTTTCGACCATACATTATTGGCAGCAAAGTCATTGTGCACACTGACCATTCCGCTCTCAGGTATCTCTTTGGAAAGGTTGATGCTAAACCTCGTTTGATCAGATGGATTTTACTTCTGCAGGAATTTGACATTGAGATTAAGGACAGACCTGGAGCGCAGAACGGAGTGGCAGATCACTTATCCCGTATGGAAGTTCCAGATGATGGCAGGCCGATTAACGAGTATTTTCCTGATGAGTTTGTCAACATGATCAGTCGTTCCACGGACCCTTGGTATGCTGATATTGCAAACTTCCTAGCTAAAGGTATCGTCCCTCCAGAGTTGACATATCAGCAGAAGAAGAAGTTTTTCTCCACGGTCAAGCATTACCTTTGGGACGACCCGTTTCTGTTCAAGGTCTGTGCAGATGGTATGATTCGTCAGTGCGTTTCTGAGGAGGAAGCTAGAGACATCCTGTTGCATTGTCACTCTAGAGAAGCAGGGGGTCATTTTGGTCCGGCTAGGACAGCCGCGAAAGTTTTGGAAGGGCTTCTTTTGGAAAACTCTGAACAAGGATTGCTATCAATTTGTTTCCACTTGTGATCAATGTCAAAGGCAGGGGAATTTATCCAGATGCCACGAGATGCCATTGAATTCGATCTTGGAGGTTGAGCCATTCGATCTTTGGGGCATTGATTTATGGGACCGTTCCCACCATCTCAATGTAACCTCTACATCTTGGTAGCAGTAGATTATGTCACCAAGTGCGCTGAAGCAATACAGCACCTACCAATGATGCAAGAGTGGTGCTTAAGTTTTTAAAGAGGAATACCTTTTCCCGTTTTGGTGTTCCACGAGCGATCATTAGTGACGGGGGTACACACTTCTGCAACAAACAGTTTGAAGCTCTTCTGCAGAAGTATGGTGTACGGCATAAGGTTTCTCTACCATATCACCCACAAACGAACGGACAAGCTGAGATCACCAACAGGGAGCTTAAGTGGATTCTCCAGAAATCTATCACATCCTCGAGGCGAGACTGGTCCCTTAAGTTAGATGACGCCTTGTGGGCATACCGCACTACCTTTAAAACACCTTTAGGTATGTCCCCATACAAGTTGGTTTATGGCAAGGCGTGTCACTTACCTGTGGAGCTGGAGCACAAGTCTTTTTGGGCAATTAAGGCATTGAATTTTGATCTCCAAAAGGCTGGTGAGAAGCGTAAGCTACAGCTATGTGATCTGGAGGAGTTTAGAGAGGCAGCTTATGAAAACGCCAAGATTTATAAGGAGAAGACAAAGAGGTGGCATGATAAGCTGTTGGTCAAGCATGAGTTTCATGTGGGGGATAAGGTTCTACTATTCAACTCCCGCCTGAAACTATTCCCAGGAAAGTTAAAATCTCGTTGGTCCGGCCCATTCACAGTGACAAGTGTCTCACCTTATGGAGCCATTGATCTAATCAACACAGAAGGTGACACATTCAAAGTCAACAGATCCCAGCTAAAACATTATTTGAGTAGTAACAGTGCCGAAGTTCACTCGGTGATCACTGTTTACAACCCGCCATGCTGAGTACACAATTGAATGGTCTAGCCAAAGACCGAAAAGATGGGCAGCTTGGTGGGAGGCAACCCACCAGTATAAAATCTCTTCTACACCTTCTTTTTACACTTTCCTATTACTTGATATAATTTCTTTTAATCTATTGAGAATTTTTACAATTTACAGCACGAGCCCCGACTCCCCTATTTCAATAAATAACTCTGCCAGGTTCCACTTGAGTTCTTCTGGTTCTGCAGATTTACTCTTTAGGTTTCTTACTGCATTTGTTTACCGTTTAGATGGCTCGCACTAGAGGAGGAGGTGTTATACGCACGGGGTCTTCTTCGAGGAACCCACGCCCTGACGACTAGTCAGAGCCAGCCTCCACCCCACTCCAACCTGATGGCTTCAGATCTGCTGCCGCCCAGGCCTGGTATGATCAGGGCGGGTAATTCGTCATTGAGAGGCGCATCACCGCAGAGGCATCAGCTGCCACTGGGCTTACAGACATATTTGGTGGTATTGGTGCCAGCAGTATCCTGCGCATGGGCGAGGGTGTCTTCTCAACAGACCTGGTACGGGAATTCTATGTCAATGCTGTGGCATCAGACACGACAAACATGATCACATCCTATGTGCGCCAGCTCTAGGTTGAGGTAACCCCTGAGATATTCAGTGTTATTTTACTCCTACCGGACAATGATGCGACCCATCTAGATTTTACGGAGGACGAGCTTAGGCAGAGTAAGTCTAGGTGGTTACAAGAGGTCAGGAGTACTACTCGCCGACAGGGTGAGGAAAGTAAGACCGTACTCCCATATGCTCTCCTCCCGTCCCTTCCCCAGAGGACCCTTGCAGAGATCCTCAGTCATCAGATCCGGCCTCATGCCGGAAATGATGCTTCTGACGAGGATTGTGTTCTCCTCGACTACCTCCTGGCCACACCGCATCCACCATCTCAGCAGCTCTCGCTCCCTTTCGTGATGTTTAGGCAGTTGCATAGGGTGGTGACTTATCTGAGGACGACGAAGAAGAAGATCACCCCTATCTTCCCCATCTTTATCCAACATCTTCTTGTCTCCACACTCCCCGAGGATATCTTCACCAATCTCGAGGTGAGGGAGGGAGAGACACCCATCTCCGTCGGGACCTTCAGGAGATGGGGCTTCTTACGCCTCGATGACGACAGCTGGGTGAAGGGCAGCTCGGGCCTAGGATCCACCGGCACCTCTGCGAGCTCCAGCTCTACTCTGGCGCCTACTGCTACCATGGCACCTCCTATGCCCCAAGTGATGAGCATCCCGCCAAAGATGCAGACCATGATGGACTCCCTACTCCAGCAGCAACAGTGGATGGAGCAGCGCTTTGGGGGTATGGAGCAGCAGTTTGGGGATGTACAACAGTAGGTCGGGGATGTCCAGCAGCGCCAGGTGCGCATGGAGGGACACATAGATGACATCCGCCAGACTCAGGAGCACCTCCAGACAGAGCAGACTTCCCTCAGCGACACCCAGACTATGTTCACAGAGCGCTTGGAGCGTAGTGATGCTTTTCAGCGAGAGACTGCTCAGGTCATGGCATAGACATCTGCTCACCAGAGAGAGGCATCAGCTCATCAGGCCCAGACTACCCAGCTCTTACAGATGCTCATGGCCCAGATGGGAGCAAGACCTCCGCCACCACCACCGCCTCAGTGACCGTCATCCTATCTTTACTGCTTTCTTTTACTACCTCCGTCCCGTCATAAGTGTCCTGTTTGCTTTTTGGCACGTTTTTCCACCTCAATATTAAATATATAAGGTAAAATAATTTTATAAAACTAAATTTTGTATTATATAGTTTATCATGTAAGGAATCATATGCAAAACTTAAATTTTCAAAATTAATTTATCTTATATGTTAAAAATTGAAGTCAAACGACATGTCCAAATAGTAAATAGGACGGTCAAGGTGGGACGGAGGGAGTATTTTGTTTACTTTTCTGTACTTTTCTTTTTCACACTTATATTCCTTTTGTTGTTAAAACTAACAGTAAAACACGAGACTGCAGGTGAAGTGGTAATGGTTATATTAGGCAGTGTTTTAAATTCTTAATTGCTAAATTTCATGTTTCTCTGAGCAGTGCAGCGTTCTAAAATGATTAATTTACATATCACCTCTACTGTGAAACAAACGGCTATACGTACAGGAAATGGAACCACACTACTTGCGAACGCCTGCTAAGCTTGAATTATGGGGAGTATTCTTTCTCTAAATATTACTCATACGATTCAACTATTCCCTGTCGTTCGAGTTAATGCACTTTATTTTGTGGTTGTACATGCCAGTGAAAAAATTAGCAACTTTTACTCTGCACAACACGCATACTGTCAGTGACTCATGAGGAATATCTCGACCCCTGCAAAACTTCAAGTGTGAGGAAGAATATCTTCCTCGATCTATGACACCAGGGGAGTCTCAGTTCCAACTTTAACTTACTGATGTTCCACTTTTGCTTGCGTTAAGGGTTAATTATTGCACATACATCTATTATGAGTATCGCATGTTTTGAAAGCTCTTTTAACTGTTTTTCTTCTATTACCAATGAGGACATTGCTCCTCTTAAGTGTGAGGAAGGAAAGACCTTTCTCTGAAAATATGCTAGTTGTCCTTTAATGTCACACTTGCTTTTTGCTACTCTAATGCCTGTGCACACCGAGTGAAATTAAACCAAGTGAAAACCGTAGGAATCTTTTTGCTTGATGAGGTTTGTATAAATAATTTTATTTAAAAATACTCTCTTTTCACTAAAATCTGGTATATTGGCTAGTTGTGGAAACCAGATTATTTTAGCTTGGGATTTTGGAAATGAAGTGAATGTTTGGAATGAAAAGGATAAGGCAAGGTACTCCACTGATCAAAAAAAAAAATCCTAACAATAGCAGGCCTCGTCTATCCGGTTATTAAGTCTTAAGGGTGCCTTAACACCTATCTACCTAAGGTCTCGGGATCTGGGATAGTTGGCCCAACACCATCTCAAGGATAGAGAGAAAAGTCTGGGTTACGGAATAACTCCGCAAGATCTCAAATATTAGTTTGTTCTTGAGGATAAATGCTTTCGCTTACAAAAGAGATAATTGCAGTTAAATTTATACTTTTGATCATGAGTGCGTGGTGTTGAAAGGTATTGCGGAATAAGGCATTACTTCACACCCCTTGTCATTCAAAGGTTAGAGGAATGAAAATTGGTGGAAAGTCCCAAGCTAAGCTAACTTGTGTTTCTACAATCTAGTTTTTCTATGCTTGTACAAAATTGTTCTTGCTTCACTGTTTGTGAAAACCTACCTCTAGAGAGCAAGATTATTCTTTCATTTATCACTTTGTTTGATTTTGCCCTGCACTTGTTTAAATTTTGAGATTATTTGACGGTTTTAGAGATATTCTTATTCCTTATTTGCTTGAGGACAAGCAAAAGCTTAAGTGTGAGGAAGTTGATAAGTGTGAAACATATAAGCTTTTAAGGGCTTAATTACCTTATAATCTACTACAATTTAAGCAATGTTTCCCACTTATTCTGTGTTTTTCCTAAGATTGATGTTTTGATATGAATTGACACATTTTATGTGATAAATATAGGAAAAACCCAGAGAAATAAAGATTTAACATCATAAGGATTGCAACGCAACAAACGGGGAACAAATCCGGAAAAAGAGACAAAGATTGGTCACGTCCGGGTCAAGATAGCCGGACGCAAATTCGGACGTCACATGTCCGGATCCGGACGCAAGCCGGACGTGACCCAAACTCCAGATCCGAGAGTTTTGTGTCTTGTCCGGATCCAGACAAAGATCCGGACACACCCCGAGTTTCAGATCCAAAACCGCTGTCTCACATTCGGATCCGGACACAGATCCGAACGTCACACAGAAACGAAAAATAAAAATGCATGCGCTGATAATCAGGATTTCGGCGCAATTATCAGCCGAGCGGTGGTTTAGCCCATACTTCCCCTAAATTAAGGCACGGCCATGCTCAATTAATTTCCCTAACTCACCACACCACTAACCTATGTTTTTCTTCTAAGCCTATATAAACCCAGCTCCTGCTTCATTTCAAATCGTACCAGACTCTCTGAGTCTAAACATCACTCTCCTCCTCTCCCTCCATATCATCTATTCATCCACGATAATCCTCCATCTCCATTCACAAATTTTCCTCCGTAAATCTTCCCCCTCACTCACAGACAGAAACTGCTCACGCCGTTGCATTTACCCGTGTCCGGATTGACGTCCGGATCCAGACAGGCCCTGAATACCGCGTCCAGATCTACGTCCGACCCAAGACAGCCGGACGAGACACAGACAAGAGTGGAATTTGCAGAATCGTCGACGGCTTCTAAAATCAGTTTTTCTGCTAAATCCCTCTATCCTTATGCTGTTTATATTGAGCATTGTTATTTTGTCTATGGCTGAGTAGTCACTTTTAATTTCGGTTTACTATGTATCTCTAGATTTATTATTTCTGAACCTTTGTGATTTTCTGCAGTACTTTAGAATAAAGTTCTTTTCCCTTATGAATTCCTAAACTTTTTAATCTGATCAATTATTGAGTTTATCAGTTTGTTAGCTTATAAGTGAGAACTGCGGCTTTCAATTGACTACAGGGAAAAAGAACCAGCTAGTATAGAGATGGTAATTCCTCTAAACCACTAGCTGACCATTAATCTAGACTATGCTTAAAGCAATTAGTAAACAGTGGATTCATAACGAGAGTTAGGATTCGGTCTTTGCTAATTAGAATTCGTGGAGCGGGAGACCGAATACGAGTTATCCTTATTCTAGGGTTTTATTCAGAATTCTGTGAAAATCACTTAGGAGAAGAAACTACAAATCTAGAGAGAAGTAGTAAACCGGAATTTCCTTTATCAAACAAAATCCAAATCAATTGTTTACCTGTTATTTATTGTTTATTGAACTCTTTTACAACATTCACCATCACACACAAAAACCCCCAATTTCCTGTTATTTATATTATTCTTGTTTGTGTGTAAGTAGAAATTAAACTAGACACTGCCTCCTTTGGTTCGATACTCAGGGAATACTCCGAGTTTTAAAACTTGTTATAATCGACCGGTACACTTGTCGTTAGGTTAAACCCCCAACAACAATTTACCGTTAGGTTTTACCCCAATAGTTTAGTACTCGGATTTCTAGTCTATCAGACCATACTGTATATAGTTTGGGCCTTGTTAGTCACGTGGGCGGCTAACGGCATTGTATCACCCCCTGATTGTATTGAATTTTCGCTGCGATTAGTATGATGACCGAGACGATTAGACAGTAATTAGAGGATTAGCGGTAGGGGTGTTACTTCGCTCTGATGACTGGAAATACCGAGTTTAGGAAATAACAAGTTAGGAAGTAGAGATTTAGGGCTAAAGGTTGAGTGATAGCATGAGAGATACACTAGTTAGGAACTTCTGGTGTGTACCGGATACCTACAACATCAGACCCGCCCTCCACATCCCCCATTTTAAAACTCGGGAAAGAATGCCAAAAATATGGATAGACCTCTCTTACTCGGGAAAACCCGATCTGGCAGTTATGAAATACTACTGTAGGAAAAAGGAACCTGTCATACGATAGATTCCAAGAAACGGAAATCCCGGAGACAGTTTGTTTGAACAACAATAACCGCACTTAATGGCGGGAGATTGAGAAATCCTATCTAAAGGAGACCAAAATTTACGACAGCATGGGGCGACATGCTTAGCAGTCGCGAGAACCTGGCTGGTCAAGCAGCAACGAGAAGGAAAGCACCAACCGTGCAACAAAGCGAAAAAAGAAGCAGTAACAAAAAAACCCAAGACACATGTCTACGGGACCACAACAGTGAGATCTTACCATCAACGGTATGCTAACTGACTAAGAGAATAATTAGGAGTGGTTAACTCTAAAACTAACGCCAAGGAGGTAACAATACCTGGCCGGCATTGTTCAGACAACTACGAGAATATTTACAGAATACACTCCTATAGGACTACGGAAGTAGCGCCTAAACAAGTTAAGTCTCGATAACCACGGTAAATGTGTGGGAACGAGCAACAAGGAAAAACACCGAACCATGTGAATAGGGATCTTCAAGAATGAAGAAGCACCCGGATTGATGATTGTCTTGTGGAGACAAATGAGAAGCAGCTCAGACAATTATTTATCAACTATGGTATCAAAGGAAGAGCCAACAAGGCTACCTAATATGGATAGAAACAATACCGTAACCGGTATAGATTAACCCCAAAAACCACCTATATCGCGCACTTGCCACGACAAGTGCAGTAAAAGTAGGACTATTCAGAGAAACTTTTAACAAGCAACAAGTACTTAGTGAAGTACCAAGATGGAGAATTGAAATACCCCAAACCCTGATATATGGTTTAAATATTAAACTATGGTATGTAAAGGCTAAAAAGTTCCTTAGAGACATCGGTGAACAATTTAAACCATAGTAAATGCAATAAAGCACTAAGATACAGTTTGAGCAAAAACATGCTCTAAGCTAGGAGTGAACTTGGTTAGGACCCAAAGAGCCTACCAAGACTTAATAATATTCAATTATGATTAAATAAGACAAATTAAGTCCTTAGGAAACCTTGGTAGACAATTAAACCAAACAAAACACAAGAAAATACCTTAAAGTCAATATGAGCAAAAATGTGCTCTAAGCTTGGGATAAATTTGTATAAGACCTAATGGTCATACCTATACCTTATAAATATGTTAATGAACATATTAAATCAATTACTAAAGAAAACCAAGCTTGAAAACAAGTTAAAACACAAAAGGTGCTTTAAGGAGTCTTAAAGCACGTTTTTGAAAAATTGTCTTGTAAATGAGTTTTGAGTGGCTAAATGTCCATCATTACTCTTTAATTAACATGTGTACTATATAGTATCACATTTGGAAGTCTATATCAATGGGAAATCAAAAATTTCACTTCTATGTGCCTTGTTTTAGTGAATTGTAACTAAAATAAGCAAGTTTGTAACATATGTCATTATAAGTGTGACAATTGGTCAACAAAGACTAAAATACCCCTTAGTATAATATGGGGGCTGGTTTTATTATGTGGTGACTCACCACCATGAGCTAGTAAAAATTAAAGAAAGAAGGAAAAGTAAGTGAAAAGTAGAAGTTACCTTTATAACATGTAAATATCTTCCAAAAGCAATTCCAATCTTCATTCTTTCTTTCCCACTCACACCCACTGTAGCCTTCTTCATCTTCTCCCAAACTCCACCGGTTTTGCTACAGCAAACCATACCATTCTTCATCTTCCTTCACTTGTAACTTCTAGCTCCATGATCCAAATTTAATTTCAAGACCACTTTTCTTCTAGTTGGAGCAAGCTCTTCACTTCTATCTTTTCAAAATTCCAAGAGCTCCATTTCGGTGCCAAGAGGAATCTCCATGGGAGGAGCTTGAGCTTATATTTCTACATACTATTGCTCTCCTTTGCTTCTAGGTAAGGAATCTCAAATAAAAATCATGTTTCCTCCATGTTTTTGTCTTGACCGAGAATCACCATTAATGGTGCTCCTTGTGTTGCTTTGTACTAGCTCCATTTGAATCCTTCAAGGACTTGGTGGAGTCCTCTCTTGATAGATATTCAAACTCTCTTCAAATGCCAAGGTAAACAACTATCTTAATGCTTCTTGAACAATGTTAAACCTAGGGTTTATAATGAGATTAAGCTTGGAGCTTGAATACTCATTACATTGTTTGTATAATGTTTAGAAGTTGATAAGCAACTAAGCTTAGCCGATTTTAAACAAGGAAACAAGAAAGAAGTTTGAGAGGAAAAGAGGTAAATATGCTATCTCAAGGTAGTTTAATGTCTTAGGAGAAATGAACTTATATTGCTTGTTAAAATGATCTAAGGAGCCAATGGTGAATGACTTAGTAAAATGTTCTCAAAAGTTTATTAAGGGCGTATGTATTGTTGGTTGTATTTGCAGGTCAAAGGCATTATTTATGTGGGAAATTCAGTGTTTAAGGTTTATGCAATTTAAGGGCCTAAGAGCCATGTTATTTAAGGGCCTAAGTGCCAAGCAATTTAAGCTTATGCACTATATTGTGATGTAGTGCTAAATGTGTGAAGTTTGTGTATAAAATGTGTTTGATGGATTTTAGGTGTTCTTGAATGGAATAAGGTAAAAACCTAAGTGTTTGGATGTGAGAATATACAAGAGAAGCTATGGCAAAATTTAGTTGATGAACAAAGGAGTTCATGTGTTGTAATGAGATTTTATGACCTAGAAGGTGCTAGGAATGGTTGAGTGTGAAGATGGTGAATTAAGGTGTTCTTAAGTGTTAAGATGCCTTGGGCACAATCTTGGAGGATTTAGAAATCAAATGAGTGTTTTATACACACCAAGGTTATGATATGTGAAGTATTAGGTCTTGTTAAAGTTTAGGTAAACAAAGGAAAAGTAATGCCTTGTGAAGGTCTAAGTGTAAACTTGAGGATATAGAAGGAGTTGTGTAATGGAGGTGTTTGTGAGGAATGATGCTTGGAGTAGATGTGATGGTGGTGAGAAAACATTTTAGTTAGTTGTTATCATAAGTATAAACCACCACTTAGGAACTTAGGGAAAAATGTTATAAGTGTTAAGGAATTTTACAAGGAAATGAGTAGATGTTTGAAGAGTTTAGAAATGAGTAAGAACTTGAGTTTAATGGATGTTATATGAAGTATTTAGTGTGCCATATGGTGTTGCAACACATTGGGAGACTTAAGGAAAAGTTTGGAACAATTTGGACAATTCTTAGGAAGTTTCTGCAGTAGACCGACCCGGGGGACCGAACCTGGCAGGGTCGGTCGTACTGTAAATAGCAGGGTAAAAATGCTTCTGTTAGAGACCGACCCAGGGGACCGACCCTGTCTGGGTCGGTCAGATAGGAAGAAAAGACGGTAAATGTCTCTGTTAAGACCGACCCAAGGGTAGGGTCGGTCGGTAGGGTCGGTTGGACCAAAAACATTGTTTAAGGTTATAAAATGATATGTAATGATGGGGATTGACTAGTAATGATGTTATAAGATTGTTAAAGACATGTTAAGTGAATTATAATGACAATTTAGTGGGGGAAAAGTTGTATTAAAATGTAAAGGTAAAATAAGTTAAAATGTGAAGTTATTTAACTAAGTTAACGGGGGTAAGTTATAAGCATTAGACTTTAAACAATCATGTTACCCCGATGTTAATAAAAGTACATGTAATATTACCAGTTGTTCGAGAATTGCTCGAGGAACATAAGTGGACATGATAAAGTGGACTCCGGTGACAGGTATGGTTTTCTTGCAACCTGTGTCCTACCAGATTACACCGGCTTGTATGCCAATGTGTTTTTCTGTATGTTTGCCACGTTGTAAGATAAAACATGTAATGAGTTTACAGTAATTCATTTATGTGGCGTGTTCAACTCCGATACCATTTAACCTCGGAAGTGTTAACCTTAGTTAACTGAGTCTAGGATCACATGAGAGTTCGGTATTCGGATTAAACGACCCGAACCATGGGACGTTCTAACCACGGCTATGCGTGTGTTAATTGTGTGATATGTGTATGTGAATGTAGGGATCTCCCTTGTATGTTTAACCCAGTTGTAATACTGTAAGTGTTGTTATGTGATAGGCTCCATAGTGGGGTTCTAACTAATATCTAAAAGTAAGTATGTACTAACAGTGGTGAGGAATCCGGTTTGGCCGGTCGCGCGTTGTTTGGGAGTGGGTATCCTTCTTAGCCTTACCCTTCTCTCTGTTATGGTTGTTTCCCTCACGGGTTATGATCTCCCATTAGCTTATTCCAAAGCTTAGCTATTCTGACTTATGATCGGTTTAGGGGGAACATGTGTTTGTGTGGTGTGTTCGGGCCACAAAACCCGAACCATCTTAACTTAAGTTACTCGTCCGACTATTAGGACGGTAATGAGTGTTGTATAAAGAGCTTACCATGGGGGTGACATCATTCTCTAGGCTCACCAGTGAATTATCAATGTTTGGGTCGGTTCCTAAGAGAGCCGCTCCCGTTATGTTATGTGTTGTTGTTGTAATGCAATTTCTATTGCGATGTTATTATGTGCACGTTGAAACGTGAAAAGTGTTGTTATGTGTTGTTATGTGCTGCATGTTATATGTTGTAAAATGTGGAGTATGTGGATCATGGATATGAATCCCAGTTTGTGATAAGAGGCGTTTAAGGATAACCCGATTAATGGGTAAGTGTCGTCTATTAAGGAAGTAGCTCCATCAGAGGAGAACACTCTAGGGTTAATGAACACTATGAGTGACTTATCAAGTAAGGATGTGTTACCTGTTTGTTGAGCCCATTGAGGCGAAGTGTTATGTGTTGTGTGCTTTTAGTTACATGCATGATTTAAATATAATCAACCGCATGCTAAGACGACAATTAGTTGTGCGTGGCCCGGTAGCATGTGGGTTGCGGGATTACCATACCAGCAAAGGTGCTGAGCCCCTTGGGGGCCACCCTTTCTCTTCTTTTCTTATTTCAGGTACAAAGAGCTGGAGCCGTTCGAGAGTAGGACGGGGTAGTCGTTGTACATGGGTAATCGTTTAAGTTGTATATATACAGTAGGTGTAGTAAGACCGAAATTGTTATCGGCATTAGTTTGTGAATACTTGGTACAGTTGGAAGGTGTATGTTGTTTCTATTGTTAATGGAAGGGTCAGTAATGTGTAGTCGCTCGGGAACCTAGTCCATCAGACCGGTACAATGTATATGTAATAGCCTTGTTAGCCACGTGGGTGGTTAACGGCGTGTAACACCAACGAGTTAAGTAATGTGATGAAGTTTTTTTTCCGCTGCAGTTTATTGTAAGTGTGTTAATGTTGGATGGGGTGTTACAAGAATGGAGCAAATATAGGATCACAATCCTAATAACTGGAAGTACGAAACCTCAGAAGGGCCGAACGGCCTGACCACTGTATTAAAAGATATACCAGTCAGCGAGAAGCTAGACTCGGTCAGAACCACCTGGCATTGAAATGCCATGAAGATTTTAATTTCAAATCTTAAATTTTTCTTTCAAAACGCAAAATATTCTTTTAAACCCCCAGATTTCAAAAACCAAAACATGATGATTTACACCGGCATTAACGCCACATCGAGCAAGTAAGTTATACTAAAATTCACCTTTAAACAGTTTTAAAATACCGAAAAAGCGTAAAGCATACCTAAGAACACAGTAAGTGAGTTTCCTTGATTAAGTTCGGGAAGAATCACATCTGTGTCATCATAGGATGATATGAGAGGAGTTGACAACAGAATACTTCACTTAGGAGTGTGACAAACACTATGAGTGTACGAAAATGAGACATGGGATGACCGCACTCTGATAGAAGCTTGCGGGCCTGACAGACTTACTCATAGGTTAGTCGGGTAAGTAGTAATGTATCAGTATGGTACCCCACGTATGTATACAAGTAGTGTACGGAACACAGGAAGTAGTCAACTCCGTACTACGGACAGTAAAGTAAATTCAAACCAGAACAGTTGGACGCCTCAGACGAACGAAGAGAAGAAACTCAATTAAGCTAACAAGTATAAAGGAATCAGAGAAAAACATCTGAGGAAATGATTAAGAATTAGGAAGTGCGAGAAGCACTAGTTATTGAATAAAGACATTGGATATGTCTTAAGAATTTTAAAGCAAGTGCATGATAGCTGGAATGGATGCCCAGCCTAAACAATAAGGCAAATGCCTAACACGAACACGTTAATGTTCAACGAACGGGATGGAATTCCTAGAACAATCACTACGACTACAGGAATATTATTCTTCACCAAAGAGGATGTTTAACCCGGTCAAGAACACAAGGAAACAGCAACCATGGTCTACCCAAGAATGGGGGATATTACAACCATAAGAACGGGAGACGTTATGACCCTAAATGGGATAGTTCGGGATACGATGCTGCAATGCGGTATAGCCGACCGGACATACTCATAATTATTAGCAAGATGTAATGGCGTAACCTAGCAACACCCAGGAGTGATCCTTGAAGGGTGCCTGAGTCAACAATGGTTGAATGAAATGTCGTGGTAAGAACAGGGGAGCTAAAACAAACACTCGGTTAGAACACCGAAGGGATTCCACTTAACAGGAAGTACCCTAAATTGCTAAGAGGCACTGATTAATACCAGATTGCCTAAAGGGTCTCCCATGAACGGAAGCTTAATGCAACGACCTTGTCATGGAGCCAGTACCACCTCCAAACCATTTGACGGTATATGGAGAAGTAGGAGCTTGTATAAACAGCCGCAAAGAGCAAAGCTTGAAACAATGTGGCTTAAAAGCCACGAACCAACTACGTTATGTAGCTTTAAACGGTTACAAAACCCATATTGAATAATAAAAAAAATATTGCCGAGAATGGAACCGATAAGAGAAGAAATATTATTTCATACAAATGAATAGAGCGGCGAATGAACCACTTGAGTTGAATTCAATGTATTGAGCAGCTTAGAGTAAAGACTACTTTGGTGTCACTGTCACTAGAGCATCAAGCTAGTATACAGTTGACAAGGCTTTTAGTTACTCTTCCTGCTCCCTGCAATAACAGTAGTACAGGGACATCAAAAACCTAGGGGACGACACCACTGATTTGGCCTACGCTTGGGAATTATGAGAAATCAGAGGAGTGGGGATACCTCCCATTATTGTGAGACCACTAGAGCGGTAGATATGTGGACCCTCCAGAAAGAGGCTATATCTGTTAACACATTAGAGCTTGAGCACATGATTATTGTCAAGGAACAATTTGAAAGAGAAAAGGAAAATTCCAAGAATAGTATGAATAAGGAAGCTTTGATAGCAATGGTTGAAATCTAAAGAGTGGTCGGTTTAGAAGCAGACACATTATGTGTACGATGCGAACTGTAAAGTGATAACGCTCTAGGAGAATAGAGATGCAAATATAGCATGTTGTAACCCGCCAATAATGGTGAACCATAGAACGAATGGTGGAAATACACGAACGAACCTAACACAGAAATTCTTGTTGTGAGGCAGTGAGTGGAAATAAACCCTCAACATGGGCTTTCACTTGTCAGTGATAGAACACCCTTCTATTAGAGAACGGGACCCGTAAACCCTTGAAGTTTCCTTGGGATGTCCCAATGATGTACATAGAGAAGTAAGACTGCACAGCCAGACCCTATATCCAATGCCCGGGATTTAGAAGGCATTAAATGTCAAGAACAAGCAATGTGAGTGCCTAATATGACATCGAATGACCAACGCTCAAAAGAGCTTGTGATCCAATGGATTACTTCTTCCGTGGTCAGCCAAGCTACTTGGTAACGGTATCATAAGTGATGAAAGAATGTGAGGCATACTAGCCTACACATGAACCCAAATCTGGAGTAGAACATCTCCACATTTAAAAGATAATAATCTTACGGGTTGATACAGCGACAGCCATACACACAAACCTATAGAACTACCAGTGTGTTTACACCACGAAGGAATTGAATGTAAAATGAGACATTGGAGTGAACGGTCGAGGAGTTGTGCCAACAATGGGAAAAGAATAAAGGCAAGCTACCACAGTAGCAGAGGCCGTGAAAACAATACCTGTATAATGAATAGGAACATGGTGCGCAGCAAGTGACCATTATGTGAATATAGTCGGATAATGATATGGAAAACAAGATGACCCATGAGCAAGACTCAATATAGATCAAGAATTGGTAGATAGACTGGGCATGGAAGCCTATAGTCTGAACCACTTGACAAGGATCTCACAGTGAACGCATTGTTCATTCCTATAGTAATTGCATAAGGAACTGAAAGCGTATTCTTAGTGGATCAAATTGACAAGAGGAACAATAGCTTGGGACAAGAGTACCGATTGCTAAATAACCAGCCATACTAAATGCGGAAGACTTGCAAACGCAACAATGATTATGGCACAAGCCAGTTAAGCGGAAACTTATGAACAAAATCGTGCGGCCTTGGGCCGAAGAAGCACGAAGAGCGTTGGACAGACCAACAATCACAATCCATAAATTCCACCGGAATAAAAGCGGGAAGAAGCTTACGTATACTATAAGGACCGATTCATAAGAGATGCAAGGTTGTACAAATAAGAGAATGCTGGTACAGAACCAAAGAGTGAGCATAATTTAGAAGCCACCAATAACGGAGCAAGCACTACAAACAAAGTAGTAGCTCGACCTCAACCGACAACAAGTCGGAGGAACTAAGTGAGTAATCACAGCAGTATGCACAATAGATTCCCAGAAAACTGGATAGAAAATCTATAACAATGAGTTCACGTATGGTAAGAGATACCACGCGCCGGTTGAGAAACCGTATATCCCAAGAAAAAGGGATAAAAAGTTGAGGTGTAATATAGTAAGAATAACGAAAAGGGCGAATTAAGCTCTAAAGTTATCTGGGTCGCACAACAGAAGCTAGTGGGCCCTAGCTCAGAGGTTTAATGTGCGCAGTAAGTATGAGAAAATGGCTAATTATCAATGCCTTGAAGCCTAATAGGCTAGAACCAAACCGGTTATGAGTTAAATAAACTCCAATGAGAATTCTTGGTGCAGGGACTAATCGTTAATATGGTTAAAACCCTTTGACCAGAATACATTTTATAATAGACAGCATGGAAGCTAAAACGCTTCAGGATGCCTGAATTTAGTGAACCAATGTTCAATGATAACATATGGTAGATTACATAAGTGTAATCCCTTTTAAGGGGGGTAGAGCGAAAAACCGCTAAGTGTATGTTTCACGTATTAAGCACGTAAACTACAGTGTGCATAGCACAAATGAGAATTGTTTTGATGATTGGTACGTATGTTACATAAACATATGCACCCATTCATAGCCTAGTTATGGTTATGGCACACAACAGACGCGAATACCATGTATATAAATATACCTATCTTGTTAACTCGGGTGTGAGTATACAAGGAGAAAGGAGTAGAGAAACTCTTGGGGAATGAGAATCCCCATAGTATATGTCTATTTGAGGTTAGACATGGCATTGTAATGGATGAGTCAGTATGAAACCGATGTAGAACCTAGAGAGAATTGAGTTCCCTAGGTGATTGATTTGAAGCAAATTGAGAATGATTGGTGGACTGAGCTCTACAAGTATTTTATTCCTTAGATAAAGTATTTGAGATGATTGAGTAATAGTTGATGAAATGAGTCCCTTAAGTAGTGAATTCCCAGGTAAATTATTTGGAAGTAGATTGAGAATGATTGATGACCTAAGTTCCATGATTGGAGATAAATTAAGGATGATTGATGGATTGAGTTCCATCCATTGGAGATGTATTGATTCGTGATCATGACTAGGAAGAGTAAAAAGATAGAAAATGGATATAACTGAATTATTTGATTGTTGAAATTGACGTGGGAAGTCGAACTTGATTTGCTAGCGATCAAGGGAAACCGAACACAAATTGGGGTGGAAGGATAGTTCAACACCAATGCTGATCACATTGGGGTTGAATGACTCTTGAAGCTCCCTATAAGTGGTCACAAGAAGCAACGCTAAGAATAGGTGCAATTAGCAAAAATTGGAATTGGAGTTGTATTGAGTTTTCAAAAAGAATTTCCAACCGGTTTTTGGCAAAAAAGGATTTTCCTTCAAACTTGAGAATGAGGATTAGTTTTGAAACCACTACACCGTATGTGCGGAGGTCCTAAGTGAGTGGTTGGGGTGGTGGCAGTGTGTGTTTTGTATTTTTCCAAGGGCAGCGGGACATAAAGAAGTCCTGTGTCTAGAGATGACCTGTAGTGCCTGAGGGATCACTCGATATGGGGGAGGACTGTGTGCCTAATTGTCTTCGGATGGACCCCCATGGAAAGCAAGAAAAAGAGTTTTTTTTTTGTATTGCTTCATGATAGTTTTGCATTGTATGTAAGCAAATATTATGTATTGTAAAACCAGCTGGGCAGTTGTAATGCTGATTGTAGTGATTGTATGGTGCTTGCATTGTATTGTGCCTACATGGTATTGTATGTAAATACCTTGGGTAACAGATCTGAGAATCTGTAAGGATGTATGAATGTATGATTTTGACAAGTGAGATGTCAAATGAGTAAAGATAGTAATTCACCAACTTTGACCAAGTTTGAGGGCAAAGTTCTTTAAGAAGGGTAGATTGAAATACCCCGAACTTAAAAATAGTGATTAATTAGGCTAATGAGAATTTTAGAAGCTTGATTATTCCTAAATAAATATGTGGGAACAATTCCTGAAGAAAAAGGATCCATAAAATGGGTTAAAACACAAAGGAACCTTAAAGCACGTTTTTCAAGAAAACCGGGAAAATTTGACTTTTAGCGGGTTTAATAGACTCATAAAAATTATAGTCAATCAAATGTCTATAATTAAACATTAGTGAAGGTCTAGAGCCATTAAAATTAAATTAACGAGAAAATTCCGGAAAACGGACCCGGGTTAATGAATAGTGACAATTCGGGAACTTATGGGGGTGTAAACTGTAAGTAGACCAAAATACTCCCTCCCCTTTGTAAATAAAAGCTGGCATTCTCATTTGTGTGGGCATGCCCACATTTTCTTAAGCCTCATCCACTCTCTTTATGCTCTCTTATGCACTAGAAGACAAAACAAATAAAGGAAAAAGTGGCAAAAGTACAAAAAGGAGTTTTAGAGTCTCTCTCCTCCTCACTCCCTCATTTCTCTCATTTTTCTACCTCTCTCACCTGACCTTTCTCCCTCCTCTCAGCCTTCCATGACGATTTGAGGACACCCACCCAGCTCTCATCTTCTACTCCATTTTTCCTGGCTTAAACAAAGTCCAAATAGCAAAAAAAAAAATACACCACTAGATTCCCTCATCTTAGAGAACACTTCCCTCTTTTCAAAATCTGCAAATCTCCACTTCAATCTCCATGGCTGAAGCTCCATTTGAAGGTTTGAGAAGACCATTGTGATCTACATCCTTTCCTTGTTGTGCTAAGGTAAAAAGAAGTTCAAAAATCTCTTTTTCAAGCTCTCCTTTTGGAAACCGAAAATTCTAGATTTTTGAACCCTCTTGTTCTATTGTTCCAGCCAGTTTCTAGCTTCAAAAAGTGCTGGAATATTGTTGTGGTACTATCCAAACACTCACCTAGAGATTTGGAAGGTAACCTCTCATCCTAAGTGCTTAAAACCTTTCTTGTATCTTTGGGCTGATTTTAGAAGTTTAAGTATTTCCATTAATGCTCATTAGTGTTCCTTGAAATTGGTCTGTAGCATTAGTGGTTAAACTCCCCAGTTGACCGGTGGTAAACAAGAAACCAAAGAGAAAGGAAAGAGGAAGAAGAAAGGAGAAAGAAAGAAAGAAAAGAAAACTAGAAAATTCCAAGGTAATGGACTTACCTTTGAAACAGATTTTGATGTCTTGTGGTATGAGAAAAATTTACATTGCTTAAGTATTGTTATGCTACTGCAATGGTAAGTAAGGAGTTGGGATTATATTGGTATTGCTTATGTTAATGATTGAAGGCCTTTGAACCAAGTGAATGAAGTGTTAAGTGCTGGAGTTAAATGAGTTGATTAGTATCTAAAATGGTTGTGTTGTTGAATTGGTTTGATGAGCTTTATAAGCAATGTGGGAAATGCTTGGAAATTTAGGGAACCTCTGTCAAAATTTGTGTAGAAACTATATGACTTAGATGTTTTATGAGAGGAAAGAACCTAGGATAACTAGGCATGTTTTTTAGTTGAATTTGAGTAGTTAATCACCTAGGAAACTAGATTTGGAGTGAATGTTGTATTTGGGTAAGACTTGGGATGAAAGTAATGCAATGAAAACTAGTAATGCATTGGTTGAAGAACCATGGAGTTGGTGAAAAGGAAGAGAACAAAAACTGCACTTAAGAGTTTTTAGGAAAATAAGAGTGGGAAAAATGTATAATGAAACAAAGAAAGGAGTAATGAATTTAGTAAATGATTTAGGGAAGTTTAGAGTGTCAAATTAGTGTTAAAACATGTTAGAAAACATGTGGGATGATTGGGAAAATATTGAGCAAAGAAAGGAAGTTAGAACACTAGAGGAAAATGTAAAATCTGTTAAAATGTAGCAGGGTCCGGGACTTAGGTCCAGGACCAAGTCCCGGACCAACATGAAAATAAGGTCGAGAATTGTAGTCAGGGTGTGGTCCAGGACTTAAGTCCCTTACAAGGACCCGGACCACCCCATTAAAACAAGCCGATAGTGAATTCCAGCATTGGTCCGGGACTTGGGACCCGGACAAGGTCCCGGACCAACGCAAAAGTGCCTTAAAAAGTGTAAAAATGGAATTTTAAGATGGGGATTTGAATGGTATTGATATTATAAGATTGTTAAGACTTAATTAATGATATGTAATGGTCATTAGTTGTATAAACAAGCTTGAGAAGTAATGAGAAGTAAGTAACTTATGTGAATGAGTTTGAAATGTAAGGAGTTAGTAATTGTGAATCGAGAAACACTAAAAATGAAATGGGTTAGGTTAATTATAGAAAATTTACCGCCCGATTCCATGTATGTTATAGGATTTGAATAGTTGGACTCCAAAGGAGAATCGGTAATCCGAGAACGACGGTTAACGTATGATTTTCTCATGCCATGTATGCTACCGAAGCTACCTCGATTTGTGTGTTTGTGTGTTTATATGCTATCACCTAATCAAGATAAAATGCACGAATCAGATTCATTGCACTTCCTTATGCTTGTGATGTATTACTCCTTGTTGAGTGGTGACTATCCTTTAAGTTTGTATAATTCATGAAATAAATAATTGTTGGATGAAGTACTTATTTGCTTGGATGCGAAGTGTGCTAACCGTATGGTATTGAACGTGAAATACCCCAAACTTAATTAGGGTGATTAAATTACTCTAATATAATATTTGAGGGCCTAATAGTGCCTAAACAATTTTGGTAAAGAGAATAAACCCAAAAGAAATGAGAAAACGCTTAAAAAGCGAAAAATGCTAAATTGAGTGTTATATAACCATAGGAGGAATACGACCTTGGTTAGAGTATTAGATGGATTTCCAAGGCTTAATAATGCCTAATTAATATACGGGAACAATTCCCGAAGAAAACGGATCCATACAATGAATTAAAAACGCTAATAAAGCTTTAGCGCACGTTTTTTCGAGAAAACCCAAAAACGTGACTTTGAGTGGTTAAATAAACCCGTAAAAATTATAGTCATCCAAATAACTATAAATAAATATTAATGGAAGCTTAAGAACCATTAAAATTAATTAAACGAGAAAATTCCAAAAAATGGGTTCCGGTTAGTGAATAATGTAAAAACAAGAACTTGTGGGGTGTTAGTTGTAATAAGAGCAAATACTTCCCCCATTTGAAAATAAAAATCAGAAACTAGGTGAGTGTGTGTGGGGGCACGTTTTATTCCAGCCTCCCCACCTCTCTCACACACAAAAAATACAAAAAGCAAATAAACACTCTATCTCCTCTCAATTTCTCTTTTCCCTCTTCTCTCTCCTATTCTTTCCTCCTCCAGCCAAATGCCTCTTCTTCTCTCCCCCATTGCTGCAGATTTTGAAGCTTCTCCAATGGCAGCCCACCCTTCTCTACTTCCTCAAGCCACATAAATGCTCCAAATCAAAAACAAAACACATATTTCTGTTCCCCTCACCAAGCTCTTCCATTCTCTCTTTTCAAAATCTAAAAATGATGAACTTCATCTTCATGGGTATATCCCATTTGAAGAGAAAACAACATATTCTTGAAGCTTGGAGTCTCCCCATTGTTGTAAGGTAAGAAAAATCATAAAATTTCACCCTTTCCTTCATTTCTTGGGTGGCCGGTTTTTAACCCCCATTTCCCTTGTTTTTCCTTCCTTGAATGAGTCTTGTTCAATCTTCAAAAGCTCTTGGGGAGTCTTCCTTTCATCCTTGACCAAAAGCCCATTTTAGGGTTTCAAGGTAAATCTTCATTTTTGTGCTTTAAGCACCTTCCCTTGTGCTCTAGTTGATTAATAGGACTAGGTGAGTATATTTAGTGCCTAATTTCCCATTTGGGTGTTGAATTTGAGGTTGGAAAATGGTTGGCCTACTTGGCCGATTTTGACCAAGAAAGAGGAGATGAGAAGCTTGGAAACAAAGAATGGAGGATTAAGGTAATTAAACTACCTTAATGTTATTTTGAATACTTTAGAAATTGTGGTATGGGGAAATCTAATAAATGAACCAAATATGTGCTAGAAACGTATTTGGGTGATTTGAGAGAGAATTGTGAAGTTGTGTTGATTTAAAGGCCTAAGTGCTATTGTATTTGAGATTTGAGCTATATTGTTGTTTGATGAGTTTGGTGAAGTAATTGTGTGCTGGTAGGACCCTTATATGGGTGTGGCTAGTTTAGGAGTGATTTTGGTGAGAACTGATGGATTTGGATATGTTAGGTGACTTTGACAATGGGAGAACTTAGGTGTTCATTTGGGTTGAATTGAGATGTTTGATAACCTTGAAATGGTAGTTTGAGGATGGATTAAGGAGATGCAAAAATCTATAGCATGACTTATGGTAGTAACTTAGAATTTCAAGATAAAGAGTTAGTGTGCTTAAGATTCGTAATGGAGGATGGACTTGGGTGTAGAAAATGCATTTGTCTAGGAATGAATTGGAATGGTCAAATGGAGTTAGAAAAAAGTGAAAAGTGCTAAGGGAAGTTAGAAAATGCACAAGTGTGCAAATATGTAATAGTGAAGATGGAAATTGGTAGAAATTGAGCTAGGATTGGAGTAAGGATTAAACCAATGATTTGAAGAGGCTTAGAGCATGTTTTAGGGTGTTTAAACATGTAGAAAACATGTGGAAAGATTAGGGAATGATTAGAGGTGAATTAGGGGTTAAATACTGATCAAAAACTGTAAATTTTGATAGTTCCAGGGGTGGTCCGGGTTTACAAATCGGTACGCAAACCCAGACCACATCAAAAACAAGGCAGAAGATCATCCCAGAGGGTGGTCTGGGTTTATAAAGCCGGACACAAACCCGGACGACATGTAAAACTTGCCAGAAACGGATTTCAGTGTTTGGTCCGGGTTTGTAACACCGAACACAAACCCGGACCAGGCTAAAAATGTAACAGAATGTGTTTTAAGGTGTCCTAATGATGGGGAATGGATTTAGGATGGTTTTAGATGATGTTTAGGACTTGTTTGGTGACCTATAAAGGTCCTTGGAAGTGTAAACCAAGTTTAGAAGTGAATGAGAAGTTGTGAGCTTAAGAACACATGAACAAAACTAAGGAATAACGGGGCAACGGGGTTAATTACGGGAGTATTAGTTTTACATACCGTAGTACCTTAAATAATAGAAATGTTTGAAACGTTATCAGTGGACCAAGAGTAAACCAAGGAACACAAGGCGACCCGGTAAAGTTAAACCAAGGTGTAAGACATGATTTTCTCATGCCCCGTATGCTACCTTGGCTACTCTGATTTGTGTGCTTGTTTGATTGTGTGATCACCTAAACAAGATAAATGCACGAATTGGAATGTTTGCACTTGCTCGTGCTTGTAATGTATTGTTGCTTGTTGGATTGTGAATTGAATTTAAGTTTGTATAATTCATGAAATGTGTGAGTGTGGATGAATTGTTTGAGTGTGAATGAGCACTGTAATGCGACTCATAGTTGAGTCTTGTTTGAGTAGTGACTCGTAGAAAGAGTCAAGTGCAAATTGATAAAAATGTGGAAACACACCAAAACTATCAAACCAAGAAACGATAATGCAAATCTATAAACTCACTAGAATGTGAGAAAATTGAACTGGAACTAGTAAACTCCCGATAACGGTTAGAGAACTGAATCGATCTAATCCACAAAACAAATAACGGTGGGAGTATATAAGTATCCTCTACTTAGAGGATTGATGATTGTTCAAAATATGAACCTTGAGTAAAGTAAAGAATGGTAAGGGATCACCAAACCCCTTAGAAAGATAATCGAACCCCAATTAGAGGATCCGACTAAAATAAACAATATCCCAAGCATGAGAGTATTCGATAAGTTGGGTAAAACCTTAAATCTGAGAATACTAGACATTAAGAAATTCCCTAAGCTAATAGATGTTATGGAGAGAGATACCTCTAGGCTAATCCATGAGATTGTGAAATGACTTCGAATGAGGAGTTTTGGGAATTTGAGTAGTCCGGTAGAGAATTGGACATTTGAGAATTTGAGGATCTAATTGTATAGCTCCATTTGTATTTGTAAGCCCGGTGGTGCGTCTTGTGTATGACCCTGCCCAGAGGTCGTGGGCAAAGACTTAAAAGATGCCTTTGAGTATTGAGAACTTGAGTATTGGGAATTTGAATTGAGTATTGAGCTGAGATTTGAGAAATTGAGTATTTTAAGTATTGACTTGAGAAGTTGAGTATTGAGTATTGAGTTGAAACTTGAGATCTTGAGAGTTGAGGATTAAGTTGAGTATTGTAGGACTTGAATTGACATCGAGTAGATGAGGGCTTGAGTATGGGTAACCCAAGAGAGTGGGTATGACAATGAAGAATGGATTAAGGCATTGTGAGGTAGAACCCTCAAGCCTAAGTATATATATATATATATATATTAAACTAACCTCTTGATATGTGTGTTAGTGTTTGTGTTCGTTGTTGAACCTTGATTGTGTCAATATACATATATAATGTATTGTTGTCTTGCATGCTGTTTGAATTAAAATGAACCGCATGTTCTCGACCAAAGTAGTCGGCGTACCCTCGTTAGCACGCGGGGTATGCGAATTTCATATGCAGCAATTTTGCTGAGCCCCTAGGGGCACTGTTTTTATTCTACAGGAACATTGAAGCTGATCACTGTTCGAGAGTAGGACGGGGTTGACATTAAGCATGGGTAGTTTTTTTGGGATTGTAATTGTTGTATTGTGGATTTGTAAGATCGATTGATTATCGGTGTACTTGAAGAACTGTAGATACTCGGTATAGAATTGAATGAGGCTTGTATTTGTATTGTTGTTGAATTGGTTAAGGAGCGAAAAGGTATTTGTATAGTTTGTTTGTAGTACTCGGTATAATAACCCATCAGACCGATATTGTATTTGATTGTTGTATTAGATTTGGCCTTGTTAGTCACGTGGGTGGCTAATGGCATTGTAATACCCGCCGTTGGTAGTTTGATTTCCGCTGCTTGAGGATGGTAATTGAGACAGGTTAGGAGTTAATAGTTGGATTAGCGGCAAAGGTGTTACAGAACGAAAGATTCTTACTAACTCCCTAACCTTGTGACATTTCTAACTTGAGAAAAATGGTAACTTGGAGTATGCAAGAAGTCTGATATAGTTTCGGCCACGCGTGATAATGAGGAAATACGAGAGGTTGTTTCCGAGTTCTGGCCTAACCTTCCTCATGGTCTAAATCCCTTAAATGGGTAGCAACCTGGGGAAGTAAACCAACCTAAAGCCCGGTGGTGAGACGGTGTAGTCTCTACCGGGAGGTCATACTGACTTGACTTGAGTATTATGTAAGAGAAGAAGTAATTGGTAATGTAAAGATCATGGCTAGTGTAATTCATTGATCAAAAGTAAAAAAGTAAGAACATCCGATTAACCCGGATGGGAAATTGACTAACAAGTGATGAGGGTAGCACTTGAGAAGTGAATCTCAGGGGCCTCGGTAATTGTTGAATGGTTGAATTGTGAATTGTTTATGTTACTTGTGTGATGCTCTATGTATGAGTGTGCCTATGCATGATTTTAATATTATTCATATAGCATGAATGCTTGAATTAAAATGAACTCCATCTAGGCGACCAAGTAGACGGCGTACCCCCGTTAGCATGCGGGGTATGCAAATTTCATGCCAGCAATTTGTTGAGCCCCTTGGGACACTGTTTTTATTTTCCAGGTACCCGAGATGGTTGGCGGTCGATGTGAGAGACCGGACTATATTACTTTTGGTAGCTAGAATCGTTTTGAACGGTGTACTGAGTTGTACATGGCTAGTTGCCTTTGAGTAGCCAGTGTACCGTGTGGTACACCTCTTTGTATTTTGGGAAGTATGTAGACTTGTGAGACATAAGTAGGATGTTAGACTCATGGTAATTATGTTTAGACTTTTGGAAAGGGAAGGTATTCTAGTTTATACATTAGTAGACTCGGTATATTGGATTGTAAGTGTTGAAACAGTATTGACTGGAGAATTGTATATACTCGGTTTGGAAATGAAGTGTTGATTGTATTTGTTTAGTACTCGGATTTCTAGTCTATCAGACCGTAATGTATGTAGTTTGGGCCTTGTTAGTCGTATGGGCGGCTAACGGCATTGTATCACCCGCCGATTGTATTGAATTTTCGCTGTGATTAGTATGATGACCGAGACGATTAGACAGTAATTAGAGGATTAACGGTAGGGGTGTTACAAGTGAATAAGTGGCTTAGCACGCAAGGTTGCAAGCGCACTTAAGTCATGAGTGGCTTTGAACACAAGGTTGCAAGCGCACTTAGTACACGAAATGTGCCCAACTAGTTGGGCACCTGTCTACAAGAGCTCCGGAGAACTTCTAGTAACACACAAGTAGTCAAGAACCACACTATCACATATCTCATGCATCAGACATTAAACAAGGACGAAAATGATTTAGCAACATCGACAAACTCACTCAGATGTGTCACACCTACACAAGCAACTAGCTCACGACAAAAGGAGTAGCTCATTAATGTACAAGATAACAAGATAAACAAAGGCTATTAATGAACATCATTACATAGTTGTAATAAATTCAGAAGAAGGCATTTATGAGCATTAATGAACCAAACAAGGTCAGACAAGTTGAAGTGTGCAAGTGGTGACTGACCACTTGGGAGATGTGCCACCAACTTGCCCAATCACAAGGTAACACGTGTGCTGATGGCTCTAGAGTCTACTGAAACAGAGTATTTCATCCTAATCCAATTCGATCTGACTTACTATCCTACGTTAGCTGGTTTCGATTACAAATCTCGTAAGGGAGAAAGAGAGAGAGAGAGCCTTTTTGTTATAATCAAGCTCAAGTCTGATTGCCAAATGTAGCGTGTCTTATTTCATGGGGGTTCACCCCTATTTATAGTATTTTTGGGCCTGGTCTCATGCTGCCAGCCTATATTTTACACGTATAAGTACAGTTTTGCCCTCCTCTAGCATCTTTGGCCGACCACAGACGACCGGCCATACTACACTTTGCTTTGCCTAAGTCCTACTTTCATCCGGCTGGAGACGGCCGGATGCCTTATGTGTTTCTATTTCCATCCGGCTAGAAGCGGCCGGATGCTCCATGCGTCTTGTTTGGCTTGGTACCATTTCTTCCCTTCTCATCAGTCCCACAAGTTCTATCTTTCTGAATTTTTGGTGAAGAAAATAGAACTTCTATGTCTTATGCTTCGGCAAAAAATTTTGCGGTTGCGGCCAACTCTGAGGTTCTTTGGCCTGCCTGTGCTTCGTCTTTTCCTCATCCCAGTCCCACAAGTTCTTTTTCTTCATATCTGGAGAGAAAGAACTTCTTATAGGTCATGTGCGAAGCTCGTGACTCGAACCTGTTTTGTACCGTTCTTTTCGAATTTTCTCACCTGTTTTCAATGTAGAATACGTAGGGTCCCTCTTCTGACTAATCGTCGGAATCGACTTCTAGGAAGCATGTGGCCCTCTCTTTTTCCTGTAAAAAGGTGTTTTTTGTTTGTGCATATATATATATATTATTCATTTGAGCGGGAGAAAACTCTCCTTTAAAGTCTGAGTTTTTGAGCTTCCTTCTCTTTCCTCCTCCGCCCTCTTGCTTTCACTGTCTTCTTCTCTCGCCACTCTGCTATCGTGCTCTGTCTTTCCTTTCGTTGTCGTTGCTTTTCGATTCCGTGCTAAATTCGTCAATGTCTACCTCTGCCGCAAAAAAGAGTAAGGTTGCTGCGAATTTTTCACCTGCCATCGAGGCGATTCAGGGCTCTCGCTCCCCTAATGGCTTTCATCCCTCGCTCCTGAAATTCTCGAAGCCCTTTTTGTCTGGACGCGAGCCCTCTCCTTCTTCTCTCGATTTTTCCTCCCTTTGTAAATGTCTTAGGGGTGTCGAAGTTCCACTTGGTACCCAGATTTATCTACCATCCCCCGATTCTCACCCCAATGACGACTTCGGCCTTGGGAATGTGATTTACGCCGATTTTTTCCGCTCCGGCCAGACCATACCCCCACACCCCTTTGTCTTGGGCTTTTTGCTTCGTCGTTGCTGCTCTCTTGCCCATCTACATCCGAAGGCTATTTCGTATCTCCACGCCTTTGTCTCTCTTTGTGAAGAAAACAAGATTCAGCCGGAGGGTACTGACTTTGCCCGATTCTTCACGGTTAGGGTTGACCCTGATAGCCTAACCCTTTTGCGAAGGCCGGATATCCCCTTTTTTATTACAATAAGGTTCATGAGTGGAGCTCGTGGCCTGGGTGTCCCATATTGTGCTGAAGTCACCCAAGGTCAGTTGATCTATCCTCCTACTCCTCCGGCCGAGCTGCCTATTTCAAAGATTCTGAGGGCACAAAATCGCAAACCGCCGACTGTTGAGGCACTTTTACAAATGCACGTTTATCTTCACTGAAGACCTATCACAGTAAGTGTTTGATTATTAACACAAATTTACTGTCCCCGTTGGCTCCCTTACTGCTTTGGTGTGTTGTACGTAGATTTCTTCTGTAAGGGAGACAAGATCGGTCCCTTTTTATAGCTGGAACTTCGTCACCTTCAAGAGTGGGGACGAAAAGATCAATTACTATGATAGGATGGATGCGGCTGTCGATGCGGCTGAGCAGCTCTTGGGAGATGCTGCTCCTTCTTCGAAGCGCTATAGGCAAGAAGTCAGAGATGACCAAGCTGGTCAGTTGAAGAAAAAGAAAAGGTTGGAATCCCCCGAACGTGCTAACGCCGGATTGCCAGGTACATGGCACGTGAGTCCAGAGTCTGGGCGCTGTGTCTTTCTTCGTCTCACCCTTGGTTCGGGTCTAGACCTTGGTTCTCGCCCGGGGCGGGAGTCTAGTCATCTGACCCCGATTTGCGAACAGTTTCCTGACTTGTCGGGCTACTTTTCTTCAGATCCTGCTCAAGAAAATACTCTGGAGGCCACAGGACTCTGCACCGACCTTCCGGCCAAACAAGGTTTTGATCGATCCCTCCTTCTTTTGCGTTCCTTTGCTTTTTTACAGTGCCCTTCTGTCCCTGGCTTTGTATGCACTTGAACCTTCTGATAATGAAATTACGCCTGGTTTTTTATTACTGCGGCAGTCTCTGTTCTTGTTAAGCATAGACTCAAGAAGAAGACTGCATCAAAACCAAAGGTTACGCTGCCAGAGGTATCAGGAGAGGAACAAACCTCCAGCAACCCTGAGGCTTCGGCTTCATTCTTTATCGACGTTGTTGCGGCCAAGGATGTGGTGCGGGAAAAGACAATGGAGTATCGCCTGGTGTCTGAAGATCCTGAACTTCGGAGCAAGCAAAGGGAGGACACTATGGCTTCATCTTCCTCTCCCCCTCCTCTTGCTCAGGAGTCTTTCACCGGTCCCTCCCAAAAGGAAGGATGGTTTTACCATCGTGGGCACCCTCTTCCTCTGATCTCCTGCGAATCCGCTAAGTATTCTGCTGTCTGGAAGGAGGCAATAAAGAGATCCGGCCATCCAGACGGGGTCTTCGCTCCTCCGGCAACCGTCACTGCTACTAAGGAAAGGTTGCGAATGGGAGATGGGTGAGCAGATGCCATTATGCGGCACTCCCTCCCAATATAAGATGTGTTAGACTTCATGTGGGAGTGCATCTTTTGGGTTGGCGTACACTCCTTTTACGTATCTTTCTTTGTGTTCTCTTCTTGATTTATTTTGCTTTTCTTTTAATTTTGTGAACTCTGCTGCTTGTTTTAGGTGATGTCCATGGCCCAAAGTGCTGAGGTTCACTCCGGCAACCTCCAATCCAGGCTCCGCTATGAGGAGAGCCGAGCCGATAATGCTCAAGAGGAACTGAAGCGAAGTCGTTCCTCTCATGATGCTTATATCTACCAGATTCACTACGAGATTGATCTCAAGGTGAAGGAGAGAACTGAGGTGATAAACAAGGAGCTGCGGCTGTCTCGGCAGGAATGCGTCCGTCAGCGTGACGAATATGAGCTACAACTGAAGAATCTTCGAGAAGAAAGCCTTTCTTTAAAAGGCAGGATCCTGCAAGCTGACGAAACTTTGATAGAGGTATGAAACCATCTTACTTTTGGAAAAGATGAGCTGGCTTGGGCCTTCTCTAACCTAGATGTTTTGCTGAATCAGGTGTGTTCTGCTCACCGGAATGAGGTGGCTTCCCTCCAGGCCGACAAGGCTTTTTTCTATGAGGAGAGAAACTCTTTTAAGCAGGAGGTCGAGGCGCTCGAGCTGGAGAATCAGGATCTTAAACGAGAAAATGAGGCCCTTGTAGAGGAAAAGGGAAAGCTCATTTAGGTGCTTAACTGCTCGTCGGAGGAAAAGGCCGCACTGGAAGAGCAGTCAAGGACTTCTTTCGAACAAGAAAATCAGTCCCTGCTTCGGGATTGCTCTATCTTAGAAGAGGAGAAGAAGGCCCTTGCTGCAGAAAAAACTACCTTGACAAGTGAGAAAACCAGGCTGGAAGAAAGGGTGAAAGACTTGGAGAAAGCCATGTCTCGCCTCCAACCTGAGAATACTGAGTCGTCAAACCAAGGTAAACCTTCAGATTTTGTTTTTTTCGTTACTTCCTTTTCTTCCCCTTATTTTTTACCTTTCTTGTGCTCCGGTCAGGTTTGAGCTCTGCCAATCTTCTGAAGTATGTCCGGAAGCTGAATGATCGGGTAAACAGTGCTAATGTGGAGCTGTCTCTAGCCAATGCTCAACGTGACAAATATCGAGCCCAGGTCCTGACCCTTGAGTCCCAAGTGGCTAAGCTCATGTCGTTTTCACAACAATCCCAGGAGGAGATACAGAAGTAAGGCACCATTAATGCTCATCTTAAGGAATCCTTCGCTTCTCAGTGCCGCGGGATAGTCAATATCTGCCAACAGATTATCTCGGAGCACTTTCTTGAGAAAGGGGAGGTACTGGATGATGATTTGTACAACAGGCTGGAGTTCAAAGCTGTTGCCCAGAAGACCAACTTCTTCGAGGAGCTCGAGAGATTCTGCCGCAGTCTCAGAGAGACATGCTTTGGCCCTGGCCAAGCCTCCTTTCTTCCGGCCGGAAGCAACATCCAGCTGTCCACCGGAGGGGTGCAGCGTATTTTAAGGAGATCCAAATCTTCTGAAAGTGTGGCTGGTAGTGGCGATAAGTTAGCTGTAGAAAAATAGAATGGGGGTTTTTTTATTTTAGAGGTTTTTTTTTGCATGTATCTTTTGTGTTTGTCGAATTTTTTGTATTGATTACACTCTTGTAATTGTTTTTGCCCCACTCTTGTGAGGAATATAAGTTACACTTTTTACAATCTTTGTTAACTCGTTTGCCGGAGCTGCCAGTCTCTTATTGTGCTTTTGTCTCCATTTTCCTTTAGCCAATTTGTCTATTACTGGGGGATTCCCTTTTTTTAATGGCGCATATATGGTTATCTTATGCAATTTTTGTTAGTTAAGTGTTTATCCTTACAACACAAAAAGCTTGCGGCTTATTGACCGAATCTTTCTTTTAGCCAAATCTCTTTTTTTTTAAATGTATGACAGCCTGCGGTTTTTTTGGCCGGATTTTTCTTTCAAGGCATGATGGCCTGCGGCTCGTTGGCCGGTGCTCACTTTCAAGGCATGATAGCCTGCGGCTCGTTGGCCAGTGCTTACTTTCAAGGCATGATAGCCTGCGGCTCGTTGGCCGGTGCTTACTTTCAAGGCATGATAGCCTGCGGCTCGTTGGTCGGTGCTTACTTTCAAGGCATGATAGCCTGCGGCTCGTTGGCCGGTGCTTACTTTCAAGGCATGATAGCCTGCGGCTCGTCGGCCGGTGCTTACTTTCAAGGCATGATAGCCTGCGGCTCGTTGGCCGGTGCTTACTTTCAAGGCATGATAGCCTGCGGCTCGTTGGCCGGTGCTTACTTTTAAGGCATGATAGCCTGCGGCTCGTTGGCCGGTGCTTACTTTCAAGGCATGATAGCCTGCGGCTTGTTGGCCGGTGCTTACTTTCAAGGCATGATAGCCTGCGGCTCGTTGGCCGATGCTTACTTTCAAGGCATGATAGCCTGCGGCTCGTTGGCCGGTGCTTACTTTTACTCTTTTAAAAAAAAATACCTCTTTATTGAAGAATCATAAATTTTACACATAGAATTTTTTCAAACATTCCCCATGCCAAGAATGCGGCAACTCGTACCCTTCACCATTTTTTAGGCGGTGTGAAGCTCGTCCTGTCTTTTAGTGTATGATGTATGGTCCTTCCCATTGGGGCTCTAGTTTCTTAGGCTGTTTAACTTCTCGGAGAACCAACTCTCCTGGAGCAAAACTCCGCTCTTTTATCCTTTGGTTGAAATATCGCTCTACTTTGGATTTATCTTTTGCCATCCTTATTGCGGTGGCCACCCTGGTTTCCTCGAGGAGGTCTAGATGGTCCTGTATTCCCTGATTGTTGACTTCTTCATCATACGATTCCCACCTTACTAACAGTATCACAATTTCCGCCGGAATGACAGCCTCTAAACCATATGTTAGTCTGTAGGGCGTTTCTCTTGCCGGCCCTCTTTTTGTTGTCCTGTATGACCAGAGGACCTGGGGTAACAACTCTGCCCACTTTCCCTTTCTTTCATCGAGTTTTTTCTTTATTACTTTTACTATCTGACCATTCACATTCTTAACTTGTCCATTTGCCTAGGGGTGAGCCACCGATGCGAACCTTAAGTCGATCTTCCATTCTTCACAGAATTCCCGGAAGCTTTCGCAATTGAATTGCGCTCCGTTATCAGTTATTATTGCCTTTGGTATGCCAAACCTGCATACCACATATTTCTAGATGAATTCTTGTGATTTTCTAGCTGTGACGGAGATAGTGGGCATTGCCTCGACCCATTTTGTGAAATAGTCGATGGCGACATACATGAACTTGAACCTCCCCGGTGATGCTTCTGGGAATGGTCCCATAATATCTAATCCCCACATAGCAAAGGGGATTGGGCAGAGGATAGATTTTCGTTCTGCCGGAGGATTGTGTATTTTGTTTCCGTGTTCTTGGCACCTGAGAAACCTTTGTATATATTCTTTGCAATGTTCTATCATTTTTTGCCAAAAGTAACCGAGCCTTAAGATTTTGTGTGTTGTGGTTCTTTCTCCTTGATGATTTCCACAGGATCCATCATGCACCTCTTTTATTAGTTCCGCCCCTTCGGCCACGGTAACACATTTCAGCGCTGGCCTTGCGAAAGATCGCTTATATAGCTGGTTATTCTCAATGAAAAAGGATGCGGCCCGCCTTTTTATTATCCTGGCCTCCTTTTCGTCTTCCGGCAACTTTCCTTGTCGTATGTAATCTATGCGTCTCGTCACTCGATTCCACCGTTAATACTTGAGCTTCGTCTATGCTTGACGCAGTTTTGACTTCTAACCATATTTCATTGGGTACTTTTTCGGCCATACTTGCCAATTTTGCCAAGGCGTCAGCCTCGACGTTCTCCTTGCGAGGAAGGTGTTTCAGATCACATCTTTGGAAATTTGCTTTTAGCTCCTGGACTTTGAGCAAGTACCTCCATAGCTTTTCCTCTTTGACTTCATAGATGTTGTCGTTTTGTCTTGCTACCAACATAGAATCTGAGTATACTTCTAATTCTACGAAAAGTAAAATTTTATAAGCTTTATTTCCAACAGGATTTTATAGGAAGGAAAGAATAGAGAGGATATCCTCCTATGGAACCTGTTGCCCCCAGGGCGGTAGCCACCTCCAAACCCCGGATAAGGGCTTCGTATTCAGCTTCATTGTTGGTAATGTCAAAGTCTAGCCGGAAGGCGTAGTTCAAGCTTTGTCCATCCGGAGCTTGTACTACTATTCCAGCTCCTGCCCCAGTTTTGCATCGGGCTCCGTCAACTAAGATGATGTATGGATTCTGGGGCTGTCTCTCTTCCTTTGCAAAGTTTGTTTCTGTATGAAATCATTCGGCTGGAAGCATTTGGATTGTTCACTATTTGCTTGAGCGGCCAATTGGTCCTGACAAAGATCCGATGTGACTGAAAATAGGGCCGTAATTTTCTTGACGCTACCACTAATGCAAACAAGATTTTCTCTATGGTAGTATAGCGTCCTTCTGTTGGGCTTAAAATTTTGTCGGTATAATAAACTGGTACCTCTTTTTTCTCCTTCATGATCAAGACAGCCGCAACTGCCCAATCTGTTGCGGACAAATAAAGGTAGAGGTCTTGGCCAGGGGAAGGCACACCCAATTTAGGCAGATCCCGAAGCATTTCTTTGATCTTTTCGAACGCGTCTATACACTCTTGTCCCCACTGGAATTTGCTGTTCTTCCTTAGGATATTGAAGAACGGGATTGATTTTTCCTGAAGCTTGGAACAAAATCTGCTTAACGCTGTGAGTCTCCCGTTCAGGGCTTGGACATCCTTGATATTTTTAGGTGGGGAAAGGTTGAGAATTGCTTGACTTTTTTCTGGATCAACTTCGATACCTTACTGTCCAACAATGAAGCCAAGAAACCTTCCTTTAGTCACACCAAATACACACTTCTCCGGAATCAGCTTGATTTGGTATTTGTCCAGAGTATCGAATGTTTCCTCCAAATCTTTCATGTGTTGCTCTTTTGATGGGCTTTTTACGACTATATCGTCAACATAAGGTTCCACATTTCGAGCGAGTTGCCGACAAAATACTTTGTCAATCATTCGCTGAAAGGTTGCCCCTACGTTCTTCAAGCCAAAAGGCATTACTCTGTAACAGAATGTTCCGGCTGAAGTGATAAAGGATGTTTTTTCCGAATCCTCTTCTTTCATCTTTATCTGATTATAGCCGGAGAATGCATCTAGAAAACTTAACACAGAGCTCTGAGCAGTTGAAGCTACCAATCTATCTATTGGTGGTAGGGGATAGAAATCTTTGGGACATGCCTTATTCAAGTCTGTGAAATCCACACACATTCTCCACTTTCCATTTGCTTTTTTAACCATAACAACGTTAGCCAGCCATCGTGGGTATGCTACCTCCCTGATGAATCCGGCTTTGAGGAGTTTTTGGACCTCGGTTCATGCAGCCAAATCTCTTTCTTCCCCTATTACCCTTTTCCTTTGCCTGACTGCCGAATGCTTTGGGTCTACTCTGAGCTCATGCCGGATAACGCTTGGGTCTATTCCAGGCATTTCGTCCGTGCTCCAGGCGAATGTTGTCCTTCTTTTTTCCAGGAACCTCATTAAGTGAGTTTGCTCTCCACTGTCAAACGCAGTTCCTATTTTAAAAAATTTAGAAGGGTCAGATTTTAAATGTGCCTCTCTGGGGGGGTCTTGAGTTGTTTGACGTCGTTCCTTTTCTTGACTTGGCTCTGGGGAAAAAGGTAACTTCCCCTTGAACTCCTTTTGTGATCCTACAGTTTTGACCACCTCCTCGCTGGGAAGACTATCCATGATGCGGACTTCACACATCCGGGCCATCTTTTGGCTTCCCCTTATCGTAACCAGCTTCCCGTTTGTGGTTAAATATTTCAACTTCAAGTGATGAGTACTGCATATAGCTTTGAAAGCATTGATTCCTGGCCTTCCGAGATACATGTTATATCCAGACAGACTTGGCACAATAAAAGCTGTGAGTTTCTCCGTTCTCCTTTCATCCCCTTGACCCAGGGTCATTGTAAAATCTATACTGCCGGAGGACGTGGTAGAGACTCCTCCTACAAATCCTCCTAGAACCGCCGAATATGGCTTGATCCGGTCCTCAGGCACTTCCAACCTTTTAACCGCTTCGGCTGATTAGACATTTGCTCCAGCTCCACTATCAATCAGGATTCCCTCCATCATTCGATCGTTTACCTGTGCACGAATGACAAGTGGATCGTTGTGTGGATATAGCACTCCATCTTCATCTTCGTCAGAGAAGAAAATTGGAGGAAATCTTTCTTTTTTGGCAATCTTCCTTTCCGGGAGTTCCTGATGCACTTGATGAATGTGCCTTTTTCTTTCATTAGGGGTTAGTGGTCCTACCTCCGAAAAAAGTCCTGTGAGTTTTCTTAGAGAAAGTTTTGTTAGCCTTCTTTTTGGGAGGGGGGTTTGCTGTAAACAAAATGCAAAAATGAAAATTCCATTCCTCTTATTTCGTAACGCGATGCTTGACAATTTATGCCTACATATTCGATTTTTAGGAAGACAATCTATGACCAGTCTCACTTTTTAAGAAGTTTGTTGCTTGGAGGAAAAAGAGAAAAAAAAACTTTTACTTTCCTTCTCTACAGACCTGTTATCATACCAACCGATTTGCCAGGGTCAAGCCTTGGGTGAACTTCCTCCTCCTGCCGGCCTCGTGGTGCATTCTAGGCGCCGCCCTGTTGACCGCCGTATTTCCTTTGTGTTTCAGCTTGTTGCTTTCCCTTCTTCTTATTTTCCTCAATGATTCGGAGTTCTTTGGCCAGGGTAGCACAGTTTACAGTCCGGTGGCTGCGGTTTCCATGGTACTCGCAGAATGCAACTGGAATGTCTCCCTACGGCGGCTTTCTTGGCTGAGGAAGGTATCCTTCTCTCATTGCGGCAGCGTACTTCCCTAGGTCGATGTAGACGATGGTCCTTGCCCCCTGATGCTGCGGCCCTTGAGAGGAAGACCCGGCGGTTGACTTGTAATATGGTCTGTATCTTGACCCTCCTCTTTTGGCGTTTCCACTTTGTCCTTCTTTCTTTTCTGGTGCTGCTGTATTTTTGATGCTATCTGCTAGCTCCTTAGCCTTATTCTCTACTATTTCAGACTTCAGAAAGTCATGGATCATTTCAGCTAATTCTCCATGAGTTTTTGGTGCTTTTGTTGCGATTTTTCCAGCAAGTCGAGGCTGAGCCAAGCCATTACCAAAGGCTTTAATCAGGATTTTCTCATCGATATCATCAATTTCTGCGACCTTCTTATGGAAGCACTCACTGTATTCCTTCACAGTTTCTCCCCTTCGCTATTTGACATCCATCAACTCTATTGTCTCCTTCTTAACCCTCTTGCTCGTGGTGAAGTATTGTTGAAATTCTTCAGTCAGTTGTTTGAAGCTGGTGATGGACTGCGGCGGCCTTGTGGAGATCCATCCCAATGCTCTCTTTAAAAGCGTTCCTGGGAATAAATTGCAGAGAGTGAGGGAGCTGATCCCTTGAGTATTCATATCAAACATGAATTTCTTGATATGTTGGGCGGGATCCCCTGTCCCATCATACTTCTCAATTGCCAGAGCAACGAAGTGTGGCGGGAGCTTTGCTTTGCTTTCCTTATCCTTTCTGAGAAGGGGTACAGGCTCATGTCTATCTGGTCGTCTTCTTCCATTTCTTCCTCGCTAATGACTGTATTGTGCTTCCGATCCTTACTTTCTTCGCCATTACTGCCCCTTGAATCCTTGTTTCTCAACTGCTCTATGGCCTCAGTCATCTCGTCCCACTTCTTCTGATATTCCTCTTCTCTTTGCATTAATTCTTGCTGCAGAGTCTCGTTTCCCTCTACAATCTTTTCATCGATCGACCTGACTAAACCTTTCAGCATATCCTCGAGATCTCTTTTAGAGATAGCTTCCGGCATTTCGGAACTCATTTCCTCTTCAATACGATTATTCTCCTCAGCGGTACTTTTTGGTGCTTTCTTAGATCTTGGAGCCATTCCCTGTGTTTGGATCCTGCAAAAAACACGATCAGTTATTTTAGATTTTCCCTTACCGACATCAAAGATCTTCTCCTTGCTTCTACGTGGTTTCGTGGTTGCTTCTAGTTGTTCGATTCCCACAGACGGCGCCAAATGAAACAGAGTATTTCATCCTAATCCAATTCGATCTGACTTACTATCCTACGTTACCTGGTTTCGATTACAAAACTCGTAAGGGAGAAAGAGAGGGAGAGAGCCTTTTTGTTAGAATCAAGCTCAAGTCTGATTGTCAAATGTAGCGTGTCTTATTTCATGGGGTACACCCTTATTTATAGTATTTTTGGGCCTGGTCTCATGCTGTCAGCCTGTATTTTACACGTATAAGTACAGTTTTGCCCTCCTCTAGCATCTTTGGCCCACCACAGACGGCCGGCCATACTACACTTTGCTTTGCCTAAGTCCTACTTTCATCCGGCTGGAGACGGCCGGATGCCTTATGTGTTTCTATTTCCATCCGGCTAGAAGCGGCCGGATGTTCTATGCGTCTTGTTTGGCTTGGTACCATTTCTTCCCTTCTCATCTACATATTCATAGGCCGTTAGTTACACCTTAACTAACGTCTATATATACGAGCATTTATGTCCTATGTAATTCAAGCTTGCAAGATAGAAAAGAGGAGATACAATCTGAGCAAGTAAGAGTCAGACTAGAGTATGTGTAAGTGCTACAGAGTTGGTGAGCTAGAGAGGACTGGGTTAGAGTGCCAATACTTTGGGTATTTGATAGACCGACAGGTCGGGGAGCGGTCGGTGAACCGTAGAGCGATAGTCAGGTGAGGGTTAAAGACTTTAGGGGTAAAGTCGAAACTGTCCTGAGAGTCCGTGTGTGGGGCGAGGGAGATTGAGAAAATTTCGTGTGTGTAAATTCTCAATCGAAATGGAGTTTCCAATTTAAGTTTATCTCGTGTCTTCTCTTAAACTATCAAAGTTTATTTGAGTCAACGATACGTCCACGACAGGTCGGGGACGCATCAGGAGCGCTAGCTAGTTTCAAAAACTGTACTATACTTCTCTTTTATTGGTCCTTATTATGTACGCCTCCCCTTCACTTCTCAACATTCACCCACTATAATTAAAACTAATTGATAAATTAAAAGTACTAGAAAGAAGAGAAAATAAAAATATTTACTCTTGTCGTAGAAGAAGTGTCTTAACAAACAAAATATACTATTATTTTAGTGACATAACACATAGAAAATTGTTATAAAGCCATGTGTTTCTTGTTGCTCTAAATTCCCATCGGTTTTCTTCGGCCACAGTCCACTGCCTATTTTAAGGCTGGCTGGCATCCACTTTGTGTACGCACTAAGGTGGGAAATAGATTTTAAAAATGGCTTCAATTTTCTGCTCACTGAAGAAGTCACTTTTCTTTCGTTAGAAGTATATAATACGGAAACATCGTGTTGACGGTTGTCTTCGTACCGCGTCAATCTTTTTCCAATTTCCAGGCTGGTACGGCTGTACACTTTAGCTCAGCTCAGCGGAGCGGCCGTGCTCTGCCATTTTCCTTGCTTCCGTTTTCTTCGATTTAGATGGTCATCAGCAAAAGCAATAATGATAATTATCAGATCTTGGACTCATGGACTGGCCAAGCCCGCTAAGTTTTCCGGCCCGGTATTTATTTACTTGATCATTTACTTATTAAAAGATTGGGCCATACCCACTATCGAACACATGACTTCGGAAGGGATATTGTGACAGTTGTCAAATTTGTGTGCGGGACGGACAGAATATAAGCTAAGTTTTTCTTTAATATGTGTGGGACGGACAACATTTCAACCATGTATTTTTTAATTTTTTTAGTTTGAATTACTTGTATAGTCTACCCATAATAACTATATAATAATAATAGTACTAAACTAATAGTATTTTCTACAAAAATTGCTAGATATTATTTGGGTAATTTGATTTTTACAATTAATAAATTTTATAATAGAATTGCTAAAACTACTTACATTTTGGAAAAGGAGGTAGTATTTTATATTATTGTTTTTCTATGAGTAATCGTTTACGTTTTTGGAAGTTTTGTTTAGCTATCGAATTAATGAATTTAATTAAAAGGAATTATCAGCAAATCATTATTGATAATTTGACATGACTTTCTTAAAAAAAACTAATACATACTCTTAAAATAATTGAGTTTTAAATCTTAAAACATAATTAATTATTAGTAAAGTTTTAGGAATAAGTTAAGGAAATACAAAAATAGAAGTTCTACAAATAAGATATAATAAATCCTTAAAAATAAATCTGCCGAGCTTGCAATCTCAAATTACTTGATGCAACCACTATTTTTTGTTTATAAAAAAACTCTAAAGAAAGAATAAAGAAATAAAAATCTATTAAATAAAATGAAATTTAATTGGTTAACAAAAAAAGTTAACAAACTATGTCAACAACCTATTGAAAGCGACACAGACAATAGATACGAGCAATAACAGTTTAATAATGATCAAGATGTAAAAAATGCAAGATCCAAGCTAAGTTGTAAGGCAGCGAAAATGCACCTGCTGCGTAAACTCAGCCGACTAGCGGCTAGACTTGGGACAGCCACCCGATGGCTGGGACAACCGCTCAGTGGCTATGACAGAGATAGTTGGCCATCGGCTAGGGCTGGGACAGCCGCTCAACAGCTGTGGCTTCTAAAGCCTGCTGCCCAGTACTCTAAAATTTATTTTCTATGAATACTTTAACTACTATTTCTATACCATTCTACTTTTTGGGCGATGCTCAATATTTTCAAATCAAAATTGAAAGCAGATTGTGAAGATCACGGACTTGACCCTAAACCACTGACCCTAAAATAAATTTTTGATGTTTTAACTCTTCTATGACAGTTTTTAACGTGTGTTGTTTATAGGGTAATCTTTTTTTTAATTCTTTCTATACTTTGTATATATGTTTTAACGCAATGATAATAATATTTTTCTACTATCATGGATAAATTTTAACCAAGTGATGGAAACGTTTATCAATTGTCATGTACACCTTTTAACCCAGTGATGGAAACATTTATCAACGATCATGTATACATTTTAACCTAGTGATGAAAATCATGGATACATTTTAACCCAATGATGGAAATATTTATCAATTATCATGGATACATTTTAACATGGTGAATGATACATTTATCAAGTATCATGTATACATTTTAACCCTCCAATGGAAACATTAATGAACTATCATGGATATATTTTGATCAAGAGATAGAAACATTAATCTACTATCATGTATACATTTTAAACTACTGAAGAAAATATTATCTACTATCATGGATATATTTCAACCTAGTGATGGAAACTGTAACACCCCAACTCAATCCAAATGTGGTCTCGCAACTTAACAGCATATATATATACATGTCACAGCGGAATTCTTTACACTCCAGGACCTCGCCACGGTCTGACTACAGAATATACCGAACATTAGTACATACCAACCTTAACCAAATACATTTCCTTCTTACAATCCCCTCACATCCTATACATCTTACTAACTCAATTGCCATACGAGTGTACATGCACAACTCGTAGGCCACACTTAACCTGCAACACTTGTACCCCTTCTTACTCTCGCGACGGTCGCCTCCTGATGTTCACCAGTGTAGTAAAAACAGCCCCCAAAGGGGGTCAGCACGAATGCTGGTACGATCCTCTCATGGCCCCCAAGCTAACGTGGCTACGACGACTAATTGTCGATAGCATGGAGGTTGATTAGAAGCACAACATAATAGAAAGTGCAGTAAACAACAAACCAAATATGAACAATCAAAGTTCAAACATAACGAACGACTTAAATGCGTTCCCTTAATTAGAGAGTTAATTATTTAACTCCCTAAGTTATATTTCCTCTTAATCTTAGTCCATCCTTATCTCACCTCAATCTTAGTCTTATCTTAATCTTAGAAACAACCATCCTTTAATAAGGAGTGGATGTAGCTTATCTTAGTCTTAATAATACAAACCATCCTTTAAAGAGGTATGGTTGCAACTTATCTTAACCTTACCTTAATCTTAACCTTAACTTATTCTCAGTATACAAACCGTTCCTGGAGGGGAATGGTTGTAGCTTAATTTCAAACCTGGGATTTAGGTGATCCCACCGCACCATCTTAATGCCACCTACCCTGGACGGGAGTCCAGCGTAGCTGAGCCGGCAACCGGCCCTAGGCTACGAGTCCGAAGACAAGTCCTTAAGCGGAAGTCGAATCTGCTATAGATACAGACCCCCTTTCCTTAGCATGCATGACCGGAGTCAGTCCCGGGTTTCCTCACTCAAGTTCCAGTTAGTAGTAGTCTCAAGACCATGTTGTTGGTTAACCTCTTTCGGTTTATATCAAACTCATATTAAGGAGTGTTCCTTAGTCTCACTCAATTCCTTACTAAACGTTGGTTAGTAAGTTCTCACAGTATGTTGTGTTAGTTTTCAAACATCACACAACAATACAATAAACATAATATTCCGGTTGCATGCTTTATCTTGTTTAGTGAGCACACAAAAACAAATAGCACACAAGCCGAGGGACACCTCGTTAGCAAGCAGGTCACGAGAAGAACTGTACCGTTCACCGTTGGTCGTTCGGTTGCTTACTCTCTTCCGGAGTCCAAATTCCCAAGTCCTAAAACATTCATTCAGTTTTAGGTTGTTAATCACTTAACTTAATTCAACTTACTTATCTTACTTAACTTACTTAACCCTTAATGATCCCAACCTAACACCTCTTAAGTCTTACAACTTAATCTTACAAACTTAACCTTAAACTTTTAAGCTTATACTTAACTTAATCCCCTAGGTCTTTATACCTCTAGTAATCATTGCCTCCTTAATGGGGTACCCTTAATACCACTAAACTCTCTTAGGGTTTCTTTCTTTTTTTTTAAGTCTTAAGGGTCGTCCGACCCACCGTCTGACCCACCAACTGGGTCGGACCATTCCAGAGACCCTTGGGTTTAAGAAACTCCACTTGTCCGACCCACCCAACTGGGTCGGACCATTCCAGAAATCCTCCCGTCTTTTAAAACCCCTCCGTCCGACCCACCGTCCGACCCACCAACTGGGTCGGACCATTACAGAAACTCTTATGGCGGCTTAACAGAGGTCCGTCCGACCCAAACTTGGGTCGGACCCCTGGGTCGGACGCCACCAGAACATGTCCAAAAATTGTTAAATCTTCACCAAACTTCTCCTTAAGCCTTCTAATGTGTTCTAACATCATTTAGACCCTTAAACCCACCTTTAATCATCCTCCAAACTCATGAAAATCACCTCCAAAGATCATTCCAACCTTTTGCTCAATTCTTGCAAGAAATTCCTAACACTTGTTAATTAATCCCTTATATTTCCAACATGTACATTTTGTCTAAAACTTCAACTAACCAAAGTGTTTCTTTTCAACCCATATAACTCCTCCTTAACATCATTACATTCCATCTTTGCTTTGTTAAACCTTCCAAGGTCATCTTGCATTTCCATGCACCAATTCCTCTCCTTTCCTTTGGTTACTCATCACTCTTAAACTCTTAAGCATACCTATACCTTTCTTTCCATTACCTTAATACCTTGACATTGTTCTTCATTTACCTTAACCATGCAACGCCCTCCTTAGACATTTCCACTTCTTTTATGCAACTTACTCACCATTCTCATGATCATACCCTCTTATACGTTTCTAGTCATTTTCCTTGACGACTTACAACATTCTCCTACCATTTTCACTTCCATCTCCCAAGTCCACACATTACCATTCAACTAAACCTTACTAGTCCACCACTAACATCACCACCTCTTACACAAACTTCCCGAACTCTCATTGTTCTGCACTTAGTTCATACCTAAATCATCTCAAAGCATTATACATCAATTCCTCCAGATTCTTGCACTAGTCTTACATTCCTCATACCATGATTTTGGTGTGTTTAATACACTCACCAATCCTCTAATTCCTCATAGACATCTCTAGGTCATTCTAAACCTCAAGAACTCCTTAGTTAACTCATTTCCACTCAAATTCCTCATAATGACTCCTAGTAAATCCTATGTCATATTAATTCACCACCATCACCTAAACACTTATTTTCTACTCAAATTTCGCCATAGCTCCTCTAGTATCTTATCATGCCCAAACACATTATTTTTCCTCATTCAACCATCTCACACACATCAAGTTCTTTCTCATCACATCTCATCACCCAAACCAACTCATCACAACAAACTCAATATATTGCAATAATCTTAAATTGCATAGCACTAAGGCTCTTAAATGACATGGCTCTTAGGCCCTTAAATAACTTAAACTTAAACACTGAATTTCCCACATATAAAAGCCTTCAACCTGCAAATACACCCATCAATCTCATAGCAATTATAATGCTCTTAAAATCCACCTTAAACTTATATTACTAACTCATTCCCATTGGCTCCTTAATCACAAGTTCATAAGCTTGTTCAAATTGTTTTTCCTAGGTTATATAACCCATTGCATAATGTAAGCTCTAAGCCACATTGGTACCCACCTAAACTCATCCCTTAAAACTTAAACCACCATTAGGTAAGCATTTTACCTTGTTTTTCTCAAGTTTCTCTCAACTTCCTCCTTAGGCTTCTTCTTGAATGAATATCGGCACCACTTAAACTTCCTTTGCCAATGTTCTAACCAATTCAATGACTCACATGAGTACTAAACAATACACTAACCTTAAGGAGTAAACCCTAGGTTAAAAATGTGTTCTAAGGTATTAAATTGAATGTTTTACCTTGGATTCTCAAAACAAGCTTGGATATGAATCAAGTAGGACCTCCTCTTGCCCTTGGAAAATAGAGTCAAGCTAGAACAATGGATAAAACAAGGCTCCATGAGAAGGTAATTTTCGGCCATGTAGAAGGAATGATGGAAACATGGTTTTTCTTACATCTTCCTTACCTTGAATGAATGGAGAACCAAATGGGCTCTTCAAACTTGATTTTCCTCCATCAATGGAGTTTTCTCTTGGCTCCAAAATGGATCTTTGAAGGATTTGAAAAGATAGAAAGGAGGGCCTTGACTTAACTAAGACAAATATGCAATTTGTTTTGGATTTGGAGCTTGGAGTTGCACTTGGCAAGTGAATGAAGGTGAGGAGCCATGAATGGAGCTCTCTCTCGGTTTTGGAGCAGGAGAGGAGAAGAAGAAATCATGGAAGGAAGGAGAAATGAAGAGAGAGAAGAAGAAAGGTGACTTAAGTGAAGATATTTGTTATAAAAGGTGAATAGTCTTTGCTTTTACTTTCCTTCCCTTTTTCTTTCTTAATTTGATGAAGTCTTTAATGAATCATCCCTTAGAAAACCGGCCCCCCTCTTAAATAAGGCTAGTCATGGTCTTTGTTGACCAACTAATTAGCTTATATTTATTAAAACTTAAACTAGTCACTATTTGACACTATTCACTAATTAGTGCACATATTTCTGAAATTTTTGATTTCCCATTGATTTAGGCTTCCTAATGTGATAATAATTAGTACACATTTTGATTAAGATGTAATCATGGGCATTTAGCCACTCAAAACTCAATTCTAAGACAATTTCTCAAAAAGGTGCTTTAAGAAGTCTTAAAGCACATTTTGTGTTTAAGCTGGTTTTTGAGCTTGGTTTTCTTTGCTAATTGATTTAAAATGTCCATTAGCATATTACTAAGGTCTTATAATGGTATTTGGGTGCTAATCAAAGCCACTCCAAGCTTAGAGCACGTTTTTGCCCAAATTGCCCTTAAGGCACTTTCTTGTGTTTTCCTTGGTTTAAATTGTCTACCAATCTTTCCAAGGAATATTATAGCCTTAATACATCATGATTTGATGTTTACTTAGCCACTAGTAGAAAAATGGCCTTTTTCGGCCCCTCATTTTCGGCGGTTTTTGCTATTTTCGGCGGTTGTATATAGGAACCGCCAAAAATAGTCAAGTAGAAGCATCATTTTCGGCGGTTCCTATATACAACCGCCGAAAATAGTCAAGTCGAAGCCTCATTTTCGGTGGTTCCTATATACAACCGCCGAAAATGATGCGTTTACTTGACTATTTTCGGCGGTTGTATATAGGAACCGCCGAAAATGAGGCTTATTTCTTATACCCTAGCGCCCCGACTCGACATACCGAAGCTCTGCTGCGCCTCTCTTCTTCCTCGACCGGCCTCTCGCCCTCAAATCGCCTCTCTTCTTCCTCGTCGCCGCCGCACCTAGCGCCACCGTCACTGCCGCCGTCTCCCCCGCCGCCTGTCGCCGCCCCAGTCGCGCCCTACCCCCCGTCTCCTTTGGCCAATATCGAACGCGAACAGGTATAGAATCGGGGTTTGTTTTCTCCAATTCGAAACTATTGAAATTTTGTTGAATTGGGTCCTTAATTGTTGTTTATATGTAATTGTTGATTGATATATGTATTCTGGAGTGTAATTGATTGATTGGTTTGATTGGAAATACAATATGTGGGCAATTTTAGAAAATAAACTATACGCTCGCAAGGTGTTCGATGAAATGATTTAACCAATTTCAGTGATTTTTTTTGCTATCTTACCATTGTTTACGTGAATTTTTGAGAAGTAAATGACCTTGGTGAATTGACGTATCAATTGTACTGTGTTTTCTTCATTTAGATACACAAGATTGGCAGTAGTAGTCGCGTTAGCTAGCTCATCGTTGTCTTCACTCGCCACCCTTCCGCTTGATCCTTGTCCTTCCAAATACCGGTTAGTTTTTTTTTCAACCTAAATCAATTTCAATTTATCATGCATAATTGTTTGTATAATTTGTTGATTACAATATAATAGTTAGTTGCAGGATTATATATATATATATATATATATATATATATATATATATATATATATATAACATAGGATAACCACAAAATAATGTATATGCCAGCAAGGTGTTTTGTAAATTGTTTGTGTAGTTAGTTTATTTATATTTAGTAGCTATTAGTTGAGTAGGTATACATATATAAAATACAAAATAAAATAACCAACTATATATATTTTTATATATATATATTATATTATATATATATTATAGATGTGTATATACATATATATAATATGCATATAACACAACCAAGTAGTATATATAAGATAGCGTATTATATATATTATACAGACTCGCCGTGCGAGAACCATATCGAAATATATCCTTTTCCGAAGATAGGTTAGTTATTGTTATTTTTTATATTTAATATTTTAAATGTTAGTTAAGTTATTATACATTATAACACTTTTTTCTAATATTTTTAAATTTTGACTGGTTGTTTCTAGAATGGACCATGAATGGATGTACGGTCTGCGAGGGAATTATTTTGAATCGAAAGTGGAAAATGAATTTTGCAAAGCAGCTCTCTATCATCAGAAAAGGATGAACGACACTCACATTCCCTGTCCATGTGCACAGTGCGAACTTCGCAACAAATTCCCTAACCTACATGCTATCAGATTTCATCTATCACGACGTGGATTTATGCCAAACTATAAGATATGGTTTTTGCATGCGAGTTTTAGAAGGTAGTAGCAGGGTGCATACTTCCACCCAGCAGAACAGTGAAACAAGAAAGGTTACCGATGATACCACATTTCCTAATAATGAGTGTGATCAGAGTGACACTGAAATCAACGATGATAGTGAAAAGATTGAACAACTAAACTCTATGCTGCAAGATGTTGAGATAATTTCACAGACAAGCCCGATGAATATCAAAGATTAGTTGACGCATCACGGTCCCCTTTGTTCCCCGGATGCACCAAATTTTCAAAATTGACATCCGTGCTACACTTGTTCAATATGAAAGCAAGATTCGGCTGGAGTGATAAGAGTTTTACGGCAATACTAGAACTATTCCACGACTGCTTCCAGATGATACAATCTTCCTACATCCACTTATGATGCAAAAAAAGTTGATGTGTCCTATGGGTGTGGAGTATGAAAAGATACCCGCATGTCCAAACAGTTGTGTATTATACAGAGGAGAATAAACATTTGAATCAGTGTCCAAAATGTCATTTGTCACGCTATAAACATAAGGACGCCAATCATCCAATTCTAAGAAAAAAAGTCCTCCAGCAAAGTCATTTGTATTTACCCAAATACCAATGTTCAAACGTCTGTTTGCAAATGTCAGAGATGCCCAAAATTTAAGATGGCACGCAGAAGGAAGGAAAAATGATGATAAGCTGAGACATCCAGCTGATTCACCACAGTGGAGGACTATCGATAGAAGATTTGAAGATTTTGCCAGTGATAATCGAAATTTGAGACTCGGGCTATGTACAGATGGGATGAATCCCTACGGCACTCTAAGTAGTCAACACAGCACTTGGCCTGTTCTATTGTTTATTTACAATCTTCCTTCGTGGTTGTGTATGAAGCGAAAATACATTATGTTATCATTGTTGATTTCTGGTCCTAAACAACCCGGACATAATATCGATGTATATCTTGCACCGCTGATTGACGATTTGAAATTGCTATGGAATCAGGGGACAGTGGTTTATGACGGTTACGCCAGACAAAACTTCACACTTCGTGCCATGTTGTTTTGCACAGTGAATGACTTTCCAGCGTACGGGAATTTATCTGGATACACGGTGAAAGGCACATTTGCTTGCCCAATATGTGAGGACGACACTTGTTCTGATCGTCTAAAGTTTTCTGGCAAAAACGTGTACATGTGTCATCGTAGATTGTTGCCAGCAGCACACCCGTACCGTAAAAAAAGGAAGTTATTCAACGGAAAGACTGAAACACGTGTTGCTCGTATACCTTTGAGTTCTCAAGAGATCTATGAAAAGGTGAAAGACATTGAGAATGTTTTCGGTGTTCCGTCCAAATCTACCCAAAAAAACATCTGGAAAAAATGTTCAATATTTTGGGAACTTCCATATTGGAGACATTTATCTGTTAGGCATTGTCTTGATTTTATGCATATTGTCAAAAATGTTGGTGAGGCTGTTGTTGGGACTTTGCTTAACATACCTGGGAAAACAAAAGACGGAATAAAGGTTCGAAGAGACATGGAAGCTATGGGCATACGTGAGGAGTTGCATCCTCAAGAAAGAGGCAAACGAACATATTTACCTCCAGCATGTTACACTTTGTCTAAGAATGAGAAGATCAGCTTCTGCAAATGTCTTCATTCCCTTAAGGTTCCTACGGGTTATTCATCCAACTGGAAAAGTCTTGTGTCAATGAAGGACTTGAAATTGGTCGGGTTGAAATCTCATGATTATCACGTTCTGATGTTGCATCTCCTTCCTGTTGTCATTCGAGGTATATTGCCGAAGGATGTCCGAAATGCAATTACAAGACTATGTTTCTTTTTAAATGCAGTGTGCAATAAAGTCGTGGATGCTGATACACTTGATAGTCTGCAACGTGATTTTTTGTTACGATCTGTCAACTTGAAATGTATTTTCCACCCTCTTTTTTTGACATCATGGTTCACTTAGTTGTTCACATTGTCAGGGAAATCAAATTATGTGGTCCCATATATTTGAGGTACATGTATCCATTTGAGAGATACATGGGAATTTTGAAGGGAAGGATGAAGAATAGATATCGACCTGAAGGAAGTATTATAGAAGGGACAATAACCGAAGAAGTGACAGAATTTTGTACTGAATACTTAAAGGGTGCAGTTGCTATTGGAGTACCACAACCTAGACACACGGGAGGGACAAAAGGTCAAGGTGTTACTGGGAAAAAAATTGTGGCAATTGATTCATCCTCAATGGAGTTAGCACATTTGTTCGTTTTACATCACCTTGAGATTATTGAGCCATTTTTTGAGAAACACATGACTACACTAAGAGGTCAATATCCTGGGAGGAATATTGTTTGGTTGACAAAAGAGCAAAACAAGACCTTTTGTTCATGGTTTAGAGACCATGTTATGAAACTTGCATCACTAGCGCCTGATAATGTAGGTGAAGAGCTCCGTTGGTTAGCTTTGGGACCTGGTTCCACTGCTGTATCTTACGACGGGTATGACATCAATGGGTTCACCTATTGGACAAAACGACAAGATGATAGATGTTTAAACCAGAATAGCGGGGTGAAAGTAGAAGCAGCAACAACTCAGTACACCCGAGGTGATCCAGCTTCAGCGATTTCAACCTCGAGGTTGTATTATGGATGTATTGAAGATATTGGGAACTTGATTATCAGTTTCAAAAGTTTGTTATTTTCAAATGCAAGTGGGTGGATAACAGAAATGTTATCGGGTTCATGATGGGTTTAATTTGGTTGATTTATCAAGTCTTGGTCCTACACAAGAGCCGTTCATATTTCCCAAGGACTGTGAACAAGTATTTTACATAGAAGATCCCATCGATTCCAGATGGTCAGTAGTTTTACCAGGGAAAAGATTTGTGATCACAAATGTTGATCAAGATGTTGATGACGATGAATTATTATTTGATGAGACACCACCCTTTTCTAACAGTGTTCCTGCCACCAACATTGTTGATATTCCAGACGATGTAGTGTATACTAGGTCTGATCATGATGAGGGTCTATGGGTCGAAAAACCATAAATGATGTGTTTGTTTGTTAGGTAATTAAATATTAATTTTTTATGATATCTGATTACGTATTTTTTATATTATTTGTTTTGTTGTTATTAATATCATATTGTTTATTTGTGCAGACAGTTAAATGGATGATATGGACGACCCGGTCGGCGAGATTCTGAGTGACGCAGCCCGACCGAGGAAGAGGCAAACACGTGGAGGGAAGGGCCGCACGTCACGGGCCCGAACTGATGAGGGGGGTAGTGGCACCGCCGAGATTATAGTGTCTGATGTGCCAGCTGCAGACACACAAGCTGGACCTTCTGGGTCACAGATCCCAGAGAGCAGGACCGTAAAACCTCGAGGTCCTACAAAAGCTCTGAAGTCAAAAAAGATTGAGTCGAAGCCGCTGCAGTTTAATGAGTATCTACAACCGACTGGGGAATGGGCTGGAGACTTCACTACTGAGCTGGGCATCATAGTGCGAGAGTATTGTGATATCACTCTCTCCTGGCCTCAGGTTGACGAAGGATTGAAGAAGCAGATGTTTGAGATCGTACAGGTAAATAAACAATAGTTGCAGTATTTATTGATACGATTTATAAGTATGCATAACTAACATCCTTTTCATTTATGATGATATGCAGAAACGATATCGAATACCTGCAGAAACCGAGTACTACACCATGGTAAAATCGATGATGCGCAAAAAATTTTCAGATCATAAGCATGATCTGGTCAAATGGTTCATCACCAAGAAGCTTAAGCGGCCTGACGGCGACACACGCCAGCCTTGGGAGATCTACACAGCAATAACCCAAGAGAAGTGGCAGCAGTTTTATGACAAGAGATGGAGACGAAGGTACATACTAACTATTAAATAATTAAGTATGTATATACATACAAATAGGTTTACATATGTATATGTTTTTAATCAGCATCGTGTACTTTTGTTTACTTGATAATAGGAGTATCGTGAGGCCCAGTCAGCGAATGCGAAGAAGAATGAATATCGTCACTTGCTGGGTGCTAAAGGGGTTAACAGAAGAGTTCCTGAGTGGGTGGCAGAAGGGGAGTTGCCATCGGATGTGAGCACTCTAGATGAGCACCAGAAACGGGGTACATTTTGGAAGCTTTCACGCACTAAGAAAGACCCAAAAACTGGAGAGCGTCTGTATCCCTTCGAGAAAACGAAGGAAATTGTTGATAAGATGGTAAGTACTTTTGTTTAATCCTTATTATTTTTTCAAATTCAATATTTCAATCCTATAATTTATTATAAATCCTATATGCATTTACTTCTAAAGGCTGAAATGAACGAGCAAGTAACCCAAGGGACTTGGGCTCCTGATCGACATGATGACCAGCTGTCTCGGGCGCTAGGAAAGAAAGATCATCCAGGCCGAGCAGTGGGGTTAGGGGGGGTTAACATAGGGATAAGAAAAGTATTTGGAAACCCCGGGTCGAGGAAGGAAGTAGTAGTCAGGAGAGGATGATCCCGTATGATGAGCATTTACGTGTCCTCAGTAACTTCAAAGATCAGTTGAGGGATGAGATCCTTGCTGAAGTGCGTCAGGGGACTGGTGCACCCCAGCCATATGCTCCTGCTTCTGATCCTTCTTATGGATATGCTCCTGCTTCTGATCCTGCTGGACTGCACACAAGCACAGAGTCTAATGATCCGTATCCTTACGCATATGTACAGGTAAATTTTTATATCTTTAACTGTTTTATTACTTGTCATATCGTTTATTACTTATTTATCAGTTCAATCATCTACTAATCTGATTAAATTGTAGGATCCAATAAACTGCAACCTCTTGCTCCCGTACAACAATCAAAATATACCAGTTGCAGAAGGAAGAGTGTACACATCACGCTCGAATGACGTGGTCCATGGCATGCCATTACAGCCGTATCACGGGAGAGTGTCTGTGGACGAACCGATTTACACGTGTCCTGATTTAGAACTCCCTGTACCTACGGAGGAGTACAGCACGGTTCGGTCCGCAAAGGGTGCATTTCTTCAATGGCCTGTTCGCCTGATTCAGAAGTGTATGAAGGTACGCCCAATACAACCTTTAATATAGTTATTGTAGTAAATTATAAGTGTGTGGATGTTCAGTTCATGATTAGTAATGTATGTCGATTGCAAATAGGCATTAAAGGAGAAATCAAAGTCTCCTGAAAAAAAGAAGTCAAAGATTACATCTTCTGGATACAGAGCATCCACCAATGTCGTTACCAAAGAAAACTTGGTGGATGATTCAATATATGCACGCTTGGGGCCAAACATGAAAGTGTTGCATGATGTGATCCGTGACTTCCCAGCTGATAAAGATTCTATCCTTCTTAGCTTTGAACCTGACATTCTTCACTATGAAGAAGTTTTAGAAGTCGACTTGTGGACAAACGACGTGCAGGACATCCTGAAATCTGACTGGGTGCCTATCACTGTTCCACTCATTCATTCTGTAAGTATTAGTCTTTTTTGGTAATTAAGTTATAAAGTGATGCCCTGAAACAATGTTAATTACTATATCTTTTAATTAATGAATAGGTTTTTGCATGAGAAAATGCAAACTTTTTCACTTACCAAGTATGGATTTCTATGTCCTGAGAGAACGTCATACACTGCTGTGACGTCTGATGTACAAGGTAGTAAGCTCTACTTACAGCGTGCGATTGCTAACAGCATCAATGCGAGAAAGAAATATCTCCTGCTGCCCTACCATCAAAGGTAATAACTTGTGTTTATCATTTTAATTCCATTAAATGTTGTACTTGTTGATTTTGACATTATACTGACATGTTAGTGTTTTGGTATTACATAGTGGTCATTGGGTCCTACTGGTGTTGTGTTTGGATCGTGCACGTATACTATATCTTGATCCGCTTCGGCATACATTGCCGAATAATATCAAGATAAAGCCACACCTTAACACGTAAGTACATTATAAACCACTTCTTTATGCATTTCAATTCTTTTAATTTAATTTTGTTGTGCATGGATATCCTAATTTTATTAATACATTTATGACATTTAATGTGCAGTATATATCAAAGTGTTATGATTTCACATCTTGGTATAAGGATAAAAGGTGCTGTCCCCTGGACTGCAGTGAAGGTACATGCATCACTTGTTTTTCATTGATAGAACAAATGTCTTATGTAATTAATCCTTTTTCTTTTCTCTGTTTAAGTGTCCACGTCAACCCGGGGGTTCGGAGTGTGGGTATTATGTCATGAGATATATGCATGACATAATCACCCTTTTTGGTGATATGCAGGATCAATTAGAAAAGTATGTTGAAGTCATATATATATATTTTTAATTTTAATGTATTTGTTTAATGATTAACTCATTTTGTATTGTTTTGTTTTTCAAAAGGTTTTCTAATGTTGGCGAATACGACAGACAAACGATCAACGCTATGTTGGAGGATTGGGCGGAGTTTGTCTATATGACTTTAGTTTGATTTTCACTTTGTTTTTTCGATCGAATTGTTATTTAGAACGTTAATGTTTAGAAATTTATGGCTAGTTAGATTGTGAAAGATGACCGGTTTGAGTACAATGAATATCTTGGTAGTTGTATATCTATATGGTCATTTGTGACCATTTGAAATGGTTTGTATATGGTCATTTGTGACCATTTGAAATATGTTGTTGGTCATTTGTGACCATTTCATCATTATTTTGATTTTTTGACAATTCTCTTACAAAGAGTGATTGACATCCTCTACAATATGACGTAGAGATGTTTGGATATATCTGGATGTTGTATCTGTATATTTTACAGGTTTGTTGACATATGTGGGATTGTAAACTAAAACGAAAAAAACCAAAAAAAAATATAGACATTTTCGGCGGTTCCTAGCTAAGAACCGCCGAAAATTGCCAATTTTTAACTTATTTTAGGTGGTTCTTACTAGGAACCGCCGAAAATGTCTGTTTTTTACCTCATTTTGAGCTGGGACAGCCGTTATTTTCGGCGGTTTTGGCGTTTGGAACCGCCGAAAAAGGTTGTTATTTTCGGCGGTTTATAACCGCCGAAACTTTGGAAAGGCCTTTTTCGGCGGTGTAATATTCGGCGGTTTAAAACCGCCGAAAAAGGCCCAAAAGAACCGCCGAAAATGACCCTTTTTCTACGAGTGAGCACACTTAGGTTTGGGGTATTTCAATCTACCCCCCTTAAAAGAACTTTGTCCCCAAAGTTCCCATGCACCTTATCTTAATAGAATACATGTCTTACCTCATTCCACAGATCATACAGATCATACTTATGTATACTTAAACTCATTGAATCATTAGATCCACCATATGCTTATACTTAAATATCACACAACATGCTTACGCATGTATAGCACTCAAAATTCCCTTTGTTCCTTTTGATGATTAAAACATTCACATAATTTCCAACGTATTCTCCCATGTCACCGGTCCGTAGACAATGGCTCATTCGTCCTCGTCACCATGGGCCAGAATACAAAACATCTCTGCCCTCTCTCCCCATGTCACCGGTCCGAAGACAAAGGCTCGTGCGTCCTTGACTTCATGGGCGAGACTTAGTAAAAAGGTAATCCTTTTTACGAGGTCATGTGAGGAATAATTCCTCTAATTAAAAATACAATCAACTCCAATTTCATTTTTATCCTAAGGCCTCTATCCATAGTGTGATTTAATTGTGACCACTGGTAGGGAGTTTCAGGAATCATCCCACCCTGATGTGATCAGCATCAGTGTAGAACTATCCTTCCACCCCAATTTGTGCTTGGTTTCCCTTGATCCCTAGAAAATCAAGTTCCACCTCCCACGTCATTTTCAAACATCCAAGTAATTCACTCATGTCCAATTTTCTATCTTTTTTTTGTTCTTCTTAATCATAATCAATACATCTCCAAAGTGTGGACTTAGTCCATCAAACATTCCCGATTCATCTCTTAGTAATTACCTCAAGATTTAAATTCCTACTAAGTTCTATAACTGTCCCATACCAATTCTCAACATCTTATATCTCATAGCATTACAATTTCCTTCCTCATACTCATGTCAAATTGTATCTCATAATGTTATCTTATTCTTATCTGACACATAGTCTCATATCGACTCATACCTCATATATTCCTTATTTCTTAAGTCTCCTTAAACCTCCTCCTTAATTCTCCTAACTTGTACTCACACCGGAGTTAACAAGATAGGTACTTAATGTGTATGGTATTTACATCTTCTGTGTGCAATAACCATAATTTATCTCAAAATGTTTATGTAAAACATATTCTCAAATTATTTTGTGCTATGCACACCGTAGTTTATGTACTCAGTACACAAACATACGCTAAGCGGTTTTCGCTCTACCCCCCTTAAAATGGATTACGCCCACGTAATCAACATTACATCATCTTTGAACATAAGTTCAAGATGTCTAATTCTCACCAAGCATTCTAGCTTCCATGTCATCTATCTTACTTATAATTCAATCAGAAATGACTTAGTCTCTGTATCGAGGATTCTTACGGTACTTATACCGTTTCCTTAACTTAGTTTGGTCTAATCTGAAAGGTAGTGATCTGCTAGCTTCCGCTGCACAACTCTGATGGTCTTAGGCTTAACTGTCTCGCTTATCCTTTTACAGTATTGTATATCTTTCTCCTGCGTGCTTATGGTTTAGCACTAAAGGTCCCTCAATGGTCACGTGTTATCTTTATATATACACGGCCTTGAAGAGTTGTAGCTCGTCTATCCAACCTCCCTGAAGATCTAATGTTTGTATTCTTAATGGTTCCTCGAATGTCTAAATTGTTCTCTCCCACTGACCTTTGGTCTGAGGATAACCCTTAATCTGAAACTACTGTTTAGTGCTTATTGCGCTTTACAGTCTTATCCTTAACACTTTAAGACATGTCCAATGTCCGTGCTTATCCATCCGTGCTCTTCGCACTTCATAGTCCCTAATTATTTGTCCTCTGGTTCCTCTACGTTGCTGGTTCAACTGAATTCTTCTCTTCGACTGTTTGTGGTAGTAGCTGCTCTTGTGTGATCTTGCGTCGTTGTCTGTGGTGCGGAGTCGACTACTTCCCGTGTTCCTTACACTACTCGTCTACATGCATGAGGTACCTTACTGGTACATTACTACTTACCCAACTAACTCATAAATGAGCGTGTCAGGCCTGCAAGCCCCTGTGGGGTGCAGTCGTCCCACGTCTCGTTTTAGTAAACTCATAGTGTCCGTCACACGTTTAGCTATTGCTAATTATGAAGTATTCTGTTGTCGATCTCCTCTTTCATCGTTCCATAATAACATTTATTGTTCTTCTTGAAGTTAATCAAGGGAAGTCCATTTACTGTGTTCTTGGGTATGGTATGCTCCAGCTCCTTTCTATATTCCATATTGATTCTATTTCTTAGTAGTTTAGGTTTCTTTCCATAGAGCCTCTTATCTTCTTTCTCATATTCATTCTATTAGGAATGCACTTCCAGTTCCTTAAGGAATGGGTTGTGTGCTTCCTGTGTAATCTTACCAAACCAGGTCCAGACTACTGGCATCAATGCATAGTTCGTCTACCATCTTATTTTCTTACTTATGGAGGTCTTAACACATAAATCTCATTGCCTCTGTGTCAATATTTGACGGCTCATACCTAACGGCCGCTTACCGCTCACCACGACTTAATCCCCCTTATATAACTATTGTACTCACGACCACTACTACCGTGGTAGTTGGCCCTTACCATGTTGCCCATTGATGGTGCAACCTCTTACTCACTTATTCTAATGTCTTACCTTATACTCAATCCCTTCTTGGTGTAAACACACTAGGAGTTCTTTCATTCCGGTGTATGCGGTTGTCATACCGTGCTATAAAATAGTTGACTCTTAATACGAAGGTGTTCTGCTCCAATCTCAGATTCGTAAGTAGGCTAATTTCTCTCGCTTTCTTTCATCCTTAGTGATGTTATCTACCATGTAATTCTACCGGTTACTGAAGAAGTCATTCACTGAATCACAAGCTCTTCTGAGCACTGGTCACTTGACGTGCCATGATGTGCACTCTCAATGTTTATCTCTGACGATCGCTAATTCTTACATCCTGGGTGTTGGATATGGGGTCTATCTCTGTAACCTTCCTTATTACTCAAGTGTATCTGATATGTTCCAAGGTAATCTTAAAGTTACGGTTTCCATTTTCTAATAAAATCATATTATATTTCTAACAAGTGAAAGCCCTTTTTGAGGGGTTTATTCCCACTCATGGCCTCACAACAAGGAGAGGTGTCCCCACCCTAAAAGGAATGGTTCGTTCTCCGCCCTTGTCCTTAGCATTATTCCCTTGTTCTCATTGGTGCCCTTTCTTGGCAGTTCTTTCACAATTTAAGTTATAGGTTTGGTAACCGTTCATATCTACGAATTGTAGTTCCTCCGTGGCTTAAATAAGCTTTCTTACAACTTATTGTGCCTCGGGCTCTGATGTGGTTAACATCTTTGGCTCGTAGGCTCTTAGTGCTTAATGGCTCAGTTCATTACCTGTACTCTTACTCATCTGTAGGTTATCCTCATAAGCTTCTGGTCCTTTGAACACTATCCACCGTTAGGTTACGTACTAACTGTAGTATTGGGTTTCGTGGTAAGTCGCTGCATCCTGTGAAATACCCCTAACCTTTAAAATATAATTAAATGATCTATTAATGATCTAAGATGATTATTAAACATCTAAATATTATTGGGGAACAATTTAAAAGAGCTCAACAAGGCAAAACACGCCTTAAGATCGGTAAAGCCAAAAATGTGCTTTAAGGCACCATGAAGGTTGTATGAACCCAAGCAGGATACAAAGTGGATTCCTAAGTATTATAATGAAGCAAGGAACACAATAAAACCATTCTCAAAGAGAACTAAGCTCAGGAACATCCTGTGACACAAAAATGTGCGCTAAAACTCCTTAAAGCACGTTTTTGTGAGATTGCCTTTTAAATTGATTTTAATGGGCTTAAAAATTATAATTATCCTTAATATATTTATCATATTATATCATATTAGGAATTTAATTCCAGAAATTTACGAATTTTACAAATTTAATATTAAAATATTAATAAAACCCTAAAGTGGGGCCCGCATGAGTCAACATTGACCAAGCATGGTCAATGGTCAATTAATTGACTCATTTGGACCATGTAGGCCGGCTGCAATAAGAGAGGAGGGAGCGTAAGTCATTGATTGACAAATAATGCTACCTAATACATGACTTTTTCAAAATTAAGTTACTTTTTCATTATTACCAATCATTCCCTCCTTCCTCCTTCCTTCCTTGTCCGATCTTCACCATCCCAGCCGAGTTCTCCCTTCCTCTCAGCTCTCCAAGTGTGTTCTTGAGCATGGAAGGCAAGCCTAACTCCTAAGCTCCTAATGTAAGTGTTTTAATGTCATTTTTAGCTCTTTTTCTTCATCTCTTCACCACCAACACCTAAATTTCGTGGCTCATCAATTCCTATGGCTTATTCTCAGTGTTCTAAGGTTAGAACAAGAGCTAAACTCGGTTGAGACCAGTAGAGGGACCAAGGTTGTTCAAATCTACATTTTAAGGTAAAAAATGTGCTTTAAGCTCATAACTTTTGATTCCCTTCGAGTTTGGCTGTGAAACTTTGGTCATAGCCTCATCTTCTTCTCCTTTTCATGTGGAATCTGTTGGTTAGCCATTTGGAGCAAGGGTGACCGAGATCCAAGAGAAATACTCTCTTTTAAGGCATTTTTCCAAGGTAAAACCTAATAACAAGGTAGTATTTCGAGATCTAACTATTTCCTATGTCAATATGGTGGATCTAACACCTTGTGGTGTGTTTGGTTCAGGTCGAAAATACCTAGAACTTCCCTTGCATTTTTAAGGTGATTTTTGCCTTAAATCTTACATTAATTATTCCTTATGGTTAAGCTCAAGCTTGGAGTGTAACCATATCTTGTTTTTGTATTAAACATGTCTAAATCAAGTGGTGAATTTTCCTACAAGTGACCGAGCCTATACAAGGATAAATCAAGGTATAAACACCTTAAACTTATGATTTTTGTAATTTTTAAGCATATATATATATATGGCCGAGAGTGAATGTATATATATAGGTCATATTGACCTAAAAATGGAAAAAAATGGCTAAGATAAATTAAGCTAGTCATTTAAGGGATTTAATTAACATAATGGTCAAATTATGACATTATGTGGAAAAATAATTAAACCTAAGTGAGGCCGAATATATATGTGATATTTTGAGACATTTATTGTGTAATTTATTTTGCAAGTTCAAGGTTGTAATAAGGCCATGTCATTAGGCCATTTTAATTTAAGTTTATAAGCTTATTTAGTTTTATTTATGCTTATAATTAAAGTTGGGGCCAATTCATAATTATTAAGGAATTAGAAAGCCGTGGGTAAATTAAGAGCAATTTAGGGTTTTTAAATGAATTTAATAAGAAGTATAACATTTTATAAAGTTTTGGGTAAAAATTGTAAAAATAGAAAAGTATGGGGTGTTGTGTGGTAATTACCGAAAGTTTGGGTCCCAATTGGTATTAGTAGTCAAAGTTGACTATGTAGGAGACCTTGACCAAGTTTGGAGAATTTAAGGAATTAAATACTACCTTATATTAAGATAGTAATTAAATTGTAAAAGATTTATAAGTCTTGGGGTGGTATTGTGATTTCCGAAAACTAGGGGTACTAAATGGAGCTTAGTACAAACCTTAGATTATTAGGGATTTTTAGAAGTTGATTTGGGTAAATTTGGAGTTTATATGAATTATCTAGGTATATTATAAGATATTTCATAACATTGTTACAAATGGGTAACATATGTGGTAAAACCGAGATTTAGAGGAAGTATAAGGTTAATAATGATATTTATAACCTTTTGGTATGGTTTGGTAATTTTTGGGATTATATATAAGGTTTTATGAAGATATATGTATAATATGTAATTTTGGTGATATTAGAAACTATATGTTTAAAAATGGGGTAAATTGGTGAATATAGAAAGTTAAGTGGTGGGAATTAAATTTAAATAGACCATGGGGTCTGCTCGGCATTTTGGAGAAATTATAACTATGGGTTATAATTATATTAAGGTTTAAGGATTATAATATAAGGTATACATTATAAGTGTAACAATGGAATATTTTTGGGATTGATTTGTAAGTTATGGAAGTTGGTGGGAATTAATTAAAAAACCGAGAGTTTAAGTGCTGTTTGGATTTTATAACAAAATATAACTATAGGTTATAATTGTTTTAATGACTTAAATGTCATAATATATGTTATAACTATAATATAACATTATATAAATTATGTGGTGGATTCTGTAAATATTTGGGAATTATAGGTGCTGTTCGGAAATATTACTATTTTGGAATGAAGTTTATAATATGGTTTTTATGTTATAAACTATAACATTTATAATATAAGAGGTATTCATCAAAAATAATGAATATATTATAATGACTTACCATATAATAAATAGCCCTATAATGCATATACATAAATAAATATATGTCATAGTGTGGAAAATATAATATAGTCAATAACTAGTGTTACCACAATTAAAATGATATGAGATGAAGGGAAAAGAATTATAAACATTGGATATGGAATTCTAATGTTAAGAGTTACATGAAATAATAAGGATTTATAATTCAAAGTATTTGTACATATGAATTATACAACATTGCACTTGGAAAACTAACCTTAGAAAAATAAATACTAAGGTGAGATGTATAGTGCATGACGAAGAATCATACATGCAATAAAGAAACAAACTATACGATCTACAAATATCGTTAAGTTACATGCGATAACAAAGTCCACATAAGTATGTTAATATACGAGATAAGACTACGCATGTAATGTAACACTTTTCCAATCTCGAGTTAAACCGAAAGCCCGACCAACATTGACAGTTAATAACGGGGGGTTAACCGGGAGTTATTAGTGACGGTACGGGGTACCGTAGAATTTTGTGTTGTTATACAGTATGCTAATCAGTAGCATTATGTATTGTATAGACTGTTAGAGACACACGGAGCATAGGATCTTGCTGATTCATACTCCACCGTAATACACCAGGGTGAACGGTATGTTATTTATGTGGCTTGATTGTCTCTGAGGATTCCCTCAGTTCAGACATTGTGTGAAAATCTGTGATAAGATTGAATGTCTGCTTGTGTGAATTAATATGCTTGAGTTGTGTATTAATGCTGCTTTACTATTACTGTCATGCGATAACAGTACCGTTCGTATATATGAACATATTATAAAACGAACTAGCGGCAGTGATGCTATCTTGTATGTGTAACATAAGGAACGTAAGTAAACGTTGTAGCATCAGGATAATAAGATATATATTATCTGAGACTTATATACGGAGCATTGGCCTCTTTAACGCCGCTCTCGTATCTAACACTGGATCCCGAGTCGACATACTCAGGATTGGACTAACGACCTTAGTCTATTGTGTTAAAGGAAGTAATAAAACGATGCGATGGTATAGATAAGTTATCAAGAGGATGTGGCTCTTGCTGTGAAATGTGATCCATTAACGATACTAGGATACCGTGTGGTAACCGTAAGTATCAGGATAAATTTCCAACGAACTACAGATTGTTCGTAGGACGGAGACTCTACCGCTGGAGTGGCTACTGCCGTGGGTGACCCGCCAAAGAGATGGGTAACTTAGAGACACGTCGTTCTAATGAGACGTTGTCATTAGACATGACCGAACAATTACGAACGATTATAATAACTCGTACATTAGGCGAACATTATGTGGGCGTGCATGCCAAAGACGAGAGTTCATACTCGTTTATAATTCTCGTTGTTTCGCCTTGTTGTTCACTGGTTATGCTGTGTGGTTATGTGTGGTATGTTGGTGGTGTTGATTGAATAAGTCGTTGTACTCATAAGTGTGTGTTGTGAATTGGATTAATTAAATAAACTGTACTTATATCTGTGTGTGAACTGGATGAGTCGAGTCACTGTGCTCGTGTGTGGATTTTGTGGATTGTTCGTCGAACGGGTCGACGTACTCAACTATGAACTTTCAGGTGTTGTTGGAGTGGAGTCTACGTACTCATATAAGCGTTATAACGCTTTCAGTGGTCTATTACGATGCGATGTGTGGAGCCGGGGGCTTATTTGTTATTTGAGTTTACTGCAAAATATAATGTTGCTTTACAGTTTTAATATTAAACTATTTGCATGAAAATGGTTTGCATGCTCTCGACCAAATAACTGAATGGTCCGAGGGTGCATGACAGTCAGGTAATAACATACTCAGCAGGGGCTGATTCCATACCACAAACTACCATTTTTGCAGGTATGCAACTTCCGGTGTCGGCAAAGAGAGTGACGCGCTGGGTAGTATGATTACAGTTATTCGAACATGCACTGTTGCATTTTGATACGAACCTAGAAACGTGTATAGGTTTTGGATACTTAGAAAGCTCACTGTGAATGTATTACATTTTGGTTTGGGAAGTTTAGATCTATCTCTTGTTGTCACTGCGAGAAAATGTTTCGTATGTAAGAATATATCAGGAAGCACGTTATTACTCGTATGGGCGAGTGAGAACGGTGACACCAGTAGTTGAGTTGTTGAGATTACCGCTGCGATTATATTGTTAAGTAAGATGATTAGGAGCCGATCAGAGTAGGGGTGTTACAAAAGTGGTATCAGAGCGGAGTACCGCTCTGATGACAAGAGATAGTAGGATTTATACAGTGAGCATAGGTTATGGGGATATGGGAAACGTTGTGAGGATACGTGACTTTGCGGGGTTGATGCAATGATTAAGACTTGCACACCATAGCCGTAGAGGCACTTCAATATTAAAAGACCGAGACTGCGGTATTAGACCGAGTTGAGGTTTAACCCGTCCTCTTGACTTATGTCAGGAAGAGGTCTGGGTAACAGTACTAAGGAAGAACACGGGGCAGCGGATGGTGGTGAAGGTTCAGCAACCCCAAGTAATGCGAGGACGGTATGAACCGCTCGCACTTGATGGGAGAACATCCCGGGGAATTTGCAATGGTACCCCACCCGCCGCAGCCCGTACCCTGGGTACTATCTAGTGAGACAATGAAATGAGAAACACCACGGAGATAACTCTCCTGATCGGAAAGACTCGATGTGGATGCTATGAGAATTATGTTAAATATAGAGAATAAGACTTTAAGTTATGATGAGCTGTGGCATAATGCCTACCATATGAGTATTAAATGAATATTAAAACAAGGTTGAGGAGATAATTTCCATAGGACTAATGGGGTTCGCTTGCTATAAGCAAAACAACCCTGTCCTATATCCAAGAAAGCACGGGTCAGTGCGCTTGGGGGAAAAGGAGTGGAAACGACGAGTAATGATTAGTTTAAAAGATATGTGACAGATGGAAGGAATTACCTTTTTAAGTCTCATCCAAACCGGGTAACTCTAAAACCATGCAACACTGAAGGTTCAAGATGGCCCGACGTGCATGAGGAGAAATCTTAAGAACTGTAGGAACAAGAACTCGTTAAATTGCTATCATGCAACGCCTCGTGAGGAAAGTAAGACCTTACTACCATGACAAGCTTGTGGGAACGAGTGCGGGAGTGAGACTGTATAAATTTGAATAAGAACTTCTGACATGAACAGGAACCCGACTAGGGAATAGCACTGCACTGACACACCGTACCGGTGGTGCAGGCTGCATGGCGCACTTGCCATTGCAAGTGCCACACTAACCAAAGTACCAAATTTCAACCTACCTTACGCACTTGCTACAGCAAGTGCAGCGACAGTAAACTATTTCTAAAGGACCGAGTGGTCCAAGTGGTTACCAATAAACACTAAATTTTATGTGAGTCCGTAATGCAATAAAGTAAGACATAGCCTTCTGAAGGGCAGAGGTACGAAACCCTCGGGTTGGAGGTCGATTAAACCTCGGGAAGACCTAGCCGGTCTGACCATTAAACCTGAAAATAATACACCATTCCGTAGAAAATTAAAAGGAGAATAAATGAGAATAACAATAATTAATGCCTACAAGCCTAACCCCAGTGCCGGTATGGACATGAAACGTCAATCATTACCGGTGGGGAGTGACGGGTCTTTAGGACCAGCGTGACCATGTTTAGAAGGTGCACGACACTCGTGGTTAAACCATTACCACTGAATATTGCCAGAGGGCAAGAGGTGAGTTATACGAGTCAGAACTTTTCAAAAATATAATTATAAGGCAGAGGTGATCGTGCAATAAAAAGGGCCGAGGTTATGCCCGCACTACACACACCGGAGGTGTTGTTGATCCGTTATACTGCTAGACTCCCGTATGGAGGGCAGTGGATATAACAAAAAAAAGTGAAAATTGTTCGATGACGGGAGATACCGTTACCTCAAAGAGGATGGAGGAGATATGAGTTGAATAAGAGTAAGAACTACACAATGAAGAGGAATGATTAGCGGAAACCACTAAATTGTGGGTATCCAATTGTAACCTCAGAGAAAGTATTAGAACCAACTAGGAATAAATTAAATAACAAGATTAACAGTCATTTAACTATCAGAATAAGTATTGAGTCTGAATACCGTATGGCATAGGCCTACGGAGGGATACCTTAGTACCACCAAAGTGACCCAAAACTAGGGGAAAAAGGGTGATGAATCACAAGTACTGATTAATATCAGACTAACGGGACGACCATAAGACAGGGGAAACATGAAGTGTCAACCTTTATCATGGAGTCCGGAAACACCATAAGGTGTAACCCAATAGATTGGGTGGAATTCGAATACTGGAAACTCATATCTGAAGGCGTTGACAGCCTAAGAGTGAACGGGAGAGATAATAAGTAGTTACTGATCCCCACTCACAGATACCAGATGACGAGCGTGTGGAAATCAGAAGTAGGGCGATAAGTCGCAAACACCTATCTTAGAGAAATTGAAGGAAAGATACATTAATACAAGAACCCATAGAACCTAATATTAGGGCCATTCTGACATTAAAGGTTAAGAATTGGCAACATAGTTACTCAAACATAAATTACCGAGACTAAGAGTACGATAATCACCGGGTACGAACGCTACGAGTGCACTAAACGAGACATGGGACGACCACACTCCTAGGAGCTTGTGGGCCTGACAGACTATATTAAGTTAGTTGGGTAAGTAGTAATGTATCAGTATGGTACCCCATGCATGTAAACGAGTAGTGTAGGACCCAGGAGGTAATCCACTCTGTGTCTAAGTCAGCGAATGGAACCCTGACTAGGTAAACCATGTAATGACGAGAGAGATCTCAGTCAAACTAGCAAGGTTAGGAAAATCAAGGATAGCTTGATAATAAAGTGACATAAGGTCGCAACTCCACAGTGGAGGAGTTAAACATAAGTTTTGGGGATTTTAGTAAACGAGGAAACTAAGGCCAATTTAATGGTAATGGCAAGTTGAACTCATGAATGAAAAGAGGAATTGAGGTATCTAAGGAAGTTATATTAGAAACCTGTGTGATATTAGATGCTACCCAAAAAGGGGGGACACAGAGAGAATTATACCACGCGCTGAGGGCGCCGCGATGATGTCGCATTAAATAATAATAACCACATGCTCAAGTCATAAACGTTAGTATGTTAGTACCAATTAGGTTGAACAGAAAATGAATACCAAGCTAAAACCCACAGTCGTACTGTATGTTTACAACAGACGAAGGGCGAAAGCGAGCGTTATGAGAGATACTCTAAACTAGAGATTAGATACTCCATGCAAACCGCAATAGCGGATAACCGTCTAATCGACTGGTACATGGTGCGCAACAAACGACCATTAGAATAACTGTTAACCCATTATGTTAGTATGAATTAGAACATGAAAGACCAGATAAACTAATGGATTCCCCTAATCGAGTAAAGGGATGAACCATACGTGTGGGTACTAAAATACCAAAACACTAGGGATTCGAGTTCACACCAAAAGAGGACCTATAAGGTACCTACGGAATGAACTCATTCCTGAGGGAAAAACTTTGAGTCTTGAGGCGCCAGTTAGTTGCGCATAGCAGACTCGTTTTGACATTTAAAGGAAATTACTACAAACACTAGGTGCTAGAGCATAGCTCGACAACCCTTAAACCGAAGGTTAGTTCGGTAGGGTGACATGAACCCTTGGGAGTATACCATGAACATGTATAGGAAACAGAAAGAATAAATAAATAGCTAATTGAAATAATAAAAGTGTGTAACAAACAATACCACACAGTGAATAACTTACTCCATTCCCATAATTATGGAAGACCGTGTAGAAAACACCGTCACGTGGAGTCGAAACCGACATAAAACTACTACCTAAAAGAGGTAAACTAACCATAAAGTAGTTGGGCATACTGCTTGCGGAGCGAGTGGGCCCATATATTGCATAGGTTTGACATGCCTAGCAGGTTTGGGGAAAACAAATGATGTGTTTACATCTCCCGATCAAACCGTATATAAATAGACATACACCTAACCGAGATAGGCTGTATAGCCAGATGGACTAAAGCCGACCCTAGAAAAAAAAGGGGTAATGAAATATGTAACACATTAGTGCACGAATAGATCCACAGGAATGGAACATCTTGAACTTATTACTTCAAGATGATATATATTCGTAGATTACGTGGGCGTAATCCTTTTAAGGGGGGTAGAACGCCTTAAACATACCGTACGTTGGAGTACGTAGCGCATGGTACACATGCTGCAAACACTATTATTGTACGTAGAGTACAAGTGTCATGATTGTGTTATATTACTTGAAGTAATACTGTGATGTATTATGTGTATGAACATAAATATATTTTAATTCGCATTAGTTATGGCGAATAGGAAAGGGAGTACAGATAGATTGTTCTTACCCTATTTCCGACTATTTACGCAAACATTGCGAACAATAGTCACATCACACCTAACTTGTTAGCTCTGATGTGAGAATTCAAGTAGAACTTTCTGTAGCCCTGATGAGAGATTTCGGATAGAAGGAGTAGCAAGCTCCGTATTATGTGATTTGTGACTCGGTATAAAACCGACTGTTTGAATGCGATGAGTGGATCGGCATGAGACCGATGTGTAATCTAGTAGAAGAGAATACTCTAGGTGTTGTATGAATAATAATAAGTCAAGAGAACTTGGTACACGGTTAGGATACATGATCTTATATGCCAATGACTAGATTAATTACACTAGTTGACTTGTGTATCTATAGAACGCAAGGTGGCAAGTAACAAGAGGAAACAAGATTAGAAATGAATAAACAATTAATTGATTGAAATGGACGTGGGAAGTTGAACTTGATCCTGGTCCGATCAAGGGAAACCGAACACAAATTGAGGTGAGAGATAGTTCAACACTGACACTGACCACGTCGGGGTTGAATGATTCTCGAAACTTCCTACAAGTGGACACAGATATGAAT
>CM041777.1:375966487-376098034 GCA_023374045.1 Limonium bicolor
TTATGCCGTACACCATACTTCTGCAGAAGAGCTTCAAACTGTTTGTTGCAGAAGTGTGTACCCCCGTCACTAATGATCGCTCGTGGAACACAAAAACGGGAAAAGGTATTCCTCTTTAAAAACTTAAGCACCACTCTTGCATCATTGGTAGGTGCCGTTATTGCTTCAGCGCACTTGGTGACATAATCTACTGCTACCAAGATGTAGAGGTTACATTGAGATGGTGGGAACGGTCCCATAAAATCAATGCCCCAAAGATCGAATGGCTCAACCTCCAAGATCGAATTCAATGGCATCTCGTGGCATCTGGATAAATTCCCCTGCCTTTGACATTGATCACAAGTGGAAACAAATTGATAGCAATCCTTGTTCAGAGTTTTCCAAAAGAAGCCATCTTCCAAAACTTTCGCGGCTGTCCTAGCCGGACCAAAATGACCCCCTGCTTCTCTAGAGTGACAATGCAACAGGATGTCTCTAGCTTCCTCCTCAGAAACGCACTGACGAATCATACCATCTGCACAGACCTTGAACAGAAACGGGTCGTCCCAAAGGTAATGCTTGACCGTGGAGAAAAACTTCTTCTTCTGCTGATATGTCAACTCTGGAGGGACGATACCTTTAGCTAGGAAGTTTGCAATATCAGCATACCAAGGGTCCGTGGAACGACTGATCATGTTGACAAACTCATCAAGAAAATACTCGTTAATCGGCCTGCCATCATCTGGAACTTCCATACGGGATAAGTGATCTGCCACTCCGTTCTGCGCTCCAGGTCTGTCCTTAATCTCAATGTCAAATTCCTGCAGAAGTAAAATCCATCTGATCAAACGAGGTTTAGCATCAACCTTTCCAAAGAGATACCTGAGAGCGGAATGGTCAGTGTGCACAATGACTTTGCTGCCAATAATGTATGGTCGAAACTTATCACATGCAAAGACAATTGCCAGCAGCTCTTTCTCCGTTGTTGCGTAGTTCTTCTGCGCCTCATTCATAGTCTTACTAGCATAGTAGACTATCCTCTACACCTTGTCATGCCTCTGACCCAAAGCTGCTCCCAATGCGTAATCGCTGGCATCACACATTATCTCAAAAGGTAATGACCAATCAGGAGCGACAATAATAGGTGCAGAAACCAATTTAGCCTTGAGCAAATTAAAAGCATCTAAGCACTCTTTCGTAAACTCAAATTTAGCATCCTTAATTAACAAATCACAAAGAGGCTTAGAGATCTTGGAGAAATCCTTAACAAAACGCCTATAAAAACTCCGGACATCCTTCACCGACGATGGTGGTGGTAGCTGCTCTATTACTTCAATCTTTGATTTGTCTACCTCGATCCCTTTCTTAGAAATCTTATGTCCGAGCACGATGCCTTCCTGCACCATGAAATGGCATTCTCCTAATTGAGCACCAAGTTAGTTTCTTTGCATCTAGCTAAGATTAAATCCAAGTCTCTCAAACATGAATCAAAAGTCGGTCCAAAGACAGAAAAATCATCCATAAAGATTTTGATGCATTTTTCAATAAAATCAGCAAAGATAGCAGTCATGCATCGTTGAAATGTAGCTGGTGCATTACACAAACCGAAGGGCATGCGTCGATAAGCATAAGTACCATACGGACATGTAAAAGTGGTTTTCTCTTGGTCTTCCTTAGCAATTAGAATCTGAAAATAACCGGAGTAACCATCTAAGAAACAATAATAGTCTTGTCCTGCAAGCCTCTCTAGCATCTGGTCAATAGAAGGAAGGGGGAAATGGTCTTTCCTAGTGGCGGCATTTAATTTCCTATAATCAATGCAAACTCTATGCCCGATAATAGTACGCTGAGGAATTAATTCACCTTTATCATTAGGCACCACAGTTAAACCTCCTTTCTTAGGTACGACCTGTGTAGGACTTACCCATTCGCTGTCAGAAATCGGGTAGATGATACCTGCATCCAAGAGCTTGATAACCTCCTTCTTAACCACCTCTTTCATGTGCGGGTTCAGTCTTCGCTAAGGCTGTCTCGTTGGTTTGTCATTCTCCTCAATGTATATGCGGTGAGTGCAGAACGTAGGGGCAATGCCTTTTATATCAGCAATGGACCACCCTAGTGCCTCTTTGTTCCTCTTTAGAACCTGCAACAAGGCTTCCTCCTGTTCATTGGTTAAACTATTAGAAATAATGACAGGCAGATCAGATGGAGGAACTAAGAAAGCATATTTAAGGTGACTAGGAAGAGGGTTAATTTCAAGGGAAGGTGGTGAGTCCATAGAAGGAGTTAGTGTCTTTGGAACTCGGTCCAGCGGTTCCTCTTCGATTCTGTGGTTCTTCCTATATGGCCTCCCAGCAGCAAGCTGAAATGCTGCAGCAGAGACCTCAGAATCATCATGAACTGTTTCTATGGATTCTACCAAGCACTTCTCTAATGCATCCAGCTCCGTGGGGCTGTAAGAATAGTCCTGCATCAAGGTATCAATACAATCTAAACTGAAACAAGCATGAACATCAGAAGGGTGGGTAGTAGCCTTGGTCATATCAAATACAAGCTGCTCATCATGTAACCGCAGTATAATCTTCCCTCCTTCAACATCAATGAGGGTCCTTGCTGTACGCATGAATGGTCGACCTAAGATAAGCGGTACTACCTTGTCCTCCTCCATGTCTAAAATAACAAAGTCAGCAAGGAAAGCAAAAGTACCAACCGAAACAATTAAATCTCTTACCACCCCTTTAGGTAGGATGATTGACCTATCAGCTAATTGCAGAGTAATTCGGGTAGGTTCACATTCTCCTAAACCAAGCTTCAAATACATTAATAAGGGCATTAAATTAATACTTGCACCTAGGTCACATAAACCCTTACCACATTGCACATTACCTATCGCGCAAGGTATGACCAGAGTACCTGGATCATCAAGCTTAGGTGGAAGCTTCTTCGAAAGGACGGCTGAGACGCTCTCGTTAAGCTGCACAGTATCCTTCTCCACTAAGGACCGTCTATTGGACAGGATGTCCTTCATGAACTTCGCATATATCGGCATCTGCTTCAACGCTTCGGAAAAAGGAATGTTAATGTTTAGTTTCTTAAAGATACTTAAGAACTTACCAAACTGCTCATCCAGGTCTCTCTTCTTCAACCGGTTTGGAAAAGGAACCGACGCTTCATCAACTACGCGGCGTGGAGGTGGGGAAATCTTAGGAGTCTTGCTAATCGTGACCTCCTCTTGAACTGGTTCCTCCTGAGAACCTGCTGGTGCAGTTTCTTCATTTCGCTCAACATTAGGAAGAGGAGCCTCAGCTTCAGGGACCACCGGGTCAAGCTGTGTACCACTCCTCAACGTGATTGCCTTGGCATGCTCTCTCGGATTCTGCTCTGACTGATTGGGCAAAGAACCCAAAGGACGTTGACCCAACTGCTGCGATATCTGAGATAGCTGAGTCTCGATGTTCCTATTGAATGTCCTTTGATCATTGTTGAAGGTCCTCTGCTCCTGATTGAAAGCTTCCAGCTCATTAAATTTCTTGGTGTTAACTGTGTGAAATCATTCATTCTGGCCAGAACTTCATCCATATTAGAGGACGCACCAGCACCTGTATTCTGCACTTGTTGATTCTGTAGTGGCTGCTTCTGATAAGAGGAATTATACTGCTGTTGAGGTCTTTGGTTGTAATTGCTGCGACCGCCAACTTGGTAACGATTCTGCTGCTGAGAATGGTAACCCGGGTTGGCTTGATTTCCGAAATAATTACCCGACCTGTTACCAACATAGTTTGCTGCCTCTTCTTGCGGTGGAACATACTGGCACATGTTAGAACCTCTACCACAATACTCACATTGAGGGAATGAATCAGTGATAGCCGATGCGTTTGATTTTGGGTTCATCAATGTGCACATCTTCTCAAACTGCTTAGAAATGCTATCCATCTTAGTAGCTAAGAGGGTATTCGAGTCTACCTCATAAATTCCTGCATTCTTCTTTGGAAAGATCTCAGTAGCAGCTCTAGCACCTCCCCATTGATTAGCTGAATTGGAAAGAGTTTCCAACAACTCCTTTATCCTGGTGATTGGAAGCTCCATAAGACTTCCTCCTACACAGGTATCAACTAATAAACGGCTCTGGGGGGCTAGATCCTTATAAAATGATTGCAATACAACTTCTTCTCCCAGACCATGATGTGTTACTCTTCTTACAATTCCATTGAATCGCTCCCAAGCTTCAAAAAGAGTTTCACCACTATACTGTTTGAAGTTCATGATCTCACCTCTCATTGACAGCATTGGGGACGGTGGAAAGTACTTTGCTAGGAACGCATTTGCTAGCTCACTCCAGGAAGTGATACTGTTTGGAGATAGGGAGTTCAGCCACTCTGCAGCCCTGTCCCTGAGTGAAAAAGGAAACAAGGTTAGCCTGGCTACCTCATGAGAAGCTGGTGTTGAACATGCTCCAACCAATCGCAGGAAGGATGTAAGATGAACATTTGGGTCTTCAGTAACTATTCCACTGAACTGAGAGCATTCAGGACCATCGTGACATAATGGGTCTTGAATTGCCATTCTACCCCTTCCAGTAGTGCAGGGATTACTATTGGTGATGTGAGTCCCTCCACATTCGGACGAGTGTAGTCGTTCATCCTTCTTTCTCTGCTGATACCGTCCATAAGATACTCTTCTTCTGAAACAAAGGTATCACCTGGTGAGTCTTTGAGAAACACTTCTGGTTCAACTATAGGCTCCAGTACCAATCCCTGACGACTTCTTCTTGTAAGTCGTTCTATCTCATGTTCCAGCTCAAATTCAGGATTTCCTTCAGAACGAGTTTTAACCATAAACCAAAATCAGATAACTGACAGTAATGTAGTTGTAAAAGCAAACTCAATCGGGTAAAACCAAAATAAACTAGAACCAAAATAAGAAACAAATTGCACAAAGCTAAGAACATGAACAAAAGAAAATAAAATAAAATAAAACAAAAATAAACTAAAAAGCAAAAATAAAACAAAATAATACCAATATAAAAAATAAACTAAGCAACCGTGCCTCCCCGACAACGGCGCCAAAAACTTGTTAGGGTAAAACCTAACGGTAAATTGTTATTGGGGGTTTAACTTAACGGCAAGTGTACCAGTCGATTATAGCAAGTTTTAAAGCTCAGAGTATTCCCTGAGTATCGAACCAAAGGAGGTAGTGTCTAGTTTAATTTCTACTTACACACAAACAAGAATAATATAAATAACAGGAAATTGGGGGTTTTTGTGTGATGGTGAATGTTGTAAAAGAGTTCAATAAACAATAAATAACAGGTTAACATTGATTTGGATTTTGTTTGATAAAGGAAATTCCTTTTACTACTTCTCTTTAGATTTGTAGTTTCTTCTCCTAAGTGATTTTCACAGAATTCTGAATAAAACCCTAGAATAAGGATAACTCGTATTCGTTCTCCCGCTCCATGAATTCTAATTAGCAAAGACCGAATCCTAACTCTCGTTATGAATCCACTGTTTACTAATTGCTTTAAGCATAGTCTAGATTAATGGTCAGCTAGTGGTTTAGAGGAATTACCATCTCTATACTAGCTGGTTCTTTTTCCCTGTAGTCAATTGAAAGCCGCAGTTCTCACTTATAAGCTAACAAACTGATAAACTCAATAATTGATCAGATTAAAAAGTTTAGGAATTCATAAGGGAAAGAACTTTATTCTAAAGTACTGCAGAAAATCACAAAGGTTCAGAAATAATAAATCTAAAGATACATAGTAAACCGAAATTAAAAGTGACTACTCAGCCATAGACAAATAACAATGCTCAATATAAACAGCATAAGGATAGAGGGATTTAGCAGAAAAACTGATTTTAGAAGCCGTCGACGATTCTGCAAATTCCACTCTTATCTGTGTCTCGTCCGGCTGTCTTGGGTCGGACGTAGATCCGGACGTGGTATTCAGGGCCTGTCCGGATCCGGACGTCAATCCGGACGCGGGTAAATGCAGCGCCGTGAGCAGTTTCTGTCTGTGAGTGAGGGGAAGATTTACGGAGGAAAATTTGTGAATGGAGATGGAGGATTATCGTGGATGAACAGATGATATGGAGGGAGAGGAGGAGAGTGATGTTTAGACTCAGAGAGTCTGGTACGATTTGAAATGAAGCAGGAGCTGGGTTTATATAGGCTTAGAAGAAAAACATAGGTTAGTGGTGTGGTGAGGTGGGGAAATTAATTGAGCATGGCCGTGCCTTAATTAAGGGGAAGTATGGGCTAAACCGCCGCTAGGCTGATAATTGTGCCGAAAGCCCGATTATCAGCGTGAGAAGGGAAGAAATGATACCAAGCCAAACAAGACATATGGAGCATCCGGCTCCGCCGCCTCTAGCCGGATGGAAATAGGAGTACATAAAGCATTCGGCCGTCTCCGGCCGGACGAAAGTAGGACTTAGGCAAGACAAAGTATAGTATGGCCGGCCGTCTGTGGTCGGCCAAAGATGTTAGGAAAGGGCAAAACCGTACTCATACATGTAAAATACAGGCTGACAACATGAGGCCAGGCCCAAAAACTCTATAAATAGGAGTATACCCCCATGAAATAAGACACGTAACATTTTGGACAATCAAACTTAAACTTGATTCTGACAAAAGGCTCAAAAGGCTCTCTCTCTCTCCCCCCTTACGAGATTTTGTGATCGAGACCAGGTAACGTAGGATAGTAAATCAGATCGAATTGGATTAGGATGCAACACACAGTTTCATTTGGTCCGGCCAGATGCTTTATGTACTCCTATTTCCATCCAGCTAGAGGCGGCCGGATGCTCCATATGTCTTGTTTGGCTTGGTACCATTTCTTCCCTTCTCATAGCGCATGCGTTTTTATTTTTCGTTTCTGTGTGACGTCCGGATCTGTGTCCGGATCCGGACGTGAGACAGCGGTTTTGGATCTGAAACTCAGGGTGTGTCCCGATCTTTGTCCGATCCGATCCGACAAGACACATAACTCTCGGATCTGGAGTTTGGGTCACGTCCGGCTTGCGTCCGGATCCGGACATGTGACGTCGAGATTTGCGTCCGGCTATCTTGACCCGGACGTGACCAATCTTTGCCTCTTTTTCCGGATTTGTTCCTCGTTTGTTGCGTTGCAATCCTTATGATGTAAAATCTTTATTTCTCTGGTTTTTTCCTATATTTATCACATAAAATGTGTCAATTCATATCAAAACATCAATCTTAGGAAAAACACAGAATAAGTGGGAAACATTGCTTAAATTGTAGCAGATTATAAGGTAATTAAGCCCTTAAAAGCCTATATGTTTCACACTTATCATAAACAAATACAATCAACACTTTATTTCCAAACCGAGTAGATACAATTCTCCAGTCAATACTGTTTCAACACTTACAATCCAATATACCGAGTGTACTAATGTACAAACCAGAATACCTTCCCTTCTCACAAGTCTAAACATAATTTCCATGGTCTAACATCCTACTCATGTCTCACAAGTCTACATACTTCCCAAAATATAAAGAGGTATACCACACGGTACACCGGCAACTCAAAGGCTACTAGCCATGTACAACTTAGTACACCGTTCAAAACGATTCTAGCTACCAAAAGTAATATAGTCCGGTCTCTCACATCGACCGCCAACCATCTCGAGTACCTGGAAAATAAAAACAGTGCCCCAAGGGGCTCAGCAAATTGCTGGTATGAAATTCGCATACCCCGCGTGCTAACAGGGGTACGCCGACTACTTGGTCGCCCACATGGAGTTCATTTTAATTAAAACAAACATGCTATATGAACAATATTAAAATCATGCATGGGCACACTCATACATAGATCATCAAACAAGCAATTGAAACAATACACAACTCAACCATTCAACAATTACCGAGGCCCCTAAGATTCACTTCTCAAGTTCTAGCCTCATCACTTGTTAGTCAATTTCCCTTCCGGGTTAATTGGATGTTCTTACACATTTACTCTTGATCAATGACTTACACTAGCCATGATCTTTACATTACCCATTACTTCTTCTCTTACATAATACTCAAGTCAAGTCGGTATGACCTCCGGGCAGAGACTACACCGTCTCACCACCGGGCTTTAGGTTGGCTTACTTCCCCAGGTTGCTACCCATTTAAGAGATTTGGACCATGAGGAAGGTTAGGCCAGAACTCGAAAACAACCACTCGTATTTCCTCATTCTTACACATGGTCGAAAGTATATCGGACTTCTTACATACTCCAAGTTACCATTTTTCTCAAGTTATAAATGTCACAAGGTTAGGGAGTTAGTAAGAATCTTTCGTTCAATACCATACAGTTTGCACACTTCGCATCCAAGCAAATAAGTACTTCATCCAACAATTATTTCTTTCATGAATTATACAAACTTAAAGGATAGTCACCACTCAACAAGGAGTAATACATCACACAAGCATAATGAAGTGCAATGAATCCGATTCGTGCATTTTATCTTGATTAGGCGATAGCATATAAACATACAAACACACAAATCGGGGTAGCTTCGGTAGCATACAGGGCATGAGAAAATCATACGTTCACCGTCATTCTTGGATTGCTGACTCTCCTTTGGAGTCCATCTATTCAAATCCTCTAACATACCTGGAATCGGGCGGTTAATTTTCTATAATTAACCTAACCCATTTCATTTTTAGTGTTTCTCGATTCACAATTACTAACTCCTTACATTTCAAACTCATTCACATAAGTTACTTACTTCTCAAGCTTGTTTATACCACTAATGACCATTACATATCCATAATTAAGTCTAAACAATCTTATAATATCAATACCATTCAAATCCCCACCTTAAAATTCCATTTATACACTTTTTAAGGCACTTTTGCGTTGGTCCGGGACCTTGTCCGGGTCCCAAGTCCCGGACCAATGCTGGAATTCACTATCGGCTTGTTTTAATGGGGTGGTCCGGGTCCTTGTAAGGGACTTAAGTCCTAGACCACACCCTGACTACAATTCTCGACCTTATTTTCATGTTGGTCCGAGACTTGGTCCTGGACCTAAGTCCCGGACCCTGCTACATTTTAACAGATTTTACATTTTCCTCTAGTGTTCTAACTTCTTTTCTTTGCTCAATATTTTCCCAATCATCCCACATGTTTTCTAACATGTTTTAACACTAATTTGACACTCTAAACTTCCCTAAATCATTTACTAAATTCATTACTCCTTTCTTTGTTTCATTATACATTTTTCCCACTCTTATTTTCCTAAAAACTCTTAAGTGCAGTTTTTGTTCTCTTCCTTTTCACCAACTCCATGGTTCTTCAACCAATGAATTACTTGGGTTCATTGCATTACTTTCATCCCAAGTCTTACCCAAATACAACATTCACTCCAAATCTAGTTTCCTAGGTGATTAACTACTCAAATTCAACTAAAAAACATGCCTAGTTATCCTAGGTTCTTTCCTCTCATAAAACATCTAAGTCATATAGTTTCTACACAAATTTGACAGAGGTTCCCTAAATTTCCAAGCATTTCCCACCACATTGCTTATTCAGCTCATCAAAACCAATTCAACAACACAACCATTCTAGATACTAATCAACTCATTTAGCCCCAACACTTAACACTTCATTCACTTGGCTCAAAGGCCTTTAATAATCATCATAAGCAATACCAATATAATCCCAACTCCTTACTCACCATTGCAGTAGCATTACAATACTTAAGCAATGTAAATTTTTCTCATACCACAAGACATCAAAATCTGTTTCAAAGGTAAGTCTATTACCTTGGAATTTTCTAGTTTTCTTTCTTTCTTTCTCCTTTCTTCTTCCTCTTTCTTTCTCTTCTGGTTTCTTGTTTACCACCGGTCAAGTGGGGAGTTTAACCTCTACTTCTACAGACCAATGTCAAGGAACACTAATGAGCATTAATGGAAATGCTTAAACTTCTAAAATCAGCCCTAAGATACAAGGGAGGTTTTGAGCTCTTAGGATGAGAGGTTAGCTTCCAAATCTCTAGGTGAGTGTTTGGCTAGTACCGCAACAATATTCCTGCACCTTTTGACACTAGAAACAGGCTGGAAAAATAGAACAAGAGGGTTCAAAAATCTAGAATTTTCGGTTTCCAAAAGGAGAGCTAGAAAGAGAGATTTTTGAACTTCTTTTTACCTTAGCACAACAAGGAAAGGATGTAGATCACAATGGTCTTCTCAAACCTTCAAATGGAGCTTCAGCCATGGAGATGAAATTGGAGATATTTAGATTTTGAAAAGAGGGAAGTGTTCTCCAAGATGAGGGGAATATAGTGGTGTATTTTTTTTTTTGCTATTTGGACTTTGTTTAAGCCATGAAAAATGGAGAAGAAGATGAGAGCTGGGTGGGTGTGCTCAAATCGCCATGGAAGGCTGAGAGGAGGAAAAAAGGTCAGGTGAGAGAGGCATCAAAACGAGAGAAATGAGGGAGTGAGGTGGAGAGAGACTCCAAAACTCCTTTTTGTACTTTTATTACTTTTTCCTTTATTTGTTTTGTCTTCTAATGCATAAGAGAGCATAAAGAGGGTGGGGGAGGCTGAAGAAAATGTGGGAATACCCACACAAATGAGAATGCCAGCTTTTATTTACAAAGGGAAGGAGTATTTTGGTCTACTTACAATTTACACCCCCATAAGTTCCCGAATTGTCACTATTCAATAATCCGGGTCCGTTATTCTGGAATTTTCTCGTTAATTTTATTGTATTGGCTCTAGACCTTCACTAATGTTTAATTATAGACATTTATTCACTAAAATTTTACGAGTCTATAACCTCTAAGTAGAAACACATTTTCCTGGTTTTCGAAAAACGTGCTTTATGGTTCATTTACGTTTTTAACCCATTTTATGGATCCATTTTCTTTGGGAATTGTTCCCACATATTTATTTAGGCATAATTAAGCTTCTAAAATTCTCATTAGCCTAATTAATCACTGTTTTTAAGTTCGAGGTATTTCATCACCTGTTTATCTGAATGATAAGCTTGACAAACATGCTAGATAAACACCACAGGTTTGCTATAATCAAAACTAAAGGTCCTTGACTTAACAATTTTCCCCTTTTTGATGATGACAACCGATAAAAAATAATATGTACTTTGACAGCTCAAAGATTCAAAAATTTTGAGAGGTATTCCCCCTAAGAAGAATTCCCCCTGAGTTTGTTAAGGGTTTAAAGTAAGGAAAATTTCAACAAAGTGAAGTGAAAACTTTTATGTTATTCTATAACCATAGTAGAAATTTGCATTAAGATAATACATAATACAAGGAAGATAGACATAGTTTCACAAGTACATATTCTTTTTTCCCCCCTTGCCATACAACAAAAAATAGGGAGCAACTACACGACTTAAGGTATTGTAAAGGCCATAACATTCCATAGAGTACAAACTACAAGTATGATCAAGATAATCTAGATGGAGTGGCGTGTTTGGTGATCCCATTCAAGGACATCAAGCCCATAAGGTTCATCCTCCGAAAAGGAAGCTTTGATCCAAGATGGTTTGGCTGTGGTAGTATTGAACAAAGGTGATTCAGCTGTGGTGGAAAGGTCGGACTCATCAGAATCGACTGTGAACTCCATGCAGTGTGGAGAATGTGTGTGTGATTGAGTGACACTTGAGGTGATAGACTAAGATGTAAGTGAGTCAGAGACCGGGTGAACATAGCTTTGGGGGACGTATTTTTTTAGATGTTTAGTGAACATAAACTTGTGAATGGTGGACTGAACTGTTTGCTCATTTGAGCTGGATGAGCTTTGTGGAGTTTGAGCCATGTAGTGAGATGTGTAACAATGATTGTGAGTGGCAAATGAAGTGCGCAAGTATTTATATACACATGAGGATATACTCAATGACTGATCGGTGAGTGGTAATAAATGAGGTACTTCGTCTTGTGGGCTATGTTTGTAGGCTTTTTAGGTCTCAAGTTTGGATATTGGATTAGTGGAATGGATGGGATAAATATTTCTCAACATCTTGCAACTTTTAATCAAGGATGAAGCAGGCAATACATTAAATTATTTCGTAACCAAATAATCATTCGAGTTGACAAGAAACAGTTGCATTTTCATTCATATCAAAATATTGACCTTAGAACAGATAGTCAATGGCAGCAAAAATATTTAAAGGAAAAAGGAAAATCTAACTTAGAACTAGTTTTTCTCACGGTTATCACTCAAGTCTCTAAGAGACGAAGAACACTCAGGCTAGGTGGGAGTCTATGAAGTCTATAGTTCCTTGAACCATGTGATGAACACTTAGTTCTCTGAAGACGGCCTGCACAGCAGTGAGAGTAACTCTCACACTCTTTAGAATCTCCCTAGCTGAAGTATCCAGACTGGTCCCCGACCTGTCGTGGACCTGTGAAGGACTTCGCTTTCTTTTAAAGGCGGATGTCCGTGCACTTGGTCTGGCCTCTAACTTGGAGTCTGCACTTCTGGTGGGATTTTGAGTGACCATGAGCTTATCCCCTTTTTTTTATCCGTATTTTGGACAATATCTCTGAGAAGATGCTGTTCTAAGCGGTCCGCGCGTATTCGTGGAACCTGTCGTTGTCCACTCAGTTTTCTTGTAGCGCCTTGATTACCACTCCCCCATGTACTAGACCTTGGTTCACGAATCGACTTTCTCCTAAGGTAATCAATATCATTGCAGGTAGATCGATTTTCTCCTTGGTCTTGAGGGCATACAGTAGTCTTACGTCCCTTGCATTCACAATGTGAGTGTGTTGATTCGTTGGAGTGACGTTATGGGTGAGTAGACTGCAGAATACCCTGTCAGGGATGGACATCTCTATGGCATTGAAGTTCTTCATTGTAGCCCCGTTGTTGAGTAACTGACCATTTTTCCTCCTTGGTGTCCCAAATCATTCCAGGTGGCTTCTTTTGGAACCACTAGTCCTTCTGGTTCCAAACCAAAAGTCTTGCAGATCTAAGAATTGGTGATATTGATGGTGACGCCTTGGACTGTGGAGATGAGATAGTCGTCATTGGCGTCACTTTGGAGCGGTCCAAGATACGTCATATGCTCTTTGAGCAGCTTAGTATAGACGGGAATGGGCTCCTAAAAGAAATCCACCCATCCTTGGAATTCCATTTGCTCCATCTAGTCCAAGTCCAACGTCTTTAGCAAGACGGGTCAGGACTTGTCGTTGACATTCTCTGCTCTAAACATCGCTGGCTTCAACTCTTTGAGCTTCTTTAGAGGCTTGAGAGCTTGAGGTGGCTGTGGCTTCACAGCCTCCTCCTTGGCTTGGAAGAGTTCTTCCAGCGCTTGACCATGTGGTGAGAGTACCAACTTTTGCTTCCCTTTATCCTTTTCGGATTGCTGTCGTTGCTCGGCTGTAGGTATGATTGGTGAGGACTCTGTGTCGCTAGCACCTTCATGACTGGATCGTTGAGGTGTCGGGGACCAGTCTTCGACTGGTATTGTGGGTTGAACGTTTGGTTCCACTTCTTCTTCGGAGTCTTGGACAGTCGTAACTTCATCGTGACCTTTTTCTTCTGCTGTATCCTTCTTCTGTGACTTGTCGTCACTTTGTACTTCCTCCTGTATCTGTTGAACAACAGCCTCGACGACTACTGAGGCAGTGATGTCCTCGTCGTCGGTAAACTGTAACGTGCGAGTCGCCCTTTCAGGTGTAGAGTGGGCCTTTTAAGGAGTTTCTTGCTGGGCTTTGGTGCGTTTGGAGGCACGAGTTGCACGAGTTATGCGACTCATTGTAGCAGTAGAAAGATCGTGATCCTTTGGGATTTTGGCATTTTTGGCCTTTGAGTGTTCTGTGGTGATTTTCGGTGAAGGATCGGGAGAAGATATTTCTGGTTCTTTGGTTGGGGTTGGGGTGGGAAGTATTTTTGGTTTGAGAACTTCGGTTTGGATGAGATGGTGAAGTTTAGGCAAATGGAACCTTATATAGGTTACTTCTTCATGTCGCAAAAAACTCGCCTTCATCTGTTACCCTAGGCACAAGTTAATCTTCTAATTCTTTGGATAGGCGAGGGGCCGGCGATTCTCTGTGTGGTGCTGTCGGGCGCATGTCAGCCACTTGTACTGACGAAGCTTTCTTGAAGAAAGCTTTCTTCTTTGAGCGGAGAGTGGATTTAGGTGCCATGGTTTCGAAGGATTTTCTGGAGTTTTAGAACTTTTTGCTAGAGAATTCTTAGAGTTGCTATGAGGCAAGGGATTTTTCGCACAAGAGCTCTCTAGAGTGTTTGCAAGAAAGAAGAGAAATCGCTTTGAATGCTAAGAGAGATTAGAGAGAGTGAGGGCAATAGTGTGACAAGAGCAAAACTCCCGTCGCCCTTTTATAGATATCGAGTAAGGGTCAGTGGTCGTGACGGTTGTCAACGATCCGTTGAGAATTTTTCCGTTTCTAACTATTGCACACTCCCTATTCTATCCTTACTTTTGTGGAAATGCTGACATATCTGTTTCAAGTAGTCATTTGACATGTTTTGTTTATGCATAACCATTCGTTGACTACCGAACGACAGTATCATCGGTGTTGCTCGCATGTCGGTGACCGATCATGGGAAATAAAAGACAGTTTAATTGTGATAATGAATATCATTCCAAGATCATGAACAATATTGGTGAATTTTTCTCTACTTAATGGCTTAGTAAAAATGTCATCTAGTTGGTCTTCAGTAGAAATATACTTTAAACCAACTAATTCCTTTTCACAACAATCTTTTATAAAGTGATGTCTAATGTCAATATGCTTGGTATGAGAATGATGCACAGGATTTTTGGAAATAGAGATGACACTTGTATTATCACACATAATTGGTATTGTACTTGTTTTGACGCCATAATCACCAATTTGTTGTTTAAGCCATAGGAGTTGAGCACAGCAGCTTGCTGCAGCTATGTATTCAGATTCAGCCGCTGAGATTGCAATACTTTGTTGTTTCTTTGATCCCCATGCGATCAAACATGACCCAACAAAGAATGTTGTTCCAGACGTGCTCTTTCTATCAGTGATAGATCCTCCATAATCTGCATCTTAAAATCCTATAATATCACAGTTAGTGAATTTAGGATAAAAGAGACCAAGATTCATGGCTCCTTTAAAGTAAGGTAGGATTCTTTTCACAATAGTGAGGTGACTTTCTCTTGGATCTGCTTGAAACCTGGCACATAAGCAAACGCTATACATAATGTCAGGTCTACTAGCAGTTAAATATAGAAGAGAACCAATCATCTCCTTGTATGATCGCTGGTCAACCGGTCGGTCACCAGTCATGATGCCCATTTTTGTGTCAACTGCCATTGGTGTGTCAAATGATTTACACTATTCCATTCCAGATCTTTTTAGCAAATCCTTTACGTACTTCTCTTGGGATATGATAGTCCCTTCGACATTTGCTTGACTTGAAGTCCTAGAAAGAACTTCAATTCTCCTGGATCACTGATCTTAAATTCCTTTTTCATCAAAGCTTTAAACCTTTTGCAATACTTCTCATCAAAAGCTCCAAAAATTATATCATTGACTTATACTTGCACAATTAAGAAATCCCTTTTGTTGTTGTAGACAAACAAGGTTTTATCCATCTTTCCTTTGTTGAATTCATTTTCTAAAAGATAGGAAGATAGACGATCATACCATGATCTTGGAGCTTGTTTGAGCCCATAAAGAGCTTTGTCAAGCTTGAGTACCATATCCTTTCCTTCTTGTGTCTCAAAGCCAGGAGGTTGTTCAACATATACTTCCTCTTTGACGTACCCATTGAGGAAGGCACTTTTGATATCAAGTTGGAAGAGTTTGATTCCTTTGTGTGCAGCAAATGAAATTAGTAATCTGATGGACTCCATCCTTGCTACTGGAGTGAAGGTTTCTGGAAGTCTATCCCTTCTTGTTGACGATATCCTTGAGCTACTAGACGAGCTTTGTTTCTAACGATTTCTCCCATCTCATTCAACAACTTGTTTCTTAAAGACCTATTTGTTGCCAAGTACGCCTTGATGTGAAGGACGAGGCACACGATGTCCTTAATTTGCATCTTTCAAACTGATTAATTCTTCTTGTGTTGCATTAATCCAGTCTGAGCCTCAAAGAGCTTCTTTGATGTTCTTGGGCTCGATGGGTGAGACTGTAGTTGAAAAAGGCTAGAAGATCTCAAGTTTGTGCTCTTGTTTGAATTCCCTTGGAGATGTCTAATATGATGTTCTCCAATGGATGATCTTTGTACAAAGTACGAGATGGATGAATGGTTGATGGTGATAGAGGATCTTCGACATCAATGTTTCCTTCGTCGACCTGTTGTTGACCTTAGCCGACCTGTCGGGCAAGTATTCTTCAGTGGGTGATTCATCTTTAGGATTATCTGTGTGATCCTGATTAGCTAGGTCAAATCCAAGTTCTTCATCTTCTCCAGATTTCTTACCCTTGTGAACATCAGCCACATCAAAGACCACATGCACACTTTCTTCCACCTTCAGTGTCCTTTTGTTGTATACATTGTATGCCCAGTTCCTTTCAGAGTACCCAAGGAAGATGGCCAGATCACTTCTGGCATCAAACTTTCCTAGGGGATTCTTTTCATTATTGTGGACATAACATCTACAACCAAAGATCCTAAAGTGACTTATGTTTGGTTTTTTTCCCTTGATTAGCTCATAGGGAGTTTTGTTGAGGATAGGTCGTATGAGCGTTCTATTTGTGAAGTAGTATGTAGTCGCCACTGCTTCAGCCCAGAAGACTTGAGAAGATTGCTCCCAATATCATGGCTCAAGCTACTTCTTGTAGAGTTCTGTTCTTACGCTCAACTACCCCATTTTGTTGGGGTGTTCTTGGTGCTGAGTATGTGTGACTTATTGCATGTTGTTCACATATCTCCTTAAATTTTTTATTTTCAAACTCTGACCCATGATCAGACCGTAGAGCCTTGATCGTGTGGTTGAGTTGTACTTGGACCTTTCCTACAAACACTTGAAATTTCTCAAAGACTTCATCTTTGGAAGCAATGAATATGTCCAAACAAATTATGAGTAGTCATCAACAATTACAAATACATACAATTTCATCCAAAACCGCTGACTCTCATGGTACCACACAAATCCATGTGTAGTAACTCAGGTGGTTTGGATGTACTAACCATGTTATTTGACTTGAAGGAAGTCTTAGCTTGCTTACTTCTAACACATGCATCGCAAAGATTGGTCTCAGATTTCTTAATCTCAGGTAGACCTCTTACCAACTGCTTCTTGACTAATTTTCTTAACAAAAAGATGCTAACATGCCCTAGTCTCTTGTGCCATAGTGTGAAGTTGTCTATTGATGCAGTCAAACATGGAAGATTTGGACTGTCAATATCCTCCAGACTAGTTACATACACATTTTTCCATCTTTTTCTCTTTAACAACTCCTTACAATTTTCAGATTTACTATGCTACAATGTGTAGAATAGAAATGAACTGAGTTGGCTTTGTCACAGATTTGAGATACACTAAGCAAATTGAATTTTAAACCATTAACTAAATTGACATTATCTATGACATAATCTGAAGTAAAACTAACCTTACCTACATCGATGATTTTTCCTTTCTTATTGTCACCAAAGGAAATGAACTATTCCTTGGCTTCCTGATTCGAGTGAGAAGAACTTCATTTTGTCTCCAGTCATGTGTTTAGAGCACTCGTTGTCAATGTACCAGCAGGGGTCCATTCCCACTCGATCCTGCACTTAACACGTTAGTGGTGTGTGGTTAGGGTCCATAGAAAGTTGGACCCGGTTCCACAAACGATAGTTGCTCTAGGATCATTTTTGACTACCCATTTTAGTCCTATTCCTTTGAGTTTCCAATGCCTCATAAATCGTGTTTTATAGCATTTGGCTTCATGATGGCCAGGTTGTCTACATAGATGGCAGACATCTCTACGACTGGTCTCTGACTGGTACTCGACCTGTCATTTGTTTTTCCTCATGGGTGTCTTAGGAACAGCTTATAGCTTAGCATGTTTTTCTTTGATTGTATCTAGTTCCTTTCTTTTGCGTTAAGTGCAACAGTTAATTCATCGATTTCTGGTTATTTTCCTAGCTTCAACTTTTCATGAGCAGAGAGAATTTCACTATAGTCGATTTACAATTTCATGAGGGCCCTCGTGAGGTTATATACCTTGTCTTTGTCTGAATTTTTCCCTAATTCTTCATTTTCCTTCAAGAGTTCCTTGTTTTCATTTTCCAATGCCTCTAGTTGATCAACTAGTATGAGAGAGAACTTTCTAAGTCCTAGAAGTTCAGCTTTTAGAATTCTCTGTTTGAGTTTAGAGTAGTTTACCTTGTTCTGATCTTCTTCCTCTGATTCTGATGTGTTCTTATCTTGCGTCATCAGGCAAACATCCTCAAGGCATAGATGAGCCTTCTCATCTTCTGAGATGTCACTATCTGAGGTTTGATTGTCGTCGCTTAGTTCAGAGTCTTCCCATGCAGCAACGAAGGCTTCTTTCCTTGGCCCTTTGTTGAATGATCGTCGGACAGGCTCCTTGACCCTGTCATTGTCCTCTCGGGGTAGTTGAGGACAATTTGATGTGGTGTCCGCATTTTGAACACCCAAAATACTTGTCATTTTTTTTCTTCTGATCATCCGAATCCTTGGGCGCCTTGCCTTTCCCCATTTTATTTCTTATGAACTTCCAAAAGTACCTCTTAGCATAGATGACCATTTCATCATTGTTGTCTCCTGACTCGGATCTTTCATTTTTAGCTACTTGAAGGGCTATGCCTTTTCCTCTATCTCTTGATGAACTTTCTGAGTTTCTCTGTTGTAGTTTTAACTCAAAAGCCATTAGAGATCCTAGCATGTCTGCCAAAGACATCTTGGAGAGATCATGTACTTTTTGCATGGCATTGACTTTGCTATCAAAGAGGCACGAAGGGATCCGAGGAACTTCCGAATTTGATCCTCATTTGAGATGGTTCTTCCAAGTACCAGCATTTCATTGATGAGCATGGTAAACCTTGAGTGCATTTCAAAGATGCTCTCCTTTTCTTCCTTTTTGAATAACTCCCAATGAGTCAACAACAAGTCAATGCGAGTCTTTTTTATCGCATCATTCCCTTCATATGTGACCTCAAGAGCTTTCCAAATCTCTTAAGCCGTTTTAGCCGAGGCTACCTTAGAGTATTGTTCAGGTAGTAGTCCGTAGTGTAGAATTCTTACTGCTCGTGTGTAACACCCCTACCATTAATGCTGTGCTTACCGTCCAATCTCCTTACACATCAGATACACGCAGCGGATACATACTTACATAATGAGGGTGATACAATGCCGTTAGTCACCCACGTGACTAACAAGGCTACTGCTACTACATACAGCATCGGTCTGATGGACCGGAATCCCGAGTGTTACATATCTACCATACACACTCCGTAAACCAATAAATGCTACAATCTTCCATTAGATACAATACTTCAAATACAATACAATACAATCCACATACCGAGTTTACTAAGATCCTTATACAAGTATACTACCTCTTCCAAGTTCATACGTACTCACTAAGAGACTACTTACTACCTGTTCCTCACAAGCTACTTGCTTCTAAATACCAGGGGTGTCCTCCGGTCCTTACCTTGACCACATCCGCTTCGGTACCTGCACACTAAAAACGTTCCCCGAAGGGGTCAGCTTTCTCCGAGCATGATAACCGCATACCCCGCGTACTAGTGAGGGTACGCCGACCACTTGGTCGAATGCATGCGGTTGATTTCATTCAAACATACATGCATACATGCTCTTATACATAATATTACAATACATTACGCAAGACATACACACATACATACACTTCATTACATACAAGAAGTATAACATAAACCATCCAATACATACTTACCTTTTCCGAATTACACATACACATTACACACACAATATACAATACTTGTTAGCTTCATTGGTCCACCCGGGTTAATCGGGTGGAGATTACTCTTTTACTCGTTACTCCATACATACGCATACATACTCATACATACTTACTTACTCTTACTCTTACTCATGTTAAGTCGTCGGGACCTCCGGCCCTGGGGACTACTCCGTCCCACCTCCGGGATTTACTTGACTCACCAATCCGGGATGCTACCCATTTAAGGGATTTGGGCCACGGACCAGTTTAAGAGTCAGGAATTGCAGCCAACCTCTTGTGACTCCGCATCCTCACACGTGGCCGAAGCTATATCGGACTTCTACTCATCCAATTTACTCACTTAAGTTAGGAGTTAGGTAGTTAGGAATTAGCAGAAGTCGTTCATACAAGCCACATACACAACTACAATGCTCAATACTCATTTATACAAAATACAATACAATACTTAAGTACAATACAAGATTCGAATACCATTCATCATCATTCATATATTTCATGAATTATACAAACTATTGTTCAAGACAAATATCGAGAACAATGTAAACAAGCACAAGTAAGTGCAATATAATCCGATTCATGCATTTATCTTATTAGGTGATCAAATAAGCACACAAATCGGGGTAACCAGATTAGGATACAGGGCATGAAGAAATCATACCTTTCACCGTTGACTTTGGACTCACCGACTCCCTTCGATGTTCAACTATTTGAATCCTATCACATACATACAGTTGGATGGTTAATTATCCATAATTAACCTTACTTATTACTTTCCTAAAGTTTCCTAGTTATACTTACTAACTCCTCATTGTTCAAATACCTTTACTTATGTTACTTACTTAAAAATTTTCTAAGCTTGTTTATAGCCTTAATGACCATTAAACATCATTAATCATGTCTTAATCATCTTATACAATCATTACCCATCCTTACCTACCTTAGAATATCTTTTAAACACATTCTGGAAGAATTTTAGGGGTGTTCGGGTTAGTGTCCGGGTTTACAAACCCGGACCAGGGTGTTTGTTCAGTCTCGGGTGGAAATTAGGTGTGGTCCGGGTTTAGGGCTGGGTTTACAAACCCGGACCATACATTGTTATTCCTCTCAGGTGAAAATTTTGGGTGGTCCGGGTTTAGGGGTTGGTTTGCAAACCCGGACCATTCCTTTGCAAAACTCTCGGGTGCATTTTAGGGGTGGTCCGGGTTTAGGTCTTGGTTTACAAACCGCGGACCATCCTTTCTGAAATACCTTCTGCCGTGTTTTTTACATGTCCGGGTTTGTGTACTTGTTACAAACCCGGACAAGTTACAGTATTGTAAAATATATATGTTTTTGATTATGTTTCAATTCCAAACTTCTACCAAACTCTTCCCCAATATTCCTACATATAATCTAGCATATTTTAGCATTGATTAAGCACTTTAAACTAGCCTAATCCACCTCTATAAAAATCTGTTACATTACACTCTCACTGTAAGTTTTCTCTTCCTGTTACAATTTTCCCCTTCTCCATTACTGCTACAGATTTTCCTTCTCTTGTTCCCACCAACTCAATGACTTTTACACTAGTCTAATTTAGTTTGACAACTTACATTGCTCCATTCTAGTTCTACTCAACTACCCTCTTCCTCATAAATACAAACGAAGGTAATAACCCCACATTTTCTTCTCTGAACATATCCATGTTCTTTCTTCTACAATAGTACTTAAGTCTCTTAACTCCTAACCAAAATTCGACAGAGGTTTCCTACATCCCAAGTATTCTCACCACATAAATTCATTCACTCAAGACTGCCTATATTACCTGTTCATCAATAGCATCAACATACAATTCTCCAATACACATACTAGGTGCTAAACATCCACTTAATTCCCTGCACATACCATTCCTTCCTCCAGATTTATACAAGCTTTTAAATGTCTTTTATAGCTTTAAAACATTTTGGTATTCCTCCACACTATACTACTACTCAATACCATTAACAATACCCATTTCAAGCTACTAAAATTCTGTTACAATACACATACAAAAGCTACACAAGGTGAGTGTAATTACTTGTTCTTTCTAGCCTTTCTTTCCTTCTCCTTTCTTCCTTCCTTTCCTCTCCTCTTCTTTCTTAAGCCACCAGTTATGGAATTTCAATTCCTATTGCTACAGCCCATTACATAATACCATTTCAATACAAAATAGCCCTTAAATCATTTTTAAGCTCTAAGGTGTACATTTTTAGGGTTTCGAAATTGCATTACCTTGCAAACATGTAGAAGGAGTGTTGGATAGCCCTAAGAGCAATATTTCCACTCTCCAAAAGAAGCCAACATCGGCTGGGCAAACAAGGAATAGAAGCTCCACTTAGAAATTTCTAATTTGTATATGAGAGCAAGAAATATTAGTATTTTCGGATTTCTTTTACCTTAGACCAACAAGGTGAAGAAGGGGCTTCTAATGGTGGTCTTCATCTTCAAAACCAAGAATACCCATGGAGGTGAAAATGCTTATTTCGAAATTTTGGAAAGAGAGGAATACTCTCCTTGATGAGAGGAAGATATGGTATATTTTGTAATTTTGGAGTAGGTTGGACACTAGCAAGAGGCGAGAAGTTGGTCACTACTAGAAAAAAGCAAATTACCTACGGACGATTCCGTAGGTAATCCGTAGGTAATCAGAATTACCGACGGAATACCGATAAAATTTCACCCAAACCATCCGTCGGTATATAATTGGTCGGTAATCATATTACCGACGGAAAAGTGTGTCCGTCGGTAAATTACCTACGGATTACCTACGGAAATGTCAGCCATAGTTACCTACGGATTACCTACGGAACTGTCCGTAGGTAAATTTCCTACGGAAAATCCGTCGGTAATCGAATGCCACGTCATCGTTCCCTCTTATTATAATATCCGTCGGTAATCCGTAGGTAAAATATTACCTACGGAAAAATTCCGAAGGTAATATTTTACCTACGGATTACCGACGGAATTGTATACGGGCCATTTTTGTTAGGTGTTCCGTAGGTAATCCGTAGGTAAATATACTACGGAATATTCCGTAGGTAATATTTTACCACGGAATATCCGTAGGTAATATTTACCTACGGATTACCTACAAACCTTTACACCAGGTGTTACTGTTAGACAGACCGTAGGTAATCCGTAGGTAATCCATAAGTATTAATACATTTTTATATTTTGTATTTATTTGATCAAATTTAGTTTATATTGTGATTTATTCTTTATTTTTAATAGCTATTTCAGAATTAAAATTATTTAAATATATTATAAAACATAGTACTTAGAATATTTAATGTTATACATATATATTTAACTCATTTTATAAATCTGAAAACTAATATTCAACATCGCAAATAGAACAACCATAAAGTCATACTGATAAAACCTAAAAGTTTACGTTAATCATACATACACCATATCAGTCACTCTCTGAACTATCAGACTTATCAGTATCTCTATCCTTAGCTTGTTGCGGGTTCCCTTTCGTTGGAACCTGAGCATGTGATGTAGATGGTGGGGCATGAGGTGCAGTCTGTGGTGGGCCCCACCATCCCTGAGTCGGCCCCGACCACCATCCCTGTGCCGGTATCCCACTCTGAGACCCAAATGCTGAGGGTGGACCCCATGATGAACTCGTTTGATGAGAACCAGGTGCAGCTGAAGATGGACCCCATGACGGCCCGACCTGATTCGAACCTGAAGGAGGAGGTGGACCCCACTGTGACCACGGAGCGCTGGCCATCAACTGCGAGAACTGCTGTGAAATCATCTCCTGGCGCTTCAGCATCTCCTCATCCCGCCTCTTCATCTCCTCATCCCGCCTCCTCATCTCCTCCTCAATCTTCTCTTGATATTGTTGTATCTCCGCTTTCATCTTAGCATCAACCTCCTCCTTATACTGCTGAAATCTTTGCTCATCAAATGTAGATGTCGAGGCGGTAGTGCGGGAATATTGCTCCGGGTAGTATTGCTTGGCAGAGTCTGCAAGACCATACACTCTTTGCTTCTTCGACTTTCCCTTCACAGCCTTGTAAAAAGCCTTGTTTACCTCTACTGGATCAACAAGCTGAGATGTGCCAGCTTCATCAGAATTTGTAGTGGTCGGCAACTCTTGCTCGATTTCATCCTACATAAATATAGAAAGTTATGAATGTTAGTAATTAAATAGCGAACACTAATATTCAAATTAGGTGTTTATAAAGCACTAAAACGTACCACCACTGCTTTAGCTTTCGGACAACTAAATACCCTTTCTCCACGATCATTCTTCTTAGTATGAGTGTGAAGAAACAGGGTGTATGCATCCACCGGTGCACCTTTCTCTTTTTCCTTCAGTGAAAAACACACACATTCATGTATTAGTAAACGGTGATCAAAGATGCGCTATATATACAATAATAGAAACCTGTTCTAAAAAAACTCACCTACATGCACATGCCCTATACAATAATAGAACTCTAACAAACTCATAATATTATGGATAAGAGCAAGCAATATGAAAGCGACAAATCAAAGGATGACACCACAACACAAAAAAATGATAATATACCACACATTATTAAGTATATCTAAACCTGAGATTTGTTCAAGGAATGTAACCCCAAACGAGATTTATTCTGAATGATGGCAACTAATCATACTGGACGACCAGTCATGGGACCGGGGTAGGTTCCACTTAATTTAACTCAACAGTTGCAAAAGTTGGTTCTTAATAATTGAGAATGAAAGCATAATCATTATGCTTAGTGGGGAGAGAGCTCCAACTTTAGTTAGTGTGTGTGGGTTTGTTGTTTAAGGTATCAAACTGTGCTCCTAATTTCTCCCAACTTGATTACCCTCTTAAGTAGATGCATTAGCAGGGTTTAAGCTCATTCCCAGATCACCCAGCACCCTTCATACTTCTGTAACCTAACTATACAGAAACAACACACTAAAGGAAACCTGAAACAACATCAGTGCTTTCTCCTCTTCAAGAAAAGAAATGAAAGTTAAATGAGTGAACTAGAGAAGTGATGGAAGTGAAGATATCAGTTTCATACATTCCAGATTTTCAGTTTTATCAGTTTTGCCAAGTTCAGTAGATTGTAACAGATTGTCTTGTGTTGTTTCTGAGTGTCAAACATAGCTAGAACATGTGGTTAAATAAGTGAGTCCCTAGGGGTAAATTGAAAGTCAGGATAAGTAACAGAAAGACAATAATAAGAAGATGATGCATCAGTTTAGCAGTTCGTATTTCTGCTTCTTTCAGTTAGTATTTGGATGCTTCTGTAGCTTTACCAATGTTGTTTTGGGATTAGAAGCGTGACAGAACACATAAGTAACTGAGTCTGCTATTTGGGATGAATTAAAAAGGCAATCTGCAACAAGGAGAAGAATAGAGGGTAGTAAGTCAGCTTCAGTTTTCTGCTTCAGTTTTCTGCAACAAGGAGAAGAATAGAGGGTAGTAAGTCAGCTTCAGTTTTCTGCAACAAGGAGAAGAATAGAGGGTAGTAAGTCAGCTTCAGTTTTCTGGAATTTTGTTTTGGGTTTCTGTTACAGATAGGATAAGAGTGTGGTGGTGGTTAGATCATGAACTTGAAACCTAACTAAGTAAGTAAGTAAGTATTTTGGCATAAATTGAAAGACAAACTCATGGACAAAGAAAAGAGAAAGACTAAAGGTATAACAGTCTTATGTTTTTTTTTCTACCTGCGGGCATCAGTTTTGAATAAGGAAGTTCCCAGTAGAACTATCAGTGTATTCTAGGTTGGTTTCAAGTTTACAACCCTTAACTAATTGGTCGCATGATTTGGGAATGAATTTAGAAGTTGGGTTAGTAAGCTAGTCCTAAACTGAATCCATGAACATAAAGTAAAGCAATTTGTCCAGTTTAAATCTTTGGATATCTCAAATCCTGTAACATTAGTCCGGTGCATTAGCTTGCAGAAAAGATGGTAGGAGCTATACGTACTCAGTAACCAACTCAAAACAAATTACCCACTCACTTATGTAAGCAATAACTAATCTAGGTTGTGGAAATATCAGTCAATTTATTAAAACATCAGTAAGAAACAGGATGGTGTGTTTCTTTTCTTTTTGTTTTCTGTTTTCTGTTCCAGTTTGTAGTTAGTACTGGGATGTTTTAGTAGCTTTAATAATGTTGTTTAGGGTCTGTTCTTGAAGTTAGAATCGTAGTAAAACACCTAATGAATGAGAAAACAAACAAATGAGGTAGAAGATGATGTAGCAGTTTTCATGTTTCAGATTCAGTTTCTATCAGTTCTGATTTCTGATCTTCAGCTTCCAGGTCTGTGTAAGAATTTTCAGAAGTGTAGTCCTTATTTTCTTGGGGCTGTTTTGGGAGTTAAAGCTACACTAAGATGTTAACTACACAGCTAAACCAATTAAGGGAAAATAAGAACCAGATTATTGAACAATAAGGAAACAAAGAGGAAAGGGATATATCAGTCTCTTAAGTCTCAGTGGTTCGTTTTTTCTCAGTCCTGTATGTACAGAGGTATTGATTAGGGTTGTAGTGAATTGTTAATGAACCTAAAACACCTCTAATATGCCCTGTTAAGTTTATAAGTACTGAGGGGAAGATTAGGAGGTAGATTAACCACCTACAAGCAACAGTCAAACAGAATGCACCGAAACAAAATTCTAGTAAAAAAGGGGTACCTAACTCCGACCCCATGCATTGCATATAAAAATTCTAGTAAAAAAGGGGTACCTAGCTCCGACCCCATGCATCAGAAACAAAATTCTAGTAAAAAAGGGGTACCTAACTCCGACCCCATGCATTGCATATAAAATTCTAGTAAAAAAAGAGGTACCTAGCTCCGACCCCATGCATTGCATATAAAAATTCTAGTAAAAAAGGGGTACCTAGCTCCGACCCCATGCATTAGAAATCAAAATTCTAGTAAAAAGGGGTACCTAGCTCCGACCCCATGCATTTTATTAAAATATACGTACCAGTTTCTCCTTATGATCAGGGTAAGAGCGTGAACCGCCACAGTGGGTTGACATTCCAGCTCCTGGTTCGAACTCCGTACGTCTGTTTTTGGAGTTCACCTCTCGTATGCGTCGAAACTGGGGAGAGTTCCACACTTGCTCCCACGCTCTCAAGATCTCTTGATCAAGTGACGGTCGAAGTTTATGTTCAGTCCTGATCTCGTACAATACTTCTCCGTAGCGTCGGGCACCCTTTTGACAAAACTTGTCATACACAATACTTTCAAATGAGGGATCCCATCGAAATTTCTTCTGCAGTTCACAATATATATAAAACAATGTCAACTATATATCAAAACAAAAAAAATATAAAAAATATCAAGTAGCCATGACTTTATTACCCTAAACTCCTCAAAATAAAACCGTTTTTGCTCCTCCAACAGTCCCTTCCACGCATGACCCTCAGGAAACCACTTCCTATCGAATATTTGTCGGAAGACTCGAGTCACTTCATTACTTGGTCTCATACCACTTGTATGATAGCAAAAGAGTGATTAATTAGAAAAAAAATAAATCAACCACATAATTAATTCACATTGCATAACACAAGAATAAAGATTATTTCACATACCCAGATTCAGAAAAGGTAATCAGAATACGAGGGTCAGAAGTCGACGCACTCGCACTGCCACTTGCACTTCCACTCTCCACATGCATCTCTGTAGATGTGTGTGGGGTGGTCTCCAAGGAATCCCCACCAGCAGGAGTATCATCTGGTGTGCTGATGGTACCGTTAGACGTACCACTAGATGGTGGTATCTGACAAGCCTCTTGTTGCTCCTGCGGAACAGTCAAGGGTGCCTCCTGCTGCTGCTGCTCACTACCACCATCAGCAGCTGCCACTGATGACTCCACACGATCACCAACATTCTTACTCTTCTTCTTCTTTTTGGGGAAGAGGCGTTTGACCACACCCGAACCAGCCATATCTGGACACATATAAAATGAATTAGATATAATCAAACAATATTGTAAGATTCATAAACAATAACTATCTACGAGTTAATTTACATTTGTCATTCAGAATCATAATCATCATCATAATCATCATCATAATCATTCTCTTCCAAATCTTCTTCCAATTCATCTTCCACTTCTTCAGCATCTCCAACCTCGTCCCCCTCTAGGTCACCACTTTCTAAATCCTCTGCAACAGAATCAATCGTGTCTACCAATTCAATAGGTACATCCTCTTCATTAGGGATAAAAGTAGATACATCAACCCCCTCAACTCCTTCTTCTTGAAGTGGTTGTGCCTCTTCTTCATTTGAAACTGAATCGGGCATGTCTAATATGCTTCTTGCTTTAATTTTACAGACAGACCACCATGCTTGAACATCCTTCTTTTTAGAAGGGTACGAGCAGTAATATACTTGTCTCGCTTGTTCCGCCAATATAAACGGTTCATAATTCTTTATCCTCCTTGTATGTTTGATGTCTGCTATTTTATATATTGGGTGGATAACACAACCATCCTTTGAGTTATCGAACCACGAACACTTGAATATGATCACCTTCTTCATAGGGTACGCCGGGTACTCTAACTCAATAATATCGTCCAACATTCCATAATAATCATATTCTGTGCTCGATTCACCAGCAGCGGATACGCATACTCCACTATTTACTGTTGAACGACCAACTTCATGCGCTCTTGTAAGAAATTTGAACCCATTCACAAAACAACCGGAATATGATTTTGCCACATTTAGCGGTCCTTGTGCCAAACTTCGTATGAAATGATTGGGGATTGTGTCATTGTTTGACTGTTTAAGACAACAAACAAGAAGAATCATGTCACAACTAGCTAAGGTGATGACACAGTTGTATTTTCAAATTCATGAAGTTCTAATATGTAGCTTACATATGAATTGAACCACGCACTAAATTCTTTCTCCAACTTTCTGTTAATAGCAACATCATCGATTGAAGGATTTTGCTCTTGCAGTTCATTGATAAACTTTCTGTGAAACACAAGCGAACAGATACGGTCAACATATATGTTCTTTGAGTTTAACTTTTATAGAAAACTTAGCATTTGTATTCTTACTCCACATAAGGCTCGAGTTCCGGAGTGTTCAACAACACATATGTCTGGGCAGCAGCTAAGTCTTTTGGTGTTAGATAAACCGAAGTAGCTTTCCCAATTAGTCTTCCGCTTGATTTGAAGATAGAGATCCTATCAGGGTCATCATCTACTTCATCAATGTCAACTTCATTCCTTCCCACTCTATAGCGATAAGAGGGTTCACCATCACCAAAATAGAAGGTGCTGAATTTAGTAATCTCCTCGAGAAGATAACCATTGCATATTGACCCTTCAACGTGGTTTCTGTTTTTGACTTTCCTTTTCAACTTGCCCATGTATCTACAACAATCATATTCATATACCGTAAGAATAATGAATGAACTCATCTATTAACACTGACTGAATCAGTTATCAACAAAATACGTGGCTTACCTCTCAAAGGGGTACATCCATCTGTATTGCACAGGTCCAGCTAGACTAGCCTCGTAAGCCAAGTGGATTGGAAGATGCTCCATTGAGTCAAAAAAGCTCGGAGGAAATATCATCTCCAATTTGCAAAGAATGAGTGCAATATTATCTTTCATTTGTTGTAGATTTTTTTCGTACAACGATGTTGCAGTCAACTCTTTGAAGTGAAGACACAACTCGGTGATTGCCTCCCACACCGCTCGAGGAAGAAGATGACGAAAGGCTATAGGCATGAGTCGGTGCATAAATACGTGACAATCATGACTCTTCATCCCGAATACTCTCCTACTCGTCATGTCAACACATCTACCAACATTAGAGGCATACCCATCTGGGAACTTTATATTTTTAACCCATTCACAAAAAATGTCCTTCTGTTGTCTGTCCAATACATAAGATGCCTTTGGATATCTCTTACTCCTTGCATCAAATGCCAACTCAGGACGCTCACAGTAGTCATTGAGTTCTTGACGTGATTTTTCATGATCCTTTGTCTTATGTTTAACATTGAGTACAGTGTTGAATATGTTGTCAAAACAATTTTTCTCAATATGCATCACATCCAAGTTGTGTCGAATTAACAACTTACTCCAATACGGTAGATCCCAAAAAATACTCTTCTTACTCCACCCACAGTTCCTAGCAATGGCAGCATTTGTTTCGTCAGAGCCAAATTCAGTCACTTTCTTTAGACCTAACCGGTCTATTTCTGCCAATATCTCATCACCGGTCCACACACGTGGTGCTCTACCCAAAACTTTTTTACCTTTCCTGAATGAAGTAGTGTCATAGCGAAACTTGTGTCTTGGTCGTAAAAATTTCCTACTATTGTCAAACCAGGATTGTTTCCGACTGCAGCGAAGGGTGAAAGCATCACTTGCATCCATGCAGTGCGGACATGCTAATCTTCCAGCTGTGCTCCACCCAGAAAGCATTGCGTATGCTGGAAAATCACTGATTGTCCACATCAACGCAGCTCTCATTGTGAAATTTTGTTTCTTAGAAACATCGTAAGTGTTAACTCCTTCACCCCATAATTGTTGTAGCTCTGCAATAAGAGGCTGCAGATACACATCTATCCGCCCTTTTGGATTTTTCGGTCCAGGCACCAAGCATGTTAAGAAGAAGAATTCATCTTTCATGCACATCCCAGGTGGGAGATTGTAAGGAGTCAGGATGACAGGCCACAATGAATATGGTCGCCCAGATGGCCCAAATGGCTGAAATCCATCAGTGCACAGGCCAAGGCGCACATTTCTAACTTCTTTAGCAAATTCAGGATTGCTCTCATCAAAATGTTTCCATGCTCTAGAGTCAGATGGATGACACATTGCCATCTTCCATTGTGTGCTCAGCATGCCAACGCATTTCACTTGCTGTTGCCGGAGAAGCGTACAGTCTTTGAAGTCTTGGTATGATGGGAAAGTAATGCATTTTCTTTCTTGGGATCTTTGTTTTCCTTCGTTTAGAACCCTCAGCCACTGGTTTGTACCTTGGTTCGTGACAAAACTTGCAAGAATCAAGATCTTTGTCTTCCCTCCAGTATATCATACAATGATTGATGCATGAGTGAATTATCTCCACAGGAAGCCCAAGACCTTTGACTACTTTTTTAGCACCATAGTAGTCCTTTGGAATATGGTTATCATTTGGCCACAAATCATGATATGTTTGACAAACTTTATCAATGAGTGTTTGTGAGGCTTGATGGTCAGTCTTCATTGACAGCAACTGAACAATCAATGACAATAGTGTGTGTTTTCCATCAAATAACTTCTTCCTGGCAGCCTCCATAAGCTCAAAAAATTTTTTAGCTTCTGGGTTAGGAGGCTCCTCCACATCATCACTTATGTCCGTATCATCTTCCGTAACTGCTTCATTGAAAGGATCATCATCCATTGGATCCATTGGTTCGTATTGAGCATCAAAAGCGTGGACAACCATTGTCTCATAGTTGTTCAATGTTGATGACTGATCATTTGTTGTATCAATGCGACTTAACAAATTCGCCGAATTAGTTGAAGCTACTTCACCATGGAAGTTCCAGACAAAGTAGCCGTACATGAATCCCTTCTTTGCCATGTACCTTGACCATATCAGCATCTAGGTACTGAGTATTCTGGCAGCGACGCAAGGGACAAGGACATTTTATTTTGCTGTTCTCCCTCACACACTCAGGATGTGATAGTGCGAACGCAACAAATTCCTCTATCTTTGCCAACCATTCTTGGGTTGGCCTCCCATTTCGCATTCGCACTAAATCATACATCCAACGCCTATTTGAATTCATGTTATCTACAAGAAAATTAATGTGACTACTAGTATGATTGTCAATAATACTTATATTAAATAATAATAGAACATAATAATAAAATCAATCAACTACTGGTATGAAAATCAGGTTTTGTTTTTTGTATGGTGGTGGTCAGTGGGCTAACTTTTTTCAACAAATAGGGCCGCATAATTAATATACGAGTACATAATTGAATAGTAGTATTAATTAGTACTAATGACAAGTAATTAAAAATGGAGTGTTTAATAAGAGAAGAAAAACCCATCTGATGCACTAAGAGTGGAGGAGCAAACTGAAGTTATTTTCCAGTTTTGCAGTTTTACAGATTCAGTGTAAATGACTTTCAAAAGAGTAGTCCCTATTGCCTTGGGTTATTTCAAAGTTAAAACTTTATCAAAACACTCAACTAAGAAACTAAAACAGTTGGGAGAAGTTGGAAGTCAGATTAAAGAACAAGGAGAGAAACAGAAGAGAAGATATCAGTTTTGTGCTTTCAGTTTTACATTTTTTCTCTTCTGAAAACTTAAGTTTGTATGACTCTGCTACAGAGAGTTATAAGAGTTGTAATGGTTTGTTCAAGAGCTTAAAACTGTATTAAAACACATAACTGAGTAACTAAACAGGTTTGGAAAATAGGAGATAAGTTAGACAACAGAAACAAAAACAACAGAAAAAGAAAACTCATCAGTTTCATGTTTCTGTTTCTTTCCAGTTAGCATTTGGGTGTTTCTGTAACATTAACAATGTTGTTGTGGGTCTGTCTCGAAGTTAAAACCCTGAGTGAAACACTTAACTAAGTGGATAAGCAATTCGTGAAGGAAATGAAGTCAGATCAGAGAGCAAGAAGAAAACAATGGAAAAAAATGCATCAGATTCATGTTCTCAGTTTTACAGATTTTGATTTCTGTGTAAAGAGTTTTCAGAGAGGTGGTCTTGGTGATTGTGAGTTGTTTTTTGAATTCAAAATCTGGATAACATATTTAACCAAGAGGGTGAGCGATGTGGGGTGGAAAAATCAGAAGATAGGATAAGGAACCGACAGGAAAGAAAGAACATGCACCAGTTCATGAATTAGTTTTTCAGTTTCTCTGAAAACTTAACCTTCTGTATAATCATGTTACAGAGGTGTTATCAATGTTGTTTTAAGTTGTTTTTAGGTTTAAAACTTTCCTAGAACACCTGACTAAGTGGGTAGAAAATTTGGGTGAATGTGAAATAGAGAGTGATTAATAACCAAAAAGGAAAGCTTAAAGAAGAGATACATAAACTAGTTTTTCAGTTTCCTGCAGTATAGCAGTTTCTGTAAAACGAATTTTTAGAAGTGATAACAGTATTGTTTTGAGTTGGTTTTGAGTTTAAAACCTCCCTAATACACTTATCTAGTTGGTTTGAAAGTATGATAAAGGGTATTAACATGGAGATACAGATAATGGTGAATAATGCATTAATTGCACCTTCATATTTTTTACCATGCTCCAATTAGGATATAGATTATATTAAAATTGATCCTAATCTTCACATGTAAATTGATTAAGCTACTGCTACGGTGTTCTAGGTTAGTTTTCATTTTGTTTATAGTATTTCCTCTCACAAAAAATAAGGAAAGATGTAAAGAATAAGAGAGTACCTGAACTGTAGACTGACGCTGAAATTGGGGTTTTTATCCCAGTTGTTCGACAGCTACACCTCTGAAATTGACAAAAGAGGAGAGGAGAATAAGCAGACTGCTTGAATGTTGGAGGAAGGATTGGAAGATAGAAGAAGATGAAGAAAAATGCAGTTCATGGATCAAACATCTGAATTTTATTATTAATACAATCAAACGAAATATTACTCACAAGTATGATTCATTGTTTGCTATAAAAGAATTATATGGGTTTAATTTAGAGAAGTTCCAAGAGAAGAAAAAAACTGACGATTGCCCTCGAAGAATTATATTGGTAGCTAGTATGAATAATGGCATAAATGCGGAAATATACAACCGCCAAAACAATATTTAGAAAGTAAGAACAAAACACAATTTTAGGAAGGAAAAAACTGGAAGCAATACACTGATTCAAAAACCAACAGATTCTAAACAAGTGTAAGTGATAAGTGAGGATGTAAGTGTGGTCTTATCTGCACAAAAATACACTATTGTGAAGAGCAATAACAAGAGCAAGCAGCAACAACTTGAGTTATAATTTTAAGATTTCAAGTAGTATTAACAAGTTAATTAGTTTGCTAACATTTGGTTGTCAATACCAACAGCAAAGCCAAACGAGAGAGGCAACCCTAAAAACCCAATCAAACTGGAGCCTTGAGAAAGAATATTTAGTTTTCAATTTTTAGGTACTAAAACAGCTTTAAATAACAAGTTATAATACTTGAAAAGTAGCTTTAAACCAAAATGGTTTAAGAGGTATACATAACCAGAGAGGCAAAGACATCCTGTACTCGTCATAAATGAGTACAGAAGATGAACAGAACTACAACAATAATGACGATAAAATCAGCAAAACTAGGAAATGGGTGGTTTGCATCGATCCCCTCATTTTCACGAATAACAATCAGTGGAGAAGAAGAAGAATATGATGAATAGTCTACTTACTTACTTCTTACTAGAGGGATATCAAGAAGCTTTTACTCGATCAAAGCATGCAGTTGCAGCACATCTCCAGTGCACACCAGCAGCAAAACGTAACCAAACTGATAGAAAAAAAGGGCAAAGATTGATCAGACTGATTTTAATTTATTAAAAAAATCTTTTTTCTGTCCATATATACTTCATTGGATATTATGACACACTTGAATTATTCATACTTCTCATGTTCTATCTCACACACCACATATCTTTACAAGTCCATGAGGTCTCAGTATTATTTTACTTTGATGCTGCCAACAAATAAGTTTTGACTCTTGAGGGATTGTTTTGAATATAGGGTATATGAGTTTTTCCTTACTGTAATGGTCATATCTGGACTTATAACTCCTAGAACAACTCTTGCAAATACAGAATTATTACCAACAGATTTAGGCTTGACGGATCCAACAAAATATACATGTGCTCATTCTGTTTGTATTTATAGATAAAATTAAAAGTCAATCACACAAAAAGTAAGGGAGTACTTGAACTGTGGACTGACGCAAACAACATGTAACAAAGAAGGGGTTTATTATTTCAACCCAAAACAGTGTAGGTTATATAACATAAGAAGCAACTAGAAGAGTGTATCCACATCTTGTGAAGAGGATGACATGTAGAAAAGTTAAGGCATTGAGGGTGTTCGCTATCAAGTGTTCTATCTTGTTATGATTATTCAAGAGCATAAAAACTTGGCCCAGAATTTGTGAACACCTTCAATTTTGAAACAAATAAGCTAAACACAAAACTCAGAGTATAAGGGATATGCAAAATTGGGGGGGGGGGGCAGAAGATTATAAACAGAAGGTACAGCAATCAATATGGATGGCAGAAGAGATGGTAAACTAAAGAGCTAAAGGACAGCGTTAGCATAAATATGAACTTAGGGAAAACACTCACACCCTGTAAAGTGCCGTGCACTGCTGTGTCTCCAGTAGAAAGAAGCTAATGGTAGTAAAAAATGGAACATAAAAGATATCTGCCTCCTCTTGTCGATGAACTCTTACAACATTTTTCAAGAATCTCTCTAATTCTGGAGCGATGAGATCCCGCCATATCCAATAATCAACAGAATGCTATAAAACGAAACAAAGAAGTCCTTAATATAGCAACAACATCAATACTATTACACATAGGGAACAAGAATTAATTCGCAGAAATATATAACTTCACCTCGGGAATTCCCGTATTTGCAGAAGTTCGTTGTGTTTGGTTTCGAGATGAACATGATTGTCAATGCCAAATTAAATTTACAAAGAAAAGGAAGGCGTGCAATGAATCCAACAAATTGATTCTAAAATCTAGTCAATTTATACTACGAGATCACGATCGATAGGAAAGATTAGGACTATGAAGGAGGAACTACCTGCTGTATCGTCATCCCACATGAACCCTAATTATCCAACTACTGACAAAATAAATATTGTATAATTTGAAGTTACCGTCTAATTTTGTAGTTTCCAAAGAATAAGAAAAGTTCTGAGTATATTACCAATTACAGCACCTTCGATTTCAAACCCTCCGATTCCAGCCTCTTCACTGTGTACGAATAAGTAATCGTTCTCTGTGTACGAATGAGAGATGGAACCAGCAACTGGGAGCTCTTCAATGGATATGCAGCGCGAGATAAACACAGGGCTACGCAATGGAGAAAAAGCGCAAGAGAAAGAGCGCGAGAGAAGAAGGTTTCTTCAATGGTTCGGCGCCTTTGCGAGAGAACGATGACTGAAGAGGATGTTCTGAATTAGAAAGAAGAAACCAGACGCTAAGGAAGAAAATTCCCAAGCGCGCGTTTTAATTTTCCCAATCTTACCGACGGATTAATCCGTAGGTAATCTTCATTTTAAAACGCCGCGTTTCATGCTGAACTCCCGCCTATCACTATGAATGTATTACCGACGGAAAAATCCGTAGGTAATTACCGATGGAACAAGTCCGTAGGTAATATTCATGTAGAAAAACGCCGCATTCAAGCCTGAACCCGCGCTTGTCACTACAAAGCCATTACCGACGGAATAATCCGAAGGTAATTACCGACGGAACAATTCCGTAGGTAATCTTCACGTAGAAAAACGCCGCGTTTCAAGCCTGAACTCTCGCTTGCACTACGAGGTATTACCGAGGGAGAAATAAATCGTACGTGGTAATTACCGACGGAAGTAGTCCGTAGGTAATCTCATGTAGAAAAACGCCGCGTTTCAACTGAACTCTCGCTTATCACTACGAAGCTATTACGTCGGATCTGTAGGTAATTCCGAAGGATTATTCCGTAGGTAGTATATTACGGAATTCCGTATGCACATCGATAGCATTATACGTCATCCCACAAACTACCACGGTATTCGTCTGATTAAGTCCGTGATTTTCGTCTGTAATTACTCACTAGGTAATAACTTGACTAACGGGCTATCGTGTAAACTTCATAGGTATCGTTGTATGATTACCTTCGGATATTCGTAGGTAATTCCGTCGGTCCATAGGTAATAACTACTGTATGTTCCGTAGGTAGTGGTCGGTTTTCCGTAGGTAGTGGGTAAAACTGTTGCTGTAGTGGTGTTGGGTGGGAAATGGCAATCGCCATTGTTGTCGCCTGCTTGGGGAAGAAGAAAAAGAAGAATCAGAGAGTGAGGGAGAGCTGTACGTGAGTGAGAGGGGAAAATAAGAGAGTAGGAGAGAGAGGGTGAGATAAAGTAATAAGTTACTTTTTACTTTTACTTTTGTTTTTGTCTTTTGCAAATAAGGAGTAATTAAGGGTATGTGAGGGGAAAATTAAATCGGCTCACACACAGCCCTATTATGGGTTTTAAAATTATATTTGCGATAGTGGACACACTTATTTATTTTATTTACACTTTTACCCCACAACTTCCCGTTTTTTACAGTTTTTACTATTTTCTCGTTTTATTGATTTTATTGGCTCTAGACCTTCACTAACGTTTATTAGTGACTATTTGGTTGACCAAAATTATTACGAGTCTATTTGACCCGCTTAAAGTCGCGTTTCCCGGTTTCCTCGAAAAACACGCTTTATGATTCGTTTGTGTTTTTAATCCATTTTAAGGATCCGTTTTCTTTGGAAATTGTTTCCTTATATTATTTAGGCATCATTAAGCCTTAATAATTCATATAATACGCTAACCGAGGTCTCATACCTCCTATGGTCATTTAACGCTTATTTAACGTTTTTTCGCTTTTAAGCGTTTCTTTATTTCTTTTGAATTTATTTTTCCTTACCAATATTAATTAGGTACCATTAGGCCCTTAAATACGTATTAGATTAATTTTAATCCCTATATTTAAGTTCGGGGTATTTCATCGTGCATTGAAAATCAACTTCTTGATTTGATCATCCGTAATGTTGTCTACTGATATGTCTTGTCCTTTAGCATCTTGGAAGGTATATTCACCAAGTGATATAACCCTCCACATCCTGGGATCATCAGACTTGATATGAAACTCCATTTTGTTCTTTCAGTAAGTGTAGTTGTCTCCATTAAAAAGTGGTGGCCTATTTGGTGTAGAACCTTCTTCTGACGCTAGTAGGCTTGCATGAGTCATTTTGATCCTCTCCCAAAGCAATTAGCTTTCTAGAAGAGACCTGCTATGATACCAATTGAAACTAGCTTGCGCTCCTGATGCATCCCCGACCTGTCATTGACGTATCGTTGACTCAAAATAAACTTTGATACTTTAAGGGAAGACACGAGATAAACTTTAACTGGAAACTCCATTTCAATTGAGAATTTACACACGAAATCCACTCTATCCCCCTCGCCCCACACACGGACTCCCAAGACAGTTTCGACTTTACCCCTAAAGTCCTTAATCCTCACCTGACTATCGGCCTACGGTTCACCGACCGCTCCCCGACCTGTCGGTCTATCAAATACCCAAAGTATTGACACTCTAACCCTGTCCTCTCAAGCTCACCAACTCTCTAGCACTTACACACACTCTAGTCTGACTCTCACTTGCTCAGATTGTACCTCCTCTTTTCTATCTCAAAAGCTTGAATTACATAGGACATAAATGCTCATATATATACACGTTAGTTAAGGTGTAACTAACGGCCTATGAGTATGTAGACTCTAGAAATAGATTACTTCTTCTTCTCTTATTATAATAGCCACACTTTACTGCAGATTATCTTCCAACTTGATCTGAGGCCATCAACACACGTGTAGCCTTGTGATTGGGCAAGTTGGTGGCGCGTCTCACAAGTGGTCGGTCACCACTTGCACACTTCAACTTGTCTAACCTTGTCTGGTTCATTAATGCTCATAAATGTCTTTGTCTGAATCTATTATGGCTATGTAATGATGTTCATTAATAGCCTTTGCTTATCTTCTTATCTTGTACATTAATAAGCTACTCCTTTTGTCGTGAGCTAGTTGCTTGTGTAGGTGTGACACATCTAAGTGAGTTTGTCGACGTTGCTAAATCATTTTCGTCCTTGTTTAATTTCTGATGCATGAGATATGTGATAGTGTGGTTCTTGACTACTTGTGTGTTACTAGAAGTTCTCCGGTGCTGCAGACGTGTATATCTGAGTGGTTAAACTGGTGTGTAAAAAATAAAAGAAAAGAAATAAAAACTTAAAATAAACGTCGGGCTGCAAACAAATCCCGGTCGTGGTAGTATAGTGAAATGTAAGCGACCGGATGTCGAACCGTGGGACTAATGTGCATATTATAGTACCTAAGCGTGTCACAAAAAGGGGGGATTAATTGACTTGTATTATAAATAAAAAGGAAAGATAAAATAAACTAAGTTAATAGATAAATTAAACGGGACTCTGGTTCAGGTTAATAATATCTGCTCTTTCATGCTATGTCTACAGGTTTAATTATAATTGATTGGCAAAATTCCTCTTATTATCTTAAGGACTAAATCATAGCCTCAAAAGAACTCGTTTACCTGAAAATGCAAGGTCCGATGAAAACTCAAGCAAAATACATGTAAACGGACGGTTTAGATATGAGAAATTATTTATGCATCTGAAAATACTAACTTATTAAATCATAATAAGCTTTCTCCAGATTTACGGCTTAATTAACCTATCTATTTATCACCGGTCTGATCAAAATAGACTTAGCAAGCAATTAATAAACTCATGACATTTATTAAAAAGGCGAGAGATAAGCTTTAATCGTAACAACTGTATTTAAATAAAACCAGTAAAACATATTGCATAATTAATACAAACACATAATAACCATTCCCAGAGTATAAATATTCTAGCCTAACATATTAAATAGATAAATAGAAACAAGAGTAGTAGAAATCATCTGTAGTCACTCCTGCATTCGTTCTGCTATTTTGTATACGTAGGACTAGAGGTGGATATGGTGGAATGAAAAATAAATAAAATGGAGAAGACGGGAGAAGAGAAATGAGATGGACGATGGTAGTCTGTGGTATGTGGTATGTTGGGTGTGTGAATGTGTCTTTGAAAGCAGAAGGTACGTGTGTTTATATAGAGGAAAGGAAGAGGCAGCAGATATAGGTAACACCGCGTGAGGAATTGATTGAGGCGGCAGAAAGAGCTGGATCACGCGTGAAAGGATTTTGCATGTTGATTGCTCATTAATTGCAGGGGACAGAGCTCACGCGTGAGGGAATTAAGGTAGGCGGTGCGGAGTAGTAGAGGATATGGAGATCAAGATGAAGAGTGGACAGTTCTCGGACACAAGAAGAAAACTGTCGCGTTAATTCTCGACATTTACACGCGTCGCTTTGTTGTCGCTTCATTCCATGCGCAACACCTCTAGCTAATATTATTCTTGTCCGCCTTATATGGGGCGGTTTCCATGCGGTCTCCTCTCCTCTTGTCCGCATTAATTCATGCGGTTGCTCATGCGGTGTGTGACTCTCTTGTCCGCCTAAGCGTCCGCCCAAATCCATGTGGTTGCATGTGTGGACACGAGTTATTTCTTCTACGAACTTTGACGGCTCTAGATTCTTCGTTTGGACTCCGTTTTCTGAGCCGTTTGCGTCTATGCGTTCGTCTCTTCGTCTACTTTACTCCAGCTCGGTTTTCCTCATGTTAAACCAATAAATTTGTGAGATAAACAATAAAACATAAACTAGAGGAAAACTAAACCGAAGTGGAGAAATGAGCAAGAAAAAGTGTTAATATAATATATGAAATACACCTATAAAACATGCTCATTTGGACACTTATCACACCCCTTACTTATCTTTTTGCTTGTCCTCAAGCAAAACCACGTACCCAAGTAAGTAGGGAATGCTCAATACTAACAAATATTATTATGAAGGGTAGGATAAACATGATCTTTAAACTTTTCGAGGAGTGTGAAAAATCAACTGCTGGTGGCATAGGTGTGCTCAGGGTAAAAATAAAATATAGAGTTTCGGGGTATGATCTAAGTACTTCAATGTTCTTTTGCTTAGGTGACTCTGAGAACTTTACCATGGCCAACTTCTCTCAAGAATGGCCATTGAGGAGAAAACAAAAGGAAAAAAAAAGATCATGCATTTGTTTCACTTTTGCATAAGGGATGAGAAAATGTAGGCATCATGCCTTGGTATTCAAGAACACTCAACTCTCTTTGTTGTTTAACAATGGTGTCTCGCAAGTCCTTATTATTTTGTATTTTTCTTCTTTTTTTTTTAACACAGAGAAGCACCCCTTAGCAATCCCTAAGAGAGAAGACAGAAAGAAACCCTGAGCAATAAAATCCCAACCATTTGCAGATTATTTGGTCACACCGCATATAAAATGCTCCTCAAAAGTAATCAAAATTTTAAAATTTTGTACCATTTATCCCACAATTCATAACAGTATTTATTCCTAAAGAGAACAAACCCACATATAAGGGGTCACGATATTGAATTGGACAAACGCAAGATAAGTAGAGAGATTAAGCATTTAAGCACAAAATTCCACCGAAAGGGCACACTCCCCCACACTTAATTTGAACAATGTCCTCATTGTTCACCAGAAAAACAAGGGAAAGTTTGAGAAGACCTTATCGGTAAGTAGATAAAATAGAGAGAACACAAAGCTCACGAATATTCATTTAAGCACATAAACGCTCCTCTGCAGATTTTATTTAAATAAAAGCACAATTAAAGAAAACCGGTACTCCCCTGATATTATTTTTGCTAGTTGTTAAAGGAGTTCCCCCACACTTGAGCTTCAGCCTCAAGTAGCGTAGCTTGGTTGCAGTGTGGATATGAAGGTGCACCTGCGTAAGACACTAGAAGCAACCATACTATAAACGGGGTTAAAAGTTAGCAAAAATAAAATTTAAAGAGAACCTGAAAATTAAAAGAGCATAAAAGCAAATAAAAGTTCATCCGGGTTGCCTCCCGGGAAGCTGCCCTTCTTTAACGTCTTTGGCTAGACGCCCGCTTTGTTATCCTGGATCAAAAATATAAGTAGACAACAGTTCTGCCAGGAAAACGAAGTTGGTAATAATTAAAATCAAACCACCTGGATCAAAACAAAACGTTACTTCGGCAAATATAATAGGAAAATGAATACTCCACAAAACTTGGTGTTTGAGGAGGTACTGCCGGTAACGTAGTTCTAATAGAAGACCCGGAGGTGATGACTTTTCTTCCTCAATTTAGAGGATGTAAACATCCTCCTCTTGTAGGTGAGGCTTATAGAAAGAACGCTGTTCGATATCATCTTCAGAGAAGTTGATTCTTCAAAGGTGATAGTGGTGTTTTGTTTGGATATCTTGGCGGGAGGTGATGGCAATTCCTTCTCTTTATTTTCGAGGATGTAAATATCCTCATCTTCTAGATAGAACATACAGAAGGATGGAAACTGGCGGTAGGTGACCGTAGAGGGAAGAGAATAACTTACATCCGTAGTGGGGTGCTGTTCTACCTCATGAACTATTCGCTCTTTGGTTGTTGTTCTCGTTGAGCGAGTCTCTCCAGGTAATCTGGTTGATCCTCTAACCAGAGTTGTTCTTGTAATATGAGACAATCCTCATAATCATGAGCTCCCCCACATACGGAGCAGTATAAATACTGTGAATAGCAAAACTCTTGTTCGAACACCTGTTCCATTTGCCACCTACAGATTTTTTTTTGGTGTTTTTATGTATAAAACGAAACTACTGAAACAGATTAGAAAATAAAATGATTAGAAACAAAAATAATAATAATATAAGTGGTTCGATGGAGAAATGAAGAAGCTGGAGCAATTTGGAGATGGACTGGAGTCGCGAGCTTGTTCTTCTCTTCGGGTCGAGCTGGAGCAAATTGAGAGTTTGGGAAGAACAGACTAAATGAAACGCGGAATTTTTTTTTAAGCCCTGGTGACGTCCGCTTGGACGTCCTCGTGAGCTGGGGCGGACAGGAGGGCGGAGCGATGGAGTTGTGGCGTCCGCTTGGACGTCCGCACGGGACAAGGCGGACACGCCTTATTGGCGTCCGCGTGGGAGTCCGCAGCTAATGAGGCGGACAAGGGTGCTGGCGTCCTCAGTGGCGTGCTTGGCGTTGGGCGGAAGGAGGGCGGACGCAGACCGTGTCCGCATGGGCTGGGGCGGACGGCTAGGCGGACAGCCCCTGTTGCGCTCTTTTTTTTTTTAGTACGTACTTACTGAAACATTAGAAAACAAACATGATAATAATATAACAAGATATAAAAGATAAATAATAAAAAAACAACAAAATAATATAGACAAAATATTCTAATATAACAAGTGAATAATCCGTGGCTTAGGGACTAGAATAAATCTAGTCCCCGGCAACGGCGCCATTTTGCAGACGTGTATATCTGAGTGGTTAAACTGGTGTAAAAATAAAAGAAAAGAAATTAAAAACTCAAAATAAACGTCGGGCTGCAAACAAATCCCGGTCGTGGTAGTATAGTGAAATGTAAGCGACCGGATGTCGAACCGTGGGACTAATGTGCATATTATAGTACCTAAGTGTGTCACAAAAAGGGGGGATTAATTGACTTGTATTATAAATAAAAAGGAAAGATAAAATAAACTAAGTTAATAGATAAATTAAACGGGACTCTGGTTCAGGTTAATAATATCTGCTCTTTCATGCTATGTCTACAGGTTTAATTATAATTGATTGGCAAAATTCCTCTTATTATCTTAAGGACTAAATCATAGCCTCAAAAGAACTCGTTTACCTGGAAATGCAAGGTCCGATGAAAACTCAAGCAAAATACGTGTAAACGGACGGTTTAGATATGAGAAATTATTTATGCATCTGAAAATACTAACTTATTAAATCATAATAAGCTTTCTCCAGATTTACGGCTTAATTAACCTATCTATTTATCACCGGTCTGATCAAAATAGACTTAGCAAGTGTAACGCCCCTATTTAACATATTTATAGCGGAAATAAAATACTAAAGACGTACAGATCATCGGGTTCCAAACACCGGTACCAACCTCACCAAAACACAACTTAATGATTACAAAAGTCACGGCCTGAACCACGAGAAAACTTAAACAAAAACAAGCAGTAATAACACGTATAAACTCTCCAAGCCTAATCCCATCCCAATCACTCTTTCTCTTCGTGGCCACCTGTAAGATAACACGTACCTGCAAGATAAAACCAAGCAGCCCACCCCGGAAGGGGCGGGTCAGTTCCCTGGAATGGAACTGGTACGATCCTCCAAAAACAACTTAAAATATAGTTCTTAAATAAACAATAACTTGAAAACAAACACTTAAAACACTCAGAGAAATAAAGCGTTTCACAATCACCAAATCAAGATACTAAGATAAGAATAAAGTTTAATAACTGAGAAATAAAGTTAGTGGAACAAAATCACATCAGGTGTTAGTGAACAACCATTTCCTTAGTTAAACCCAATCCCGTTAGGAGTAGAAAACTCAGATAGTCACAAAGGACTAGGAATGATGAAATAGATCCAAGAATCAAGAACTCAAGGGTGGAATAGTTTAACTGGGAGAGATGGCCCCCACCGCCAATATCAATGTCCATATGGACGAGGGATATACAGCCCCCTGCTGTCATAATTTCAATGTCCTAGTGGACGAGGGATATACAGCCCCCTGCTGTCATAATTTCAATGCCTAGTCGGACGAGGGATATACAGCCCCCTGCTGTCAAATATCAATCCCCTATGGGGAGGGATATACAGCCCCCTGCTGTCATAATTTCAATGTCCTAGTGGACGAGGGATATACAGCCCCCTGCTGTCAAATATCAATGCCCCTATGGGCGAGGGATATACAGCCCCCTGCTGTTACCATTAAAGACGCGCGCACGTCGAAAGAAAGATTTCCAAGAATGACCTTTTCCAAATTCCACTAGACCACCAACTACCCAGAGCAATACCAAAACACTCAGTCCTACAGAGTGCAGAAGCGTAAACCCTAAGCAGTCAATGTCTAACGGGACACCAAATAGAAAGAACCAGTACCCATGTAAATTTCATGCTCAAGGCTCAGTTAGTCACACAAGCTGAGTTAGTCACACAACCAATTCTTTTTTTAGAAATTCCTCTTAAAGTCAGTTAGCGTTTTCCAAAACATCCACAAGTCAATCATCAAAAAATATCGGAGTACGAGAAATCGTACCTGGTACGTGAAGCACAATAACTAACTCGTAAAAGTGATTCCCCAACAGTAACCTATAATTAAGGTGTTCCAAACGTCGATTAGTTAAAAGACTTACAAACTAAACAACCTTCTTCACTTACTGATTAATAGTTCTAGGTTTACCATTATTCTTTTACAAAGGTTTGGGCTCGACTTGTTAACTAAATCCTTTGTTAGGCCCACCTCGTTTAGTTTGGAATGATTTAGAATTTATTCCTGAGAGTGGCCCAAACTCTCTTTGGATTGTTAAAGTGGGCTTTTGGATTCATAGACCTGGGCTTAATGGTTAGCCCAAGACCGGGTTAAGTTATGTTGTGTAACAAAAACTCTTAAATTAATAGTGATTATTTAATCACTCACTGACTAAAACCTAAGGTTTAATATATATATATAACCTACTTATTATAACTGTCACCAGGATTATTACTTCCCTCAACCATATTAATGTATTTATATACATGTAGTTATATATATATATATATATATATCTTTATGTATTAAAATTTATCCATAGCATTTATAGGACATTTTTACTGTATTTATTAATGTTCAATAACTTCTAGGCTTAACACAACTGACTTAAAGTTTATAACATAATGTGTTTCCTTGATTTATTTAATATATATAAGTATACCCGTATTAGAAATTACCAAGACATTTCCCTATGTAATTCACCATATTTAAACTATCTTATTAATACAACCTTAAACTGTATTCTAAGTATATTTCATAAAGTATTTCTTTTACCATATCTTAAGGTTCTAGATTCTTATAAAGTTTAGTAATTATAAGTGGTACTTTAATTAGTTCCCTGATTTACTTTAAGTTACTTCTTAATTCTCTTTTTTTTTAAATGCGTATTAAATAATATTTATACATATTTGTTCCTTAGTTTATTTAAAACATTAACCCCATATAATATAGTAGATAAAATGTAGGATAATTAAATTCCTTAATTTATATAAGTTCCTACTTAAGTAAGTAAATATACATACACGTAAATAATTTCATTTCTCTTAAAAGCTAATACAAACATTATAAACTTACTGTTATAAAATTTTAATTTAGCTCCCTTTATTTTTCCCAGCTCCAAAGTTAATTAACAAACCTTACTTTAATTTTTGATTACATTAAAAACTTTATATTATAGGTTATTCTTATGAAAAACTCATAAACACAATTTTTAAAACCCTTTACCGTTGCCCAAAAATTCCCAAATTTAATATACAGTAACTATAACTTTAGACATATTATAAAATTTTTATTTCATAAAAATATCTTTTTAATTTAGCCAAATAATTCCAGAAAACCCGTAACTTGTAAAAATCATAACTTATGTTTAAAAACTCAAAACCTTAATAATTTACATCAAAATAAACTACATAAAATAAGGAATCTATGGTTAAAATTTCAAGTCAAAATACATTCGGGAAGATATTTAAATTAATTAACAAGTTAGGGTTTATTCCTGGAAACAATATAAAAACTTATACTTTAAAATCGTATGTTTTAATCGTGGCCGTCCATCTTATTAACTGAGATCGGACGGCTCCTGAGCACCGAGTTCATCAGCGACCTCTGTTACCAAACCGAGTACTAATTCGACGATTCCTCACAATCTACAGAACGAAATCACGCGATTCTTGTTCTATGGATTCGTAATACAATTTCGGTTCCAATGATGTTGATTTCCCCAATTTTAATCCAGAGTTCACCCAGTTTCGTATTCAATTCGAACGTTAGGGTTTAAACTAGCTACAGAGTACGATCCGGAATTAATTCGCCAAATTCTCCTAATCTAGAGCGTAATTGACACAATTGAAACATGGGTTAGGTCGGAATTTTACTATTACGAACTACATTTCGGAGCAATTGATCGGAAACTCACCGGAAAAGTGCCCGAATCGAAGCGATTCGAAATTGTTTTTTGAAAAACTCGAACTTCCGACCAGTTCGTGAAGCAAACCTTCGAGGATCTCTCTGTTTGGTATTATTTATGTGCTGAAAAATCAGGAACTTTGAGCGGCTATAACTTCCACACCGGTTATGAATCAGGCTGGAAATCGGATTGAAACTGGAAACTGGGTTACGAACTCGAAAGTTGACAACTTTGGATCAACTTTCCCGTCGATGTAGAAGGAGTTAGGGCTTGTATGAGTTATGATTGTAAAGAGGGAATTAAGGAGAAGAGAGTGGTGAAGACGGCACTGGAAAATTCGAAGTAACGAGAGAGATATAGCCGTCACAAGTTAGGTCAAAATCGGGTGGTTGTTAGAGAAAAACTAGGAGAAGAATCGACTAAGTGTGGGGCGCACGAGAGGCTGACACGTGGCAGTTTATGAAATTTTGGCTCTAAACTTCAAACTAGCATAACTTTGGCTAGGATGATCCGTTTTTGACGTTCTTTTTATCGATCTTCATGGTTTTTCATAACCTATTTTTTGGTATAGGTTTCATGGCCTGGTTTGACCATTCTCAAAAAGTCAACTCTAGCAAGGCTTAATAAGCTTAAGGTTTCTAGAATTTTATATTGACTTATATTTCAAAACAATGTTCCAACACTTCCTAAAATCTTTATAATATATTGGAGTGTTTAATAATTTTCCAAGATTTATTGACTTATAAATCTTATTATTAAATTCATAATACTATATAATAATGTATAATAATTAGGGTTAAATAGGAGAAAACCCTAAATAAATTTCATAATTCCATATAATAATTCAATATTCATAATTACATATAATAATTTAATTTTTAATAAAAGAAATCCCCTAAATTAATTTAAATTAATTTAGGGGTATTTCAGCATATCCCCCTTAAAGAAACTTCGCCTCGAAGTTTAACAATCAACTATAGGCACTCACACCGCTTCGGGTGTGCTGAGACAATAATAACTTCAATGATATTCCATACCATTCCAATCTTTATCTCCATTTCAACATTCCACTCAAGGGTACCGAAATCAAAGTACCAAAACCATAACAACGTGAATCAAAGTATAAACTGAAACAAAACACAACACAAACGTGACAAAGTACTGTGCCACAACGAAAAACTACGTACGTACATACACCTCTCATTACTAACAATGCAACGAGGCATAATCCGGATGAGATAACGAAGGAGGAGTATGCCAGCATATCCCCCTTAAAAGAGCTAAGGTACGCCCTCGTACCGCCACTAACGTGAATCATCTCAGGATAGCAGAGTATCATGCAAACAGATGTGGGTACTTAACTCTCATGGAGTCCTCGGTCTCCCAAGTAGCTTCCTCGACCCCATGATGTTCCCAAAGAACCTTCACTAGCTTTACTGATCTTCCCCTCGTTTCTCGGACCTTCGTGTCCAAGATCTGTATAGGAGTCTCCTCATACCTCAGTGTAGGCTCAATCTCTAACCTCTCTGGCTGCAGTACGTGAGAAGGGTCAGGCATATACTTCTTCAGCTGTGATACGTGAAACACATCGTGCACCTTCCCCAACTCCGCTGGTAGCTCGAGTCTGTAAGCAACTGGGCCCACTCGCTCCGTAATCCTGTACGGGCCAACATACTTAGGGCTCAGCTTCCCCTCATCCCGAATCTGAATATCCCTCTCATCGGGGACACTCGTAAGAAGACCATGTCTCCCAACTGAAACTCGAGCTCTCTGATACGCTGATCCCCATAAGACTTCTGTCTGGACTGAGCTGCCCTCATGTGCTGCTGAATAACCCTAACGTCATCCTGCAGTGTCTGAATATACTCAGGCCCAATCAAGACCGCCTCAGCAGGGTCACTCCATGATAAGGGAGTCCGGCACGGCCTGCCATATAGAGCCTGAAATGGTGCCATGCCGATAGACGCGTGGTAAGAGTTATTATAGGAGAACTCTACCAGGTGTAGACGCTCTACCCAACTCCCCTGATAATCCAGAGCGACTGCTCGCAACATATCCTCCAATGTCTGAATAGTCCGCTCAGTCTGCCCATCAGTCTGGGTGAAAAGCTGTGCTAAGGCGTAGCTGAGTCCCAAATGCCTCCTGTACCTGACGCCAATATCGACTGAGGAAACGAGTGTCACGATCAGAGACGATCGTCTTCGGTACCCCATGGTACCGGATATGCTCTGTGGTAAACACCTCAGCCAGTTTGGGCACCTTCCATGTGTCCTTGATAGGTATGAACCTAGCTGTCTTGGTCAACCTATCGACTATAACCCAAATGGCGTTCAGTCCACCTCTAGCTGGAGGGAGACCGACCACAAAATCCATGCTGATGTCGTCAAACTTCCAGCACGGTACGGAAGTGACTGAATCTGGCCGCCTGGTCGACGATGCTCAAACTTCACTTTCTGACAAGTGAGGCATCGAGAGACAAAATCAGCTACATCCCTCTTCATCCCACTCCACCAGAATAATTGCTTCAAGTCCTTGTACATCTTGGTGGCTCCAGGGTGTACTGATAATGTCGAGGAATGAGCCTCTGAAAGAATCCTGGTCTGAAGCTCTGTCGCATCCTGAGGAACGCAGAGTCTGCCTCTGACTCGAAGGTGTCCCTCGCTGTCCAGCTCATAGTCGTACTTCAGACCGTCAGTCAACCCGTCTGCTAACTTCTGTCTGATGCCCTGTAATAAACGTCACTGTCCTGGGCTGCATACACCTCCTCAGCTATCGTGGTCGTCTCTAATAGGGCGAGTAGTGAATAAGCTCGTCTGCTCAGAGCGTCTGCCACGACATTTCCCTTCCCTTCTGTGTACTGGAGGTTGATGTCATAATCGGCCAGTAGCTCAACCCATCGTCGCTGTCTCAAATTGAGCTCCTTCTGGGTCCAGATGTACTTCAGACTCTTATGGTCTGTCATAATCCGGACTGTGGCTCCATACAAGTAATGCCGCCAGATCTTCAAGGCGAAGACTATGGCGAGGAGCTCAAGGTCGTGGGTGGGGTAGTTTTCCTCATGCTTCTTCAGCTGTCTAGAAGCATACGCTACTACTCGGCCATGCTGCATCAGTACTCCACCAATTCCTCTGCCTGAAGCATCGCAATATACCTCGTACCCCTCATTCCCCTCGGATATCAATACTGGAGCTGTGGTCAAGGCGTCCTTCAGCGCCTTGAAGGAGACCTCACAAGCCTCTGTCCATACAAAAGGGCTGTCCTTCTTCATCAAGGAGGTCAAGGGCTTGGCTAGCCTGGAGAAGTCCTTCACAAAGCGTCTATAGTAGCCAGCCAACCCAAGGAAACTCCTAACCTCTGTCACGGTGCGAGGTCTATGCCAGCTCTGCACTGCCTCGATCTTAGCTGGGTCTACAGAAACTCCCTCAGCTGAGATCACGTGTCCAAGAAATGACACCTTGTCCAGCCAAAATTCACACTTGCTGAACTTGGCATATAACTGTTTCTCCCTCAGCGTCTCCAAGACTGTCCTCAAATGCTGCTCATGTTCCTCCTTGCTCTTAGAGAAGACTAGAATGTCGTCTATGAATACGACTACCGACTTATCTAGCTGGGTTGGAAGACCCTCTGCATCAAGTCCATAAATCTCGCTGGTGCATTGGTCAGTCCAAACGGCATCACTGTGAACTCATAGTGGCCGTATCTGGTCCGGAAGGCTGTCTTCTCAATGTCTGGCTCAGCTACAGCTATCTGGTGATACCCGGATCGCAGATCAATCTTAGAGAACACCCTTGCTCCCCTCAGCTGGTCGAACAAGTCATCGATCCTGGGCAGTGGGTACTTGTTCTTGATCGTGACATTGTTCAACTCTCTATAGTCAATGCAGAGTCTCATGCTCCCGTCCTTCTTCTTGACAAACAGCACAGGAGCGCCCCAAGGTGAGACACTGGGTCTAATGAAACCCTTATCCAGTAGCTCCTGCAACTGCTTCTTAACTCGACCATCTCAGCAGGGCCCATCCGGTAGGGAGCCTTAGCAATCGGTCCCGTACCAGGTATGAGGTCAATGTTGAATTCGACCTCTCTCAGCGGTGGTAGTCCAGGTAGCTCCTCTGGAAAAACGTCGGGGTACTCCGACACAATGGGAACATTGCTCTGAACTTCGGATCCGTCCTCAGATCCTGGGCATAACAGTAGTAAGCAGTCGCGCCCTTGGATACTTCCTTCATCAGGGATAGAGCCGATACAACCTTCACAGTCGGCTGCTTAGGCTGCATTCGGTACGACACTGTGGTCCCTGTAGCTGACTTCAGGAGGAGACGGTGCTCTGCACAATGTAGTCTGCCTCGATACCGCTGTAGCGTGTCCATGCCCACAATAATGTCAAATCCCATGCCAGGGAAGACAATGGCATCCAGAAGGAAGTCCGCTCCCTTGATGTGTATGCTCAGATTCTTGCACTGCTTACTACACTTGATCCGTTCTTGGATGGCAGCAAGACTGAGCAGTCATGGATATCCTCGGTCGGGGCATTTATCTTATCATGAAACGCTTGTGATATGAAGGAGTGGGAGGCACCAGAATCAAACAGGACGGTGGCCTCCACTCCATTAACTTGGAACGTTCCTGAAATTGTAGAATAAGTTTTAAGATTTTGGGTAAACGTTCCAAGGTAATTACTCAGGGTTAACGTTTATACCTGTGATGACCATTCCATTGCTCTTTGCTTGAGCCTGGTTCAACACATTCAGCCTGATCTCAAAATTTCCAGCGCCTACATGAAGAAATAATTCTTAGTATTTCCATTCTTATTGCAAGCTTCATGAGCAGTTTTAATGATTACAAAGCTGAAATTGTAAAGTACAAAGCTAGATCTGTCTAAAGGTCAGGTTTAATCTGCCAGGTTTCAGGTGAGTCTGGTTAATAACGGATGTGGGGGCTGTGTTGGGCTTGATTCTCTTCACTCCATGGTAGATGAGTCTAGCTGCCCCACCAAAGATCAGTACATCACCTGACTTCAGGAGGATCTTGGTGGAAAGGTCCATCCTCTTCTGGTCACCAAATAGGAACTCCGCGTCGTCTCCAAGTGATATGGAAACCACTGGAACTCCTTTGGTGATGGATTCTAGGGATTCATCCTTATCTTGATGCAACCCTAGCTTACCTTCTTTCCATAAAAATTGATGATGCAGACGTCTGAGGTTAGGTCTGGGACGGGCTCATCCTCCAATTCTTGTGCTGCCTTAACTGCAGCTCTAATGATGGTCTGCAGTTCCTCCGGGATTGGTGGCACCTCCACTTCTTCATAGGTCTTGGTGGTGTGGTTCCACTTCTTACCTAGGCACATGATCTTCACCTTCATGGTCGAACCGTTCTTGAAGGTAGGGGTGTAAAATTTTCCTTCCTTCACACCTAACTCCCTGATCTTGAGGATCAATGCATACTGGACTGCCGGGGTCAGGTACTCTCGTAGTAAGATCATCCCGGGTCTCAAGACCTCACACTTCTCTGGTGGGTGTGGTTTGGCTTCAAAAGGGATATTGGGTGTGGTATAGGGCAAAATAGGAAAGCAAATATCGAAAGCTGAGGAACAATTGTCATTAAATAAATAAGTCATGGTTCACAAATGGAATTGAAAGGTTCGTAACGAAATAAAATGAAGGGTTATAGTTCATCCCTTTTTACATTGACAACGAAAAGGAAAACTAGTCAATGAAATGTAAAGAAAGTAAAAGTCTAAGCCTCTTCGTGAGGGTAATAGTCCTCACCAGGTGGGCTCGGGTCATCACTGGCTGCCTCGACACGGTCTACCAGGTTGAGGATCGGTGCCTTGCCCGGCCTCTGGGGATAGTTCTGTCCCGGCCTCTGTGGATAGTTCTGTCCCGGCCTCTGTGGATGACTCTGGGCAGGGCGACCGGTAGATGGTCCAGCACCTCCCGTACTACCTCTACCTCCTCCAGTAGTAGTAGCAACTGGGGCTCTAGCAGTGGTCCCGGTGGTGGGTTTGTAGTTCCAAGAATCCGGGTTCTTGTGGCATTCGAATGATCTGTGCCCCTTCCTGCCGCAGTGGTGGCATTCCACCAGGTTGCCCTTACAATCCTTGCCCGGGTGGTCCTTCTTGCACCATTTGCAGAAGAACTTTCTCGCAAGTTGGTTCCCTGTTTCAGTCTCAAGGTTAGTAATTGATAACAAGATGTAATCACTTTAGGGTTTTGATTTATCTCACCCTGAAATGGCTGAGAGCGGAGTGGCTCAGCATTAGTATAGGAGGGGACCATAGCCTTCTCATCCCTCCCCTTGTAAAACTTTCCCTTCCTCTCGTAGTTCTGGGAAAAGTTTTCTCCATTTCCTCTTTCTCCATTCCCCTTCCTCTTGCCTAGCACAGAGTCCTGGTAGGCAATGGTCGTCTCACAGTCATTCGCATCCTCCGCTAACTCCTGTGGTGACAATATATGTTAGTGGAGAAACCTTTGTGTACCAGAAATTTTTAAATCACATTCCATACCTGTAGGGTCATCCCTCTAGTGGACCCGATCATAGTCATGATCTTGAAGTTTAGGCCGGTATGGAATTTGTCCACCAGATATCTTGGAGCGTAAGCTCCCTCTCCAATAACAGCAAGTAATTCCACGAACTTGTTGTGGTACTCAGCAACAGAAAGACTCCCTTGCTTCAACTGCTCGAACTCGCTCCTCATCCTCTTCTGTAGATAGGATGGATAGAATTTAGCTCTCAGGGCCACCAGAAATGCCTGGAAGTCGAAGTTCGCCTGGGCCGTCAGCTCGGCTCTAGCGGTCTGCCACCATCGGTGCGCGGGTCCCTGAAGAAAGTAGGCCGCTATGTCCACCTGACGGTTCACTGGAACATGCAGAGAGGTGAAGGCCTTCTGCATCTCGTCTATATACTTCTCCAACGTCCTCGGTTCTGGCTGGCCTTCATAGATGGGAGGACGAAGGTCGTTAACCGCCTTCAGCCAGTTGAACTCCCGGGGACCATTCGGTGGTGGTGGTGGGCTGTGGAATCTGGGCCTGCTGCTGGGCCAATGCAGCTGTCACGATCTGTGCTATAACCTCCGGGGTGACAGCGTCTGGTCCAAAGCCTCCAGAGGGACCAGCTCCTCCTCTTCCTCCTCTTCGAGACATCTAGCTGGTATGACGGTTGTTGTTACTCAGAGGCGTATTGTAAAGTCCAGCTATCTATGTATTAACATTTATAACGTCCTAAGGACGGTTCGTATGTACATGAGGTACATAAGTAATAAGTATGGGGTAGGGTCACGCGCCTTTCTGGAGTTCTCACTTCCCAATTCTACCCCAGTTCCCCAGTTTTAAGTGCACCTATAATCTAAGTATTTCACTCGGCTTGTTTTCTCGGGTTCAGAGCGTAACTACGCTCTGATACCAATTTCTGTAACGCCCCTATTTAACATATTTATAGCGGAAATAAAATACTAAAGACGTACAGATCATCGGGTTCCAAACACCCGGTACCAACCTCACCAAAACACAACTTAATGATTACAAAAGTCACGGCCTGAACCACGAGAAAACTTAAACAAAACAAGCAGTAATAAAACGTATAAACTCTCCAAGCCTAATCCCATCCCAATCACTCTTTCTCTTCGTGGCCACCTGTAAGATAACACGTACCTGCAAGATAAAACCAAGCAGCCCACCCGGAAGGGGCGGGTCAGTTCCCTGGAATGGAACTGGTACGATCCTCCAAAAACAACTTAAAATATAGTTCTTAAATAAACAATAACTTGAAAACAAACACTTAAAAACTCAGAGAAATAAAGCGTTTCACAATCACCAAATCAAGATACTAAGATAAGAATAAAGTTTAATAACTGAGAAATAAAGTTAGTGGAACAAAATCACATCAGGTTAGTGAACACCATTTCCTTAGTTAAACCCAATTCCCGTTAGGAGTAGAAAACTCAGATAGTCACAAAGGACTAGGAATGATGAAATAGATCCAAGAATCAAGAACTCAAGAGTGGAATAGTTTAACTGGGAGAGATGGCCCCCACCGCCAATATCAATGTCCATATGGACGAGGGATATACAGCCCCCGCTGTCATAATTTCAATGTCCTAGGGACGAGGGATATACAGCCCCCTGCTGTCATAATTCAATGTCCTAGTGGACGAGGGATATACAGCCCCTGCTGTCAAATATCAATGCCCCTATGGCGAGGGATATACAGCCCCTGCTGTCTAATTTCAATGTCCTAGTGGAGGGGATATACAGCCCCTGCTGTCAAATATCAATGCCCCTATGGGCGAGGAGATATACAGCCCCCTGCTGTTACCATTAAAGACGCGCGCACGTCGAAAGAAAGATTTCCAAGAATGACCTTTTCCAAATTCCCACTAGACACCAACTACCCAGAGCAATACCAAAACACTCAGTCCTACAGAGTGCAGAAGCGTAAACCCTAAGCAGTCAATGTCTAACGGGACACCAAATAGAAAGAACCAGTACCCATGTAAATTTCATGCTCAAGGCTCAGTTAGTCACACAAGCTGAGTTAGTCACACAACCAATTTTTTTTTAGAAATTCCTCTTAAAGTCAGTTAGCGTTTTCCAAAACATCCACAAGTCAATCATCAAAAATATCGGAGTACGAGAAATCGTACCTGGTACGTGAAGCACAATAACTAACTCGTAAAAGTGATTCCCCAACAGTAACCTATAATTAAGGTGTTCCAAACGTCGATTAGTTAAAGACTTACAAACTAAACAACCTTCTTCACTTACTGATTAATAGTTCTAGGTTTACCATTATTCTTTTACAAAGGTTTGGGCTCGACTTGTTAACTAAATCCTTTGTTAGGCCCACCTCGTTTAGTTTGGAATGATTTAGAATTTATTCCTGAGAGTGGCCCAAACTCTCTTTGGATTGTTAAAGTGGGCTTTTGGATTCATAGACCTGGGCTTAATGGGTTAGCCCAAGACCGGGTTAAGTTATGTTGTAACAAAAACTCTTAAATTAATAGTGATTATTTAATCACTCACTGACTAAAACCTAAGGTTTAAGATATATATATAACCTACTTATTATAACTGTCACCAGGATTATTACTTCCCTCAACCATATTAATGTATTTATATACATATATATTATATATATATATATATATATATATCTTATGTATTAAAATTTATCCATAGCATTTAGGACATTTTACTGTATTTATTAATGTTCAATAACTTCTAGGCTTAACACAACTGACTTAAAGTTTATAACATAATGTGTTTCCTTGATTTATTTAATATATATAAGTATACCCGTATTAGAAATTACCAAGACGTTTCCCTATGTAATTCACCATATTTAAACTATCTTATTAATACAACCTTAAACTGTATTCTAAGTATATTTCATAAAGTATTTCTTTTACCATATCTTAAGGTTCTAGATTCTTATAAAGTTTAGTAATTATAAGTGGTACTTTAATTAGTTCCCTGATTTACTTTAAGTTACTTCTTAATTCCTCTTTTTTTTTTTAAATGCGTATTAAATAATATTTATACATATTTGTTCCTTAGTTTATTTAAAACATTAACCCCCATATAATATAGTAGATAAAATGTAGGATAATTAAATTCCTTAATTTATATAAGTTCCTACTTAAGTAAGTAAATATACATACACGTAAATAATTTCATTTCTCTTAAAAGCTAATACAAACATTTATAAACTTACTGTTATAAAATTTTAATTTAGCTCCCTTTATTTTTCCAGCTCCAAAGTTAATTAACAAACCTTACTTTAATTTTTGATTACATTAAAAACTTTATATTATAGGTTATTCTTATGAAAAACTCATAAACACAATTTTTAAAACCCTTTACCGTTGCCCAAAAATTCCCAAATTTAATATACAGTAACTATAACATTTTAGACATATTATAAAATTTTTATTTCATAAAAATATCTTTTTAATTTAGCCAAATAATTCCAGAAAACCCGTAACTTGTAAAAATCATAACTTATGTTTAAAAACTCCAAAACCTTAATAATTTACATCAAAATAAACTACATAAAATAAGGAATCTATGGTTAAAATTTCAAGTCAAAATACATTCGGGAAGATATTTAAATTAATTAAACAAGTTAGGGTTTATTCCTGGAAACAATATAAAAACTTATACTTTAAAATCGTATGTTTTAATCGTGGCCGTCCATCTTTATTAACTGAGATCGAACGGCTCCTGAGCACCGAGTTCATCAGCGACCTCTGTTACCAAACCGAGTACTAATTCGACGATTCCTCACAATCTACAGAACGAAATCACGCGATTCTTGTTCCTATGGATTCGTAATACAATTTCGGTTCCAATGATGTTGATTTCCCCAATTTTAATCCAGAGTTCACCCAGTTTCGTATTCAATTCGAACGTTAGGGTTTAAACTAGCTAAGAGTACGATCCGGATATTAATTCGCCAAATTCTCCTAATCTAGAGCGTAATTGACACAATTGAAACATGGGTTAGGTCGGAAATACTATTACGAACTACATTATCGGAGCAATTGATCGGAAAAACTCACCGGAATTGCCCGAATCGAAGCGATTCGAAATCGTTTTCTGGAAAAACTCGAACTTCCGACCAGTTCGTGAAGCAAACTTCGAGGATCTCTCTGTTTCGGTATGATTTTATGTGCTGAAAAATCAGGAACTTTGAGCGGCTATAACTTCCAACCGGTTATGAATCAGGCTGAAATCGGAGAAACTGGAAACTGGGTTACGAACTCGAAAGTTGACAACTTTGGATCAACTTTCCCGTCGATGTAGAAGGAGTTAGGGCTTGTATGAGTTATGATTGTAAAGAGGGAATTAAGGAGAAGAGAGTGGTGAAGACGGCACTGGAAAATTCGAAGTAACGAGAGAGATATAGCCGTCACAAGTTAGGTCAAAATCGGGTGGTTGTTAGAGAAAAACTAGGAGATAGAACCGACTAAGTGTTGGGGCGCACGAGAGGCTGACACGTGGCAGTTTATGAAATTTTGGCTCTAAACTTCAAACTAGCATAACTTTGGCTAGGATGATCCGTTTTTGACGTTCTTTTTATCGATCTTCATGGTTTTTCATAACCTATTTTTTGGTATAGGTTTCATGGCCTGGTTTGACCATTCTCAAAAAGTCAACTCTAGCAAGGCTTAATAAGCTTTAAGTTTTCTAGAATTTTATATTGACTCTTATATTTCCAAACAATGTTCCAACACTTCCTAAAATCTTTATAATATATTTGGAGTGTTTGATAATTTTCCCAAGATTTATTGACTTATAAATCTTATTATTAAATTCATAATACTATATAATAATGTATAATAATTAGGGTTAAATAGGAGAAAACCCCTAAATAAATTTCATATTTCCATATAATAATTCAATATTCATAATTACATATAATAATTTAAGTTTTAATAAAAGAAATCCCCTAAATTAATTTAAATTAATTTAGGGGTATTTCAGCAAGCAATTTAATAAACTCATGACATTATTAAAAGGCGAAAGATAGCTTTAATCGTAACAACTGTATTTAAATAAAAACCAGTAAAAATATTGCATAATTAATACAAACACATAATAACCATTCCCAGAGTATAAATATTCTAGCCTAACATATTAATAGATAAACAGAAACAAGAGTAGTAGAAATCATCTGTAGTCACTCCTGCATTCGTTCTGCTATTTGTATACGTAGGACTAGAGGTGGATATGGTGGAATGAAAATAAATAAAATGGAGAAGACGGGAGAAGAGAAATGAGATGGACGATGGTAGTCTGTGGTATGTGGTATTGGGTGGTGGATGTGTCTTTGAAAGCAGAAGGTACGTGTGTTATATAGAGGAAAGGAAGAGGCAGCAGATAGGTAACACCGCGTGAGGAATTGATTGAGGCGGCAGAAAGAGCTGGATCACGCGTGAAAGGATTTTGCATGTGGATTGCTCATTGATTGCTCATTAATTGCAGGGGACAGAGCTCACGCGTGAGGGAATTAAGGTAGGCGGTGCGGAGTAGATGGATATGGCAGAATCAAGTTACAGAGAGTCGGCGAAGAAGAAAACTGTCACGTTAATTCTCGACATTTACACACGTCCGCTTTGTTGTCCGCTTCATTCCATGTGGACACCTCTAGCTAATATTACTCTTGTCCGCCTTATATGGGGCGGTTCTCCATGCGGTCTCCTCTCCTCTTGTCCGCATTAATTCATGCGGTTGCTCATGCGGTTGTGACTCTCTTGTCCGCCTAAGCGTCCGCCCAAATCCATGCGGTTGCATGTGTGGACACGAGTTATTTCTTCTACGAACTTTGACCGGCTCTAGATTCTTCGTTTGGACTCCGTTTTCTGAGCCGTTTGCGTCTATGTGTTCGTCTCTTCGTCTACTCTACTCCCAGCTTGGTTTTCCTCATGTTAAACCAATAAATTTGTGAGATAAACAATAAAACATAAACTAGAGGAAAACTAACCGAAGTGGAGAAATGAGCAAGAAAAGTGTTAATATAATATATGAAATACACCTATAAAACATGCTCATTTGGACACTTATCAGGTGCTCTCGCAGACAGGTGCCCGATTGGTTGGGCACATGTCGTGTACTGAGTGCGCTTGCAACCTTGCGTGCTAAGCCACTCATGACTTAAGTGCGTTTGCAACCTTGCGTGCTAAGCCACTTATTCACCTGTTCATCTTAATGATAAGCTTGACAAAACATGTTAGATAAACACCACAAGTTTGCTATCATCAAAACTAAAGGTCCTTGACTTAACAGTTTTTAATTAAGAACTTTGAAGAAAGAATTTGCACTGAATCCACTCGTGGACTTTCTTTGTTTTCCTTACTAACATAGAGGGTGGACTCAACTAATGGAAGCCACGGTTCCGGTTACGTTCGACTCAGGTTCCAGTTCCGGAACAAGTGTATTCAGGTTCAAAACCACTGAGGGGCGGTTCCAATACATTTCCAGTTTCGAAGGGTGTATTCGGCTTTGGATTTGCTCAAAAATTGGTTTCGACCGTTTCCTTACCAGTTTCGGTATTCCGATGTTCCGGTTCCAGTTCATCTAGATTCAGTTCCAAATTTGTATTTAAAAAAAAATTGCATTTTTTTTATTTTCTTAATTTTGTCAAATGTTTTTGAATTTTTCAACATATTTTTACTTTCCATACGGCGAGGCAAGAATTAACAATAGTTTTAAACCGATTCTAGGGCGGTTCCCCCGGTTCCGGTTCGGGTTTCATTCTTTGTATTCATTCTACACCATTTGTCCGGATCTGGTTCCCGTCGGATCTGGTCCCGTTTCTAACCAGTTCCACGGCTACGGTTCTAGGTCGGTTCCGAATCAGTCAGAATCTCAAAATGTGTACTCGAGTTCACTTCGGTAACATTCGGTTCCATTCGGAACCGGTTCTGGGTCCAATAGATTCCTGTTCGGCCTATCGATTTCAGTTCTATTTAGTCACATTGGCCACCTTTAGATTCAACCCTGTTATAGATGTTGTCTTCCCTAGCCTCATAATCAATCCAAATTTTCCTGAACTTTATATGATTTGTTGAATGGTTTTTTTAGCGTGTCCTTTTTGTTGTCTGAAACTACGCAAGCGCTCCTGATGCGTCCCTGTAACACCCCTAATACGCACATGATACTAATGGAATCGCAGCGGAATTAAATAACTAAACAGTAACTAACGCTTCGGTGCTACTACACGTCGTCAACCACCCACGTGGTTGACAAGGCAGAATAAATACAAGTGTACCGGTCTGATGATCAGACTCCCGAGCATAAAACTAAACCATAATTACATCATATACAATACCGAGTGTTTACATGTCCATCACTGTATCACATCACTGTTATCTGTCACAACCAAATATACATTACGCCACGGGAGCACAGGCGCATCCCGGGCCAACATCCAAAAGTATACAAAGTAAACCTGCATCCTAGGATCAAGCCACTCCGCTTCTTCGATCCTCATCCTGCAGTATAAGAAATATGGATCCCCCGAGGGGGTCAGCAACCCTTGGCTGGTGTGGCTAACGCGCAGCCCATCGGCTACCGGGATACGCGCAACTAATTGTCATGATAACATGGCATTCATTTATATACATAACATAACATAACATAACATAACATGTGGCATAGCAACAATAGTGCACAGCACAACAAACACATACACAGTGGATCTTCGATCCACAATAACAAACCACAAGGGTCAAATAACACAAGAGCCTAGAGAGTGATTCACTCTCATGTTAAGCTCGTTAAACACACTCATTACCGTTCTGTTAGACGAACGAGTAACTTAAGTCACAGATGGTTCGGATTTAGTGACCCGAACACACCACACAAACACAGGTTCCCACTAAACCGATCATAAGTCAGAATAGGTAAGCTTTGGAAGAAGCTAGCGGGAGATCGAACGCCAAATTAAGGAGAACAATCTTAACAACATAAGAGTCGAATCTGATTCAGATATCTACTCTTAACTTACATGCATGACCGGACAACCGGATTCCTCACTTCCCAGTTAACACTTGTTAGAAGTTTGTAGTGGAACTTAACAACCAATGCACAATAGGTGGTAAGTCATGTTAGACACTCACAAGGGAAATGAGTCACAACATCACATCACAATAATATGAACAACTGTAAACTCTTTACATGTTTAAATCTTATAACGTCGTAAACACAGAAAAAACATACAACACACAAGCCGGTGTAAACCGGTAGACAACAGACTGCAAGAAAACCATACCTTGGTCCTTGCCTCGTTTCGTTTCCACCTTGCGAGAATCCTAAACACATTAGTACGTCGGTAATTTACGCACTATTCCATTATTAACATTATCTACTCGACATTACTAGTTTATTTTCATTTTACACTTGTTACAACTTTTCATCCTTTTAATTGCCTTTAAAACCCACCTAACATGTCTCACATAACCTTATAATATCATTACTAACCAACTACCATTCTTAGATAACAATTCCTATCTTAAAACAATAATTTTTGGTCCATACAGTGGCCTGTCCGAACTTGTGTCCGAACCTCCAAGTTCGGACGCAAGCCGTGACTTTAGACAGAAAATAGACACACGTCCGAACTTATGTCCGGACTTCGGAAGTTCGGACGTGAGCCGAGGAAAATCTAGACAGAAATCCGTGCGTCCGAACATGTGTCCGGACTTCCCAAGTTCGGACACAGTTCGAGGATAATCCTAAGGAAGAATGGGTACATCCGAACTAGTGTCCGGACTCCCAAGTTCGGACACTGCTCGCGAGTGAAAATTCCTTTACCCAACAGAGCCTGTCCGAACTTCCACATCCGGACGGAAGTTCGGACAAGGCATTATACTCAAATTTCTAAGCTTTTAAACACTTAACCAAATTCCCCAAAGCCTCCAACACTTATAGTATCTTCTCCTTAAGTTTCTAAGTGGTATTCCTTGCCTATTCTAATCATTATACCAAGATATTTCTTCCACACAACATCATTACTTAAACATCTTATCTTACAAACTAAAACTCCTTATGTCATCCTTGAAATCCATTTTCCTAAGCTTACATTTTCTCCTTATTTTACCAAAGTTTGCCTAAGTCTGTACCTAAGTCCAAAATGACTTTGGTACACACTAAAACCTCAAGATCATGCCTAAGTCTTTCTCACATCTTAAATCACCTTAATGCATGTTTCTTTCACAAGGAAAACACTTAACCATTCTAAATACTCCTTAACTCATCAATCTCCTTTTTAAACTCCTAGAACTTCACATTTATTACCTAAATTTCGACATAGGTTCTCCTAGCACATTACTAAACAAAACACATTTTTTTACCAACAAACAACCAAGAACACTAAAAATCCATCAAGCACTTATTAAACACAAAACTCCACTCATAAAGCACTACATCACAATATAGTGCATCATTAAATTGCATGGCACTTACGCCCTTAAATGACATGGCTTTAGGCCCTTAAGATGCATAAATCATAAACACTGAATTTCCACAATATATTTGCCTTTAACCTGCAAATACACTCAACAACACATATGCCTTTTACTAAGCTCTTGAGAGCACTTTACTAAGTCATTCACCATTTGCTCTTTAGGTAGTTTTAACAAGCATTATAAGCTCATTTCTCCTAAGGCATTAAACAACATTAGGTTAGTAGATTTACCTCTTTTCCAAACAACTTCTTTCTTGTTTCCTTTAAAAACGGTAGGGTATTTGATTTTTTGACAAGTTCTAAACAATATACAAACATTATAATGAGTATTCAAGCTATAAGCTCCATCTCATTGTAAACCCTAATTTTACATTGTTTCAAAAACATTAATGTAGTTGTTTTACCTTGCTCTTTGAAGAGAGTTTGAATATCTAGCAAGAGAGGACTCCACCTAGTCCATGAAGAGTTGGAATGAAGCTAGAACAAGGTCACACAAAGAGCTCCTTCAATATGTATTTTCGGTTACCACAAAAACATGAAGGAAATGAAGTTTTTATTTGAGATTCCTTACCTAGAAGCAAAGGAGAGTAACAATATGTAAAAATACAAGCTCGAGCTCCTTCAATGGAGGAACTCCATGGCACCGAAATGGTGGTCTTGGAATTTTAAGAAGATAGGAATGAGGAGCTTGATGAGAGGAAGAGAGAGATTGGTGGTGTTTGTTTTTGATTTGAACAAGTGAGCAAGATTTTACAAGAGATCAAAGAGGAGTTTTAATGGAGGTGGTGTGGTATTACCGTGGAAGAGAAGGAAGAAGAGGGGTGTGGAGCCGTGTGAACAAGGAAGGAAATGAGAGAATGAGATAGAATTTGCTTTTGAAGATATTTATACTTTATAAAGTAAAAAGTAGTTTATTTACTTATCATTACTTACTTAATACATTAATAAGAGAGTGGTGAGTCACCACACTTAAGAAAACCGGCCCCCATTTATACTTAGGGGTAATATAGTCTTTATTTGTCAATTTAATCACTTATACAAACATATGTTACAAAATAGCTTATAAAAATCACTATTCATGAAAAAAAGGCACATAGAAGTGAAATTTTTGATTTCCCATTGATATAGACACCCAAATGTGATATTATATAGTACACATATATATTTAAGAGTAATGATGGACATCTAGCCACTCAAAACTCATTTACAAGACAATTTTTCAAAAATGTGCTTTAAGACTCCTTAAAGCACATTTTGTGTTTAAACTTGTTTTCAAGCTTGGTTTTCTTTGGTAATTGGTTTAATATGTTCATTAGTGTATAAATGAGGTCTTGGTAAGTTCATTAGGTCTTAACCAAGTTTATCCCAAGCTTAGAGCACATTTTGGCTCTTATAAACTTTAAAGCACATTTTGTGTTTTCTTTTGTTTAAATTTGTTTACTAATGTTTCTAAGACACTTTTTAGTCTTAATACACCATATTTATGTGTTTATACAATATATTAAGGTTTGGGGTATTTCACGACATGTCGTGGACGTATCATGGACTCTAATAAAACTTGATAGACGAGAGGCAACAATTAAACTGGAAAACTAATTTGATTGAGAATTTACACACATGAAATTCACTCAACCTCCCTTGCCCCACACAAGGACTCTCGGGACAGTTTTGACTTTACCCTAAAGTCGTTAACCCTCTCCTGACTATCGGCCTACAGTTCCCCAACCGTTCCTTGACCTGTCGTCCTATCAAATACCCAATGTATTGATACTCAACCCAATCCTCACTAGCTCACCAACTCTCTAGCACTTACACACACGCCTAAGTCTGATCCACACTTGCCCAGATTATCTCTATCTTTTCTCTCGTATAGGGCTTGTCTTACAAGGAACATTAATGCACCTATTTATACAACTTAGTTAAGATGCCAACTAATAACCTAGGAGTTTTAGACTCTAAGAGTAGAATACTTATTCTTCTACCAATATAATATCTGCACCCTACTGCAGACTTTCGTCCAACTTGATCCGAAACCATCAGCACACGCGTTGCCTTGTGAATGGGCAAGTTTGTGGCGCGTCTCCCAAGTTGGTCGGTCACCACTTGCACACTTCAACTTGACTGAACTTGTCTGCTCATTAACACTCATAAATGCTCTCTTCTGAAGTATTACGGCTATGTAATGATGTTCATCAATAGCCTTTGTTTATCTTGTTATGTTGCATATTAATGAGATACGCCTTTTGTCGTATGTTTGTCATGAGCAAGTTGTTTGTGTGGTTGTGAATAATCTGAGTGAGTTTGTCGACGTTGCTAACTCCGTTTGGTCCTTGTTTAATGTCTGATATAAGAGATGTGTCGTGGTGTGGTTCAAGAATGCATGTGTCTTGCTAGAAGTCCTCTGGAGCTCTTGTCGACAGGTGCCCGACTGGTAGAGCACATGTCGTGGATTGAGCGCACTTGCAACCTTGCGTGCTAAGCCACTCATGACTTAAGTGCACTTGCAACCTTGTGTGCTAAGCCACTTATTCACTTGTCTATCTAAAATCATGAATATTGACAAGCGCATTAGATAGACAACACATGGTTTGCTATCATCAAAACTAAAGGATCTTGTCTTAACAATTTCCCCCTTTTTGATGATGGAAACCTATATACTCATTTGTACTTGGCAATCAAAATTGAGAGATTCCCCCTAAGAAGGATTTCCCCTGAGTTTATTAAGGGTTTTTAAGAATGAAAGAATTTGAACGAATGTTAGCAATGATAGCATAAGTGACAGCTTTTATGTTATGCATAAGTGACAGCTATTATGTTATAACATAGATAAAGTTTCATTGAGATGAAACATAATACAAGGATGATACACATAGGATCATAGGTACTCTCACAAGTACATATACTTTTCTTTCCCCCTTTGTCATACAACAAAATAGGGAGCAACTACACGACGTAAGATGTTGTAAAGGCCATGACATTCCATAGATTACAAACTACAAAATATGATCAAGATAATCTAGATGGAGTGATGTAGTTGGGTATCCCATTCATAATCCTTTGAGCAAGTAGACTCTTCCTCTGAAAAACCGGCTTTGATCCAAGAAGGTTTGGCTTTGGTGTGGTGATTAAAGGTGATTCAGCTGTGGTAGAAAGGTCAAACTCATCAAAATCTATGAAGAACTCCATGCAATGTGGAGAACGTGATTGTGATAGAGTGATACTTGAGGTGATAGACCAAGCTGTAAGAGAGTCGGAGTCTAGTTGGACATACCTTTGGGCGACGTATTTCTTTGGGTGTTTGGTGGTCATAAACTTGCGAATGGTGGAGTGATGGTTTGCTCATTCGAGCTGGATGAGCTTTGTGGGTATTGAGCCATTGCGTGAGATGATTGTGAGTGGTAAAAGGAGGAGTAAGCAAGTTTTATAGACACTTTGGATATGCTCAACGACTGATCGGTGAGTGGTATTTAATGAGGTGCTATGTCTTTTGGGCTATGTTTGTAAGCTTTTTAGGTGTCAAGGTCAGATTTTGGATTAGTGGAATGGATGGGACTAATATCTCAGATCATTTTGAAATTTTTAATCAAGGAATTAGCAGCCAAGACAATAAATTATTTCGTACCCATCATAAGCATTCAAGTAACAAAAATCAGTTGCATTTTCATTTATATCCAAAAGGTACTGTGAAACAAATAGTCAAAGGCAAGTAAAATTAGTAATGGAGAAGAATAAAATCTAGTCCTAACTCTAACTCTCACGGTCTCACTCGAGTCTCTAGGAGACAAGGAACACTCAGGCTATGTGGGAATCTATAAAATCTATCGCTCCTTGAACCATGTGATGGACACTAGGTTCGGTGGAGACAGCCTGCACAGCGGTAAGAGTGACTCTTACACGCATAAGAACGTCCCGAGTTGAAGTATCCAGACTGGTCCCCGACCTGTCGTGGACCAGTGAGAGACTTCTCCTCCTTTTGATTCCCAAAGCTCTTATCGTCGGTCTAGGTTCTGATCTTGCATCTTCACTCTTCGTGGGCTTCTGGACAGCCACAAGCTTATCTCCCTTAGTCTTTATCCCCATCTTGGATAGCATCTCACAGTAGATGCAGTCCTGAGCGGTGCGCGCGCACTCATGGAACCTGTCGGTGTCCACTCCACTTTCTACAAGTGCTGCGGTGACCACTCCCCCGTGCTCTAGACCTTGGTTTACTTGATGACTCTCATCTAGAGTGAGGAGAATCATGGCAGGCAGATAAATTTTCTCCTTGGTCTAGAGTGCGAACATCAGGCTTACATCCTGTGCATTGACAATGTGGGTGTGCTGGTTCCTTGGGGTGATGTTGTGGGTGACCAAGTTGAAGAGGACTCTGTCGGAGATGGACATATCCACGACATTGAAGTTTTTCATTGTTGCTCCTTGTTGAACAGGGTGACCATCTTTCCTCCTTGGTGTCCTAAGTCATGCCAGGTTGTATCCTTTGGGATGATCAGACCTTCTGGCTTAAGGTTGAAGGTCTTGCAAATCCAAGACTTGGAGATAGTAACTTGAGCAGTTTAGACGGCTGAGTTGAGGTAGTTGTCATCTTCATTGCTTTGGAGTGGTCCAAGATATCTCATATACTCCTTGAGTAACTCGGTGTAGACAGGAATATGCTCCTAGAAGAATTCTAGCCATCCTTGGAACTCCAATAGCTCGATGATCTCTCCTAGACCCATCTTCTTCATCCACTCTATGTCCAATGTCTTTGGTAAGATGGGACAGGAGTGGTCGTTGACGTTCTCGACAATGATCAAGGGAGGCTCTAAGTTCTTTGAGCCTTTTTAGTCGCTTCTGGGACGGTGGAGGTTGAAACTTGGCAGCTGATTTTTCAGCGTGAGCAAGCTCCCAGACCTCCTTGATGTTAGAGGAAGCGCCCATCTTCCTTTTTCCTTTTGCTTTCTTCAAGTGAGCACGCTCCTCGAGCATGTAAATAATGGGTGATGATGATTCTGTGTCGCTATACCATTTGTATGTTGTCACTGAGGTATTAGAGACCTGTCGTCGACTGGTTCTCCAAAAGCGGCTATGAGATTTGCCTCCTCTTTGGAATCAGGTGCAGTTACACCTTCCTCCTGGCCTTTCTCTTTTACTGAGGCTTGCTTTTGAGATGGTTCATCACTTTGAACCTCCTCTTCCTCCAATGTTTGAACTACCTCTTTGACGATATCTGAAGGAGAGGCTTCTTCTTCCAGATGTGATGAGGTGATAGGTTTTAGGAATGTGGGACTGTATATACTCTACCTCACTGGCGAGAAGGTTCTCTTCTTGGATTACTCTGACCGTAAGCTCGTTCTCCTCCTCTTTTGTCAGTTGAGTTGGAGATTCTGTCTGCTGGATGTTGGCCACTTGTTGTGTAGAAGCTTCTATGAGGATTTCTTTAGCTTTTGATTGTAGAGCAGTCTTTGGTGCCATTTTCAGTGTAGAGGATTTGTGCTGGAATTTAATACTTTTTTGCTCGGGTTTTCTTTAACGTTTGTGAGGTGAGGGATTTTTGCTCTAAGTCTCGTAGCAAATTTTGTGAGAGAGAAGAGAATATGTTTTGATCGCTTAGAGAGATTAGAGAGAGTGAGGGCACTAGTGTGACAGGAGTAAAACTCCCATCGCCCTTTTATAGATATTGAGTAATGGTCAGCGACCGCTCCTCGTCCACTCGCTGACATGTCCCTAACGGTACTATTCACAACGGACAGCAGTCGTGACGGTTGTCAATGATCCGTTGAAGAGTTTTTCCATCTCTATCTGTTGGACTATCTCTAACCTAATCTCACTTTTGTGGAAAATGACATATTTGCTTCAAGTAGTCGTTAGACATGTTTTTTATGCATTAAACTGATCGTTGACTACTGAATGACAATATAACAGGTGTTGCTCACATGTCATTGACCGATCGTGGGAAATAAAAGCAGTTTAACTGTGATTAATGAATATCATACCAAGATCATGAACAATCTTAGTAAACTTTCTCTACTTATTGGCTTTGTAAAGATGTCAGCTAGTTGGTTCTTAGTAGAAATATACTTTAAACCAACTAATTCTTTTTCACAACAATCTCTATGAAAATGATGTCTAATGTCAATGTGTTTGGTACAAGAATGATGCATAGGATTTTCATAAATAGAGATGGCACTTGAATTATCACACTTAATTGGTAAAGTACCTGTTTTGACGTCATAATCACCAATTTGTTGTTTAAGCCATAGGAGTTGGGCACAACAGCTTGCCGCAGCAATGTATTCAGATTCAGCTGTTGAGATTGTAACACTTTGTTGTTTCTTTGATCCCCATGCAATCAGACATGATCCAACAAAAGAATGTTGTCCCTGAAGTGCTCTTTCTATCGGTGATAGATCCTCCATAGTCGCATCTGAAAATCCTACAACGTTACAGTCACTAGTACAAAACAGACCTACCGCAGCGCCCCTATTGCAGCGGTTGTAAGAGGAACCGCTGCAATAGGACATTTTAAAATTTTCACCTCACCTACCGCAGCGGTTGTTAGCTAGGAACCGCTGCGGTAGGTGACGCGAAAATTTTAAAATGTCCTATTGCAGCGGTTCCTCTTACAACCGCTGCAATAGGGGCGCCGCGGTAGGTAGGTCCATTTTTCAAACAAAAATCCCGCTTATTTTTTTTAAAAAATTCACTATCCCGCTTTTTTTAAGCCTATTGCAGCGGTTGTTAGCTAGGAACCGCTGCAATAAATAGGTCAATTTTTTCAAAAAAAAAATCCCGCTTATACTTTTAAAAAATTTCACTATCCCGCTTTATTTTAAGCCTATTGCAGCGGTTGTTAGCTAGGAACTGCTACAATAGGTAGGTCGATTTTTTCAAAAAAAAATTCCCGCTTATTTTTTTCAAAAATTTCACTTTCCCAGTTTTTTTAGCCTATTGCAGCGGTTGTTACTAGGAACCGCTGCAATAGACTTTTTGTTTTAATATAAAAGTTCTCCTCTGTTAACTGACGTTAATTATGCTCTGCGCTCTCCTTCTTCTGGCCGCGGCGAACAAGGAACAACTCTGCGCTCTCTTCTTCTCTTCACTCACGGTCGATGGCAAACAAGGTACGCATGCTCTGTGCTCTCTTCTTCTTTCACTCATTTATTCTTCTTCTCTTCCCTCATGGTAATATGTTTGAACTTATCTTTACTTCGGTAATTTTGTAACCCTAACTGAGAACAAGATGCTCTGCGCCTCCATTAATATTCTCACCCGGTAATTTTGCAACCCTAACTGGCGAACAAGAACATATATGCTATGTGCCTCTTTCTCTTCTCATATCTACACCTCTTTTACTGTAATTTTGCAAATCTGGTTGGTGGACGAGGAACAAGGGTTGCACCCCTGTATTCTCATCTCACGGTAATTTTGCAACAGGTTTGGAGAACAAGGAACATGTTGTGCGCCTCACGGTAATTTTGCAACTTGATCTGGTGAAAAAAGGAACATATTTTGTGCCGATTCTAAACTGGTGAATGGTTGCGCGAGGAAGAAGATGAAGCAGAATTTTTTTAAAAAAAAAATACCTATGGCAGCGGTTCTTAGCTAACAACCGCTGCAATAGGCTTGTTTTTTTTTCAGAAGCCCACCTATGGCAGCAGTTGTTAGCTAGGAACCGCTGCCATAGGCTTGTTTTTTTCCCAGAAGCCCACCTATGGCAGCGGTTGTTAGCTAGGAACCGCTGCCATAGGTAACCTACTGTCGCGGTTCAAAAAACCGCTGAGATAGGTCGAGACCCTATCGCAGCGCACCTCATCACAGTGGTTCTAGAACCACTGCGATAGACCAAAACAACTGCTGCGATAGGTCTATTTTGTACTAATGAGTTATTGAACTTAGGATAAAAGAGACCAAGATTCATGGTTCCTTTCAAGTAACGTATGATTATTTTTACAGATGTGAGGTGATTTTCTCTAGGATTGCTTCAAACCTGGCACATAAGCAAATGGTATACATGATGTCAGGTCAACTGAGAGTTAAATAAATATGTAGAGAACCAATCATCTCTCTGTAAGATTGCTGGTCGGCCGGTTGGTCACCAATCATGATTTCCATCTTAGCGACTGCCATTGGTGTGTCAAATGTCTTACATCCCTCTATTCTAAATCTCTTCAGCAAGTCTTTTACGTACTTCTCTATATGATGTCCCCTTCATCATTCTGCTTGATTTGAAGTCCTAGGAAGAACTTCAATTCTCCCAGATCACTCATCTCAAATTCCTTTTCATCAATGCTTCGAACTTTTTGCAATATTTCTCATCAGAGGCTCCAAATATTATATCATCAACATATACTTGCACAATTAGGAAATATTTATTGTTGTTGTAAACAAATAGAGTTTGTCTACTTTACCTCTTTTAAAGTGGTTTTCCAATAGATAGGAGGATAGACGATCATACCATGATCTTGGAGCTTGTTTGAGCCCGTAAAGAGCTTTATCAAGTTTGAGTACCATGTCTTTTCCTTATTATGTCTCAAAACCTGAAGGTTGCTCAACATACGCTTCCTCTTTGACGTACCCATTTAGGAAGGCACTCTTGATGTCAAGTTGCAAGAGTTTGATTCCTTTGTGTGCAGCAAATGTAATTAGCAATCTGATAGATTCCATCCTTGCTACTGGAGTGAAGGTTTCTTGGAAGTCTATTCCTTCTTGTTGACAATATTCTTGAGCTACCAGATGAGCTTTGTTCCTGACAACTTCTCCCATTACATCCAACTTGTTTCTGAAGACCCATTTTGTGCCAAGTACTCCTTGATAAGTAGGACGAGGCACAAGATGCCAGACTTTGCATCTTTTAAATTGGTTTAGTTCTTCTTACATTGCATTGATCCAGTCCGAGTCTTGAAGAGCTTCCTTGACGTTCTTGGGCTCCATGGGTGAGACTATAATTGAGAAGACTAGAAGATCTTGAGTTTGTGCTCTTGTCTGAGTTCCTTTGGATATGTCTGATATGATATTTTCCAATGGATGATTTTTGTACAAAGCACGAGATTTATGAATGGTTGATGGAGAGAGAGGATCCTCAACATCATTGTTTCCTTCGTCGACCTATTGTTGACCTGTCGGGCAAGTTTTCTTCAGTCGGTGATTCATCTTTGGGATTATCTATGTGATCTTGATCAGCTGGATTGAATCCAAGTTCTTTATCTTCATCAGATTCCTTGACCTTGTGTACGTCAGCCTCATCAAAGACTACGTGCACACTTTCCTCCACCTTCAGTGTCCGTTTGTTGTATACTTTGTATGCCTGGCTTCTTTCAGAGTATCCAAGGAAAATGGTCACATCACTTCTGGCATCAAACTTTCCAAGGGGACTCTTTTCATTGTTGTGGACATAACATTTGCAACCAAACGTTCTGAAGTGACTTATGTTTGGTCTTCTTCCCTTTATTAACTCATAGGGAGTTTTGTTGAGGATTGGTCGTATGAGCGTTCTGTTTGTGATGTAGCATGCAGTCGCCACTGCTTCTGCCCAGAAGACTTGAGGAAGATTGCTCCTCAACAGCATGGCCCTGGCTACCTTTTGTAGTGTTCTATTCTTTCGCTCAACTACCCCATTCTGTTGGGGTGTTCTTGGTGCTGAATATGTGTGACTAATTCCATGTTGTTTACACATATCCATGAATTGTTGATTCTCAAATTCTGACCCATGATCAGACCGAAGAGTCTTGATCTTGAGATTGAGTAGTACTTGGACTTTTCCTACAAAGGCTTGAAATTTCTCAAAGACTTCATCTTTGGAAGCAATAAAGAATTTCCAAACAAATCGTGAGTAATCATCATAATTACAAAAACATACCAATTTCCTCCAAAACTTTTGACTCTCATAGGTCCACATAAGTCCATGTGAAGTAGTTCAAGTGGTTTGGATGTACTAACTGAGTTCTTTGATTTAAAAGAAGCCTTGGTCTGTTTGTTTCTAACACAAGCATCACAAAGATTGGCCTAAGATTCATTAATCTCAGGAAGACCTCTTACCAACTGTTTCTTGACAAGTTTTCTTAGCAAAGAAGTGCTAACATGCCCTAGTCTTTTATGCCATAGAGTAGAGTCATCTATTGAAGCAGTCAAGCAAGGAAGATTTGGACTGTCAATATCCTCTAAGCTTGTTACATAAACATTTTTCCATCTTTTTCCCTTTAGCAACTCTTTGCCATTGTTCTGACTTACTATGCTACAATGTGTATGATAGATGTGAACTGAATTCCCTTTGTCACAAATTTGAGAAACACTAAGCAAGTTGAATTTTAAATCATGAACTAGATTTACACTATCTATGACATAGTCAATAGTAATACCAACCTTACCTACACCGATGATTTTTCCTTTTTTGTTGTTGCCAAAGGAAACGGTTCCTTGGCTTCCTGGTTCGAGTGAGAAGAACTTCTTCTTGTCTCTCGTCATGTGTTGAGAGCACCCATTGTTGATGTACCAGCAGGGGTCCATTCTCACTCGATTCTGCACTTAACACGTTAGTGGTGTGGGGTTAGGGTCCATAGAACGGTTGGACCCATTTCCACCATTTAATATTCTAAGATCATTTTTTATTACCCATTTCAGTCCTAGTTTCTTGAGTTGCCAATGCCTCATAAAACACGTTTTATGGCAACTGGACTCATGATGACCGGGTTGTCTGCATAAGCTGCAGACATCTCTACAACTGGTCTCTGACCGACATCCGACCTATCGTTTGCTTTTCCTCATGGGTGTCTTAGAAACAACATCTATCTTAGAATATTTTTCTTTGATGGTAGCTAGTTCCTTTTCTTTAGTGTTAAGAGCAACAATCAATTCATCAATTTCAGGTTGTTTTTCATACTTCAGCTTTTCATGAGCGGTGAGAATTTCGCTATAATCTCTTTGTAATTTCATGAGTGCCATGAGATTATCTACCTTGTTTTGTCCGAGGTTTTTCTTAGTTTTTCATTTTCTTCCAAAAGTTCATCGTTTTCAGTTTCTAACGCCTCTAGGTGATTAACTAATATAAGAGAAAACTTTCTAAGTCGTAGAAGTTCAACCTTTTGAATTCTCCTTCTAAGTTTAGAATAGTTTACCTTATGTTGTTCTTCTTCTCATTTTGATTCTGAGACATCATTACCTTGTGCCATCAAGCACACATCTTCAAGGCATAGGTGATCCTTCTCCTCTTCTGAGGTGCCACTATCTGAGGTTTGATTGTCATCACTCTGTTCAGAATTTCCCCATGCGGTAACGAAGGCTTCCTTCTTTGGTCCTTTATTGAATGATCGTCGGACAAGCTTCTTGACCCTGTCGTTGTCCTCTCGTGATCGTTGAGGGCAGTCCTTAATATGATGTCCGTGTTTTGAACACCCAAAACAATTGTCGTTGCTCTTCCTCTGATCATCTGACTCCTTGGACTCCTTGCCTTTCCTCATTTTATTTCTTATGAACTTTCTAACATACCTCTTAGCATAAAGGACCATCTCATCATTGTCCTCTCCTGACTCGAAACTTTCATTTTCAACTACTTGAAGGACTATGCCTTTTCCTCTATCTTTTGATGAGCTTTCCGAGTTTCTGTGTTGTAGTTTTAACTCGAAAGCCATTAAAGATCCTAGCATGTCTGCTAGAGACATCTTGGAGAGATCATGCACTTCTTGCATGGCATTGACTTTGCTATCAAAGGAGGCAGGAAGACACCTGAGGAATTTCCGAATTTGATCCTCGTTAGAGATTGTTCTTTAAAGCACCAACATTTCGTTGATCAGCTTAGTAAACCTTGTATGCATTTCAAAAATGCTCTCCTTTTCTTCCTTCTTGAATAGATCCCAGTGAGTGAGTAGCAGCTCAATGTGAGTCTTTTTTATCTCATCATTCCTTCATAGGTGACCTCAAGAGTTTGCCAAATATCTTGGGCTGTTTAGCAGAAGCAATCTTCGAATATTGCTCAGGTAGTAATGCACAGTGAAGTATTCTTACAGCTCGAGCCTTGAATACCAGCTTCTTGATCTGCTCATCCGTCATGCTGTCGATAGATATGTCTTGTCCTTGAGGATTCTGGAAGGTGGACTCTCCATGTGTTATCACCCTCCACATTCTTGGATCGTCCTACTTGTTGTGTAACTCCATCTTGTTCTTCCAGTGAGTGTAGTTGTCTCCATTGAAGAGTGGTGGTGGATTCGGTGCAGAACCTTCTTCTGTTGCTAGAATACTTGCATGAGACATCTTGATCGTCTTCTAAAGCAATTAGCTTTCTAGAAGATACCCGCTCTAATACCAATTGAAACTACACAAGCGCTCCTAATGTGTCCCCGACGTGTCGTGGACTTATCATGGACTATAATAAAACTTGATAGATGAGAGGAAACAATTAAACTGGAAAACTCATTTCAATTGAGAATTTACACACACGAAATTCACTCAACCTCCCTTGCCTCACACACAGACTCCCGGGACAGTTTCGACTTTACCCCTAAAGTCATCAACCCTCTCCTGACTATCAGCCTACGGTTCCCCAACCGTTCCCCGACCTGTCATCCTACCAAATACCCATTGTGTAGATACTCAACCCAGCCCTAATTAGCTCACCAACTCTCTAGCACTTACACACATACCTAAGTCTGATGCATACTTGCCCAAATTATCTCTATGTTTTCTCTCGTACAGGGCTTGTCTTACATGGAACATTAATGCACCTATTTCTACAAGTTAGTTGAGATGCAACTAACAACCTAGGAGTTGTAGACTCTAAGAGTAGAATACTCATTCTTCTACCAATATAATATCCGCACCCTACTGCAGACTTTCGTCCAACTTGATCTGGAGCCACCAGCACACGCGTTGCCTTGTGAATGGGTAAGTTTGCGGCGCGTCTCCCAAGTTGGTCGGTCACCACTTGCACACTTCAACTTGACTGAACTTGTCTGCTCATAAAGGCTCTCTTCTAAAGTATTAGAGCTATGTAATGATGTTCATCAATAGCCTTTGTTTATTGTTATCTTGCACATTAATGAGATACACCTTTTGTCGTGAGTTTGTCATGAGCAAGTTGTTTTGTGGTTGTGAATAATCTGAGTGAGTTTGTCAACATTGCTAACTCTGTTTGATCCTTGTTTAATGTCTGATATAAGAGATATGTCGTGGTGTGGTTTCTTGACTGTCTGTGTCTTGCTAGAAGTCCTCCGGAGCTCTCGCCGACCGGTGCCCGACTGGTAGAGCACATGTCGTGGATTAAGCGTGCTTGCAACCTTGCGTGCTAAGTCACTCATGACTTAAGTGCGCTTGTAACCTTGCGTGCTAAGCCACTTATTCACCTTTCTATCTGAAATCATGAATCTTGACAAGCGCATTAGATAGACAACACATGGTTTGCTATCATCAAAACTAAAGGATCTTGTCTTAACATCGTCAAAATTTTATTTTATTAGTCACCATAAAAAATACGTAGTTGTTTTTTAGAATTTACAATCATAAACATAGTTCATTTTTTTGGATTCGCATTCATTAAAATTGTTTTGAAAATTTGTTAATGAATAAATAATATCATCACAAATATTTTTATATTAATAAATTATTTCTTAAAATAGATAAAAAAAAATAGAAGTTTATGATGAGTTAGAAAACTACATATAGAGTAGGTGGGAGGGTGGGTGAGGGAATTTAGACAAAGGGAAAAAAGAGCAAACTCTAGGAGATAGAATACAGTTTATCCTAAATGGCAAAGGAACGACATAGCAAATCAAACAATGATAAGGAATTTGATTTGAAAAAACCTCCGATAAATGAAATACTTTTTCCAGACGATTCGAAGGTAATTTTTAAACAAAACTTTGCATTAAAAACTTGTTTTTTCACGTTTCGGTCCATTTGTATTGGTCAGTTTTGCTAACCATATAGCTTCACATCTGTTTGTATTGACAAAACGGGCACCTTTTTTGACATCCATAAGAAACTGGTCTATAATGGACGAATGTGAATGGTGTTCGCTTTTGTGTGTCTGTAATGAACGGCTTAACTACGTGCTTATTGCGGACGTGAAGTTATCATGTCCATTTCGGACGTTCTATTACACGGTTCGGAACATATGGTATTCGTTGGTCCATTACGGACCATTTTGTTGGCTTTCGAATTTGTCTTTGGTTTGTAACATGTATTTTTTTGCCGCTTTCAATCAAACATCACAATTCTTCACCTCATGATTCACCTTTCAGCTCCCTAAAGAAGAGTGAGTTGATACTACGGATTTGTTTCAAACAAATCAGTCTTTCTCCACAAAGAACGATGTTGTTGAATGGGTGAATAATGTGGGACAACAAAGAGGCCGTGGCTGTATGGGGGTGACCATTATCCAGTTGAGTACGGACGACATAGTTGTAATTACATGTGAGTGGTACTGGCTACCCAAAGAGTCACAGTGAGGACAATTGTGTACAGTGAGGACGTACCTCTTTGAAGAAGTGCTCGTTCTCATTCTGTATACTTGGCAAGCTCACTCATCAAGGATGAAAATTGGTTGTGAAGAATGAACGACACAACCATTACATGCTAAGCTACCTGATCATTTTTCCAGACATCCCTTGACAATTGGTGAGTTAAAAGCGGTCCATCACTTTCACAATGTAGGTACTGCTCCACGTGAGCAGTGGCTGCGACTAAAGGAGCAAAATCCAGATTTATTCATTGGTATCAATTTCATTTACAATTTAGACAAAAACTTAACGAAGAAGAATTAAGAGAGCGCCTAGTTATGTTAGTGCTTGTTGATGACTATTGTACGGTATAATTAATCATACCTTAACCATATTATTAAAAGTACTAATCACATCTCCCTCCAATGATCGCATGCACCCGGGTGATAAACCAACGATCAGGACACAAAGTCCTTGACTGGGGAATTCCGCGGCTAGCAACACCGAGTATAGGAAGCCGGCTTACCATGCCTTATGGCCAGGCAAAGACAACCGATGCTACCAACTGATACTGCAATCGATTCCCTTCACTACGAAGGAACTCTCACGACTTAGTACGTGCCTCTATAACACTCTATCCAATCAGTCTCATCGGACAACTCATCATTACCATCTTAGATGCCTTGGTTACCAACTCGTACACCTCTCTGACATGCCATTGATACTCCAAGACAGCGAGTGTCCTTTCAGTAATTAAGGATGGGAGGAAGTTTCGTCCTTGACAAAGATCCATCCATAGTGACACAAACCCCAACTCATGGCAACACCCATACATCATCAATTCGGCTAGCAGGCAAGGGGCAAGCTGGGAGAGCTGATAAGCCGTAGACTTATCATTTTTTATATGCTAGATTCATAAGAGTATTAGCTTAATTAATGTTTTAATAGCTAACATTTATGTATATTATATATAAAGTGAATTATATAAGTTCAGACTTATTTGGTATGTTTTATATGTTTTTGTTGCAAGGAAATAAGTCCCTAAAAAAAGTTCAAGATTATGCCGGATGAAGTGCTAGACTACAATCACGATCGAGAAATGTAGTGCCGGGTATGCTGCAGTGTCTCCTTATCTGGCACACACCCGTTTTCTGACTAATAGCGGTTGCACTGACCGTTAGAGCTTACAACGCCTAAGATAGTGCCGGGCATTCCTATCCGGCACATTCAAGAGTCACCTCACCTCGTCAACAGACAGTAATTATTTTCCACATGACAAATACTTACTGTCGGGTGTGTGCCGGGCATCCATGTCCGGCACAAGAATCGCTTCAGTCAGATTTGGCTGTTTATTTAACCGTTAAAATCAACCGATGCCGGATGATGTCACCCGACATAACTCCCGACACGTACGTGGAGAAATGTTTGCTTATAAAAAGGGTGAGAGTCTTCACCACTTAAGGATTCCAGACACAACACATACATGCCATCAAATCAATCCGCCATCCATCTTCTCAAGTGTGGTGTCATTTAAACCAAGGTTGAATTTGATCCAGCATCCCCAAGAAGACGAAATAACGGGTTAAGGCGATAGACACTTCCTTTCCTTTTGTAAATTCTAACGGTTGTATGGGGGGTAGGTAGAACTCTTGTATCTTTGGTAGGATGTAGTCCACTTGTAAACACTTTGATCATTTAATATATTCTTACAAGTTTTACTAAGATTCAGATCTTCATCTAAGGTAGAATGAGATCGCGACTTGTTCTCCTCGCTTCTAAATTCTACTTAAGGTTCAAAAGACAAGAGTGGAATTGGTTAAAAAGTCTTAATGATCTTTTGCCGTTGTTAAATGCATAAGTGTAGATGGCAACACTTAAAGAATTAGAATAACCTTATTCATTTTCATTATCTCGGTCGAATGCTGACAAGAGATTGTTGGGTTCGAAAGTAGATAATGAGTCCTTGTTTTCAGAGTTCGAGACTGGGATAAATATTTGCATTTTGTTCTTGACGAGTCAAGTGTCGGGTTAAATACGTTCGGCATATTCAACGTCTTTGAATATGCCGTGCGTCACTATCCGGCAAGACATCCGACACGTTCACTTGTTCAGGTTAATTCAGAAACTTGTTATTCATTAAATGATCATAATTGCGTACTAGGTTGATTATATTCCCAACTAGGATAATTTCATTGTAAATAATCACTTAGTTCAGTTAGTTTTAATTAGGATTAGAAAATGTTTTCACACTTTCCCCCCTTTATTTAGTAAGAATTAGTGATTACCAAGGCTAGGACTGATTTTCTATATAAGTCCCTAGAGTTCAACATTATTGGTCTTAATATGTTCCATTGCTACTTTGACCGGGATTTTTGCTACCCGTATAGAGTTGTAGGATTCTTTCCATTCTTTTATTCATTTATTTATTTTTGTATATAATTCTTCCTACAAAAGTTTAGTTAGCAAAATGGTGCCGTTGCCGGGGACTTGGAATTAGTCCAAGTCCTAAAATTGGTAATTGCCTATTCCTCATTCGTTGATTTTTTGCATTATTTCTGAATATGTTGAATATGCCGTGTGTATTGCCGGATCTCATTATCCGGCATATTCAGAGGAAGTCCGATGCCGGACATGATACAACCAGCAAGTAGTCCGGCACATTTTTTATTTTGCAAGTAGTTCCCGGCAAATAATAACTCTGAGTTGTTTTAATATTCTTTTCTAATTCTTTGGAAGTGCCATGTATGATGCCGGGTGTTGTGATCCAACATATTTGGAGGAAGTCCGATGCCGGACACTGCGTCTTCGGCACTCTACCCGGCGTATTCAATTTAGCATTTTTTTATGGTTTCCTTCCTCATATAATTATCTCACCCTTTGTTCAACTTTGTACTCAGGATGCCTAGAAATATATGGATGGCTAAATTACAAAGTGAGGAGTCCAAGCTTTTTCATTTCCCGTATATTTATGTAGTGAATGAACTGAATCCCCGTAGAGGGGTAGAAATTTTTATTAAGAGGAAGAAGTTGAAACCAGCCCTCGCCTACCACTACCTTAGAACCACATCGCCCATGAGGGTTCTGCCCGTTGATGACCTTAGGAGAAGATTCCCTCATATGGGTATCTTCACCAGTAGGGTTCACCGAAGGGACCCCTCATATGCGATTTTTACTAGTAGAGATAGACGTACTAGGTTTAGGGCTATCTTTTAGTTATACATTAGTATGTTTTATATGTTAGTATGTAATCACAATGATATTTCCTCTTTAAATAAAAGTTTATATTAATGATTAGATTTCTTTTCATGTTACATAAAAATAATTCTTTTTGTCATCTCTTAGGTACTTACTTTTCTAAGTGAATGCTTCTTCGCTCACACAGTTTACCAGACGAACTAGCCAACTACTACCCTGAAATCGAGAGGACGCTTTTTCGTTCATTAAAACAGCAAAGAAATCAACATACCTCACAAGAAGACCCAAGTACATCAAGTGAGATGGCAATACCAACAGTTCGCAACATCAATAGGCCCTCTAGTCAAGGCCAACAGCCGACCATCAATCTCCCTCGTCTCCCACAAGCTGATTATGATGAATGGTAGAAGTTAAAGCCATATCATCAAATCCGTTGTGTCAAGGAGTTGGGGATGTTTGATGGTACCAACCCAGATGAAGCACTGCTCCACGTAACAAAATTCCTACAGTATGTCAATAGTCTCACCGTTACTGACATTGTCTTGTAGTATGCTCGTCCCTCTCTCTTCCCTCATAGTCTTACAGGGATTGCCAGCAAATGGTACCATAGTCTAACGCCTAGTACCATTTCCACGTGGGACGACATGGCGACTAAGTTCTATGACAAGTGTCTACTGGTGAGTCGCACTTTGGAGATGATCGCTGAGATCTATAACTTCAAGCAACCCGGATCAGAAAACATTTGTGAAACTTGGGATAGATTCAAGGGGTTGCTCCCGACGTGTCCCCACCATGGTCTCACAAAAGAGCAACTTTCCTAGTTGTTCTATAATGGGCTGGTGAACCAATGCAAGACAATGGTGTTGTCCTCCCTTGGTGCTGACATCCTAAAGAAACCAGGGGAGCAATTTCTGAACGGGATCGAATCCCTTTGTGAGGAGATTCTCGACTGGGCCACAGGTGGGTCAAGGGGTAACACACCAGGTTTGTACCACATCGGCGAGAATGATAACAAATTCGACAAGTTAATGAAGAGTCACGAGCAGTTGCTGGAGAGCAACGCTCAACAGTCCCCAAAGGTAACACTAGTAGAAAAATACCTTACCGCAGCGGTTGTTTGGTACCTATGGCAGCGGTTGAAAACCGCTGCGATGGGTGCCGCTGCGGTAGGTACTCTAACGCAGCGGTTCTTTTAACAACCACTGTGTTAGACCTTTTTTAAAAAAAAAAAACCTATCACAGCGGTTGTTGAAGGAACCGCTGCATTAGGGTCTCTTCAGAAAATATTGACAGGGCCTATTGCAGCGGTTCTTATTAAGAACCGCTGCAATAGGTTGTTTTTTTTTCTTTCCACCCTACAATTGTACCAAACACACCCAAGAATCAATCAAACCTGTTAACATATAACAATTAACAATGCCACCACAGTGGGGCATTAGATCAACCATTTCACCATTTAAATGTCCACCAAACCTATCTACGGGCAATAATCCACTTACATTTACAAATTTGAACAAATTAATCAAACATCAACAAAATCTTTACAGAAACCACAATTGATTCATGAGAATTTCAAAAATATCCTACTTAATCCTACCAAACCCTAAAAGCAACCTACATTAACGCTCATGTATTCTGCCCATTCTTCGAGCACCTCGGTTATATGTCCTTCACTGTAACCTTCTACCAAGTCTTCAAAAGCCTTGAAATTAACACAAAAAGAAATATGATTAGTTGCTAGTAATACTTTGAGTTTAAGAATCAATGTTAAAAATTATCTACAAAACCAAAATATTTCGAGAATGCTACTTACCTTGTCTAGAGACTTCTCTGGCAAGAGTCTCGGTCCCGCTATCAAGTCACTCATAAACCGCATGACATAGTAGCCACATTCCGAACCTCCCGGCTACTGTGGACACTGCACATTCATATACGTGCATATTCAAAATCGATTTAACACATAAATTATAATACTGTTACTATTTCAAAACTAATGAACATATTACAAAATTTGAATATGGACTACAAAAATACCTTGACTACATTCCACGGAATGTTCTTAAATCTCTCTCCCCGGATATGCGTTAGTACAGATACAAAGGCACTAGAATTCATACACACAAATAAAGTAAAAGTTATCAACCGGATGATTAAGAAATAACTAAAAATTGATAATTAATCAAGTTAAGTAAATTCATCACCTCATCAACATGTTATATATAAGTGGCCTCTTGGGACGCCGAGTGTAACACCCCTACTACGCACATAAAACTAAATGAAATCGCAGCGGAAATAAATAACTAACCAGTAACTAACGCTTCGGTGCTACAACGCCGTCAACCACCCACGTGGTTGACAAGGCAGAATAATTACAAGTGTACCGGTCTGATGATCAGACTCCCGAGCATAAACTAAACCATAAATACATCATATACAATACCGAGTATTACATACATCCTTCACTGTTAAACATCACTGTAGACTGTCACAACCAAATATACATCACGCCACGGGAGCACAGGCGCATCCCGGGCCAACATCCAAAAGTACTCAAAAATAAACCACATCCTAGGATCTAGAGCCACTCCGCTTCTTCGATCCTCATCCTGCAGTATAAGAAATATGGATCCCCCGAGGGGGTCAGCAACCCTTGGCTGGTATGGTTAACGCGCAGCCCATCGGCTACTGGGATACGCGCAACTAATTGTCATGATAACATGGCATTCATTTATATACATAACATAACATAACATGTGGCATAACATCAATAGTGCACAGCACAACATCACATACACAGTGGATCTTCGTTCCACAATAACAAACCACAAGGGTCAAATAACATAAGAGCCTAGAGAATGATTCACCCTCATGTTAAGCTCGTTAAACACACTCATTACCGTTCTGTTAAACGAACGAGTAACTTAAGTCACAGATGGTTCGGATTTAGTGACCCGAACACACCACACAAACACATGTTCCCACTAAACCGATCCTAAGTCAGAATAGGTAAGCTTTGGAGGAAGCTAGCGGGAGATCGAACGCCAAATTAAGGAGAACAATCTTAACAACATAAGAGTCGAATCTGATTCAGATATCTACTCTTAACTTACATGCATGACCGGACAACCGGATTCCTCACTTCCCAGTTAACACTTGTTAGAAGTTCATAGTGGAACTTAACAACCAATACACAATAGGTGGTAAGTCATGTTAGACACACACAAGGGAATGAGTCACATCATAACATCACAATTATATGAACAACTGTAGACTCATTACATGTTTAGATCTTATAACGTCATAAACACACAGAAAAACATACAACACACAAGCCGGTGTAAACCGGTAGACAACAGACTGCAAGAAAACCATACCTTGGTCCTTGCCTTGATTTGTTTCCACCGTAGGTCACTCCTATACATGATTCAAGAATGTCGGTTAATTAACTTACTTAACCTCCAAATTTACTAAGGGTTTAACATGATTATTTGACATGCTTAAATGTCTAACTCACCCTAGGTTACCTTCATTATACACCCTAGGGTTTACTACATAAATCACATTCTTTTCTGTTTTTTTTTTTTAAGTTTTGGTATGTCCGACCCACCGTCCGACTCACTCGACTGGGTCGGACCATTACAGAGAATTTCATCGACCTCAGAACATGCATGTCCGACCATGTCCGACCCACCCTTCTGGGTCGGACCATTACAGAACATTTTACCTGCCTTACAAACATGCCCGTCCGACCCACGTCCGACTCACTCGACTGGGTCGGACCATTCCAGAACATTTTCCCTCCTTTGAAATATGACCGTCCGACCCATGTCCGACCCACCCTTCTGGGTCGGACCATTCCAGAACAATTTCCTGACGTCTAACAGAGGCTGTCCGACCCAAACTTGGGTCGGACCCCTGGGTCGGACGTCCTCTAAACTTACCCAAACTTTGTCAAATCTTCACCAAACTTCTCCTAAAGCCTCTTAATGCTTCCTAACAACATTTGGTACCCTTATATCCACATACAACATCCATGAAACTCATTTTCTAATTCCTTAAGCCTTTACTTATTTCCTTGTAAAATTCCTTAACACTTATTTTATACTCCTTAGTTTTAATGGTGTTTCATCCTATGATAACTACTATCCCAAAATGCTTTCTCCTCATTTAACATCATCTCCCAAGCATCATTTCTCACAACTAACTCCTTATGTCATTCTTGAAATTCTTTTCCAAGTTTACACTTTCTCCTTATTTTACCAAAGTTTGCCTAAGTCTTTACCTAAGTCCAAAATGACTTTGGTACATACTAAAACCTCAAGCTCATGCCTAAGTCCTTGTTACATCTAAAACCTTAAGCATTTCTTCTCTGAAAACACTACATTCCTAACACCTAACTAATTCACAAACTCATTTTAAACACTTAGAACTTCTTTTTCTTACCTAAATTTCGACATAGGTTCTCCTAGAACATTACTAAACCAAAACATATTGTTTTCACCAACACAACCAAGAACACTAAAAATCCATCAAGCACTTTCTATACACAAACTCACTCATATAGCACCACATCACAATATAGTGCATAATTTAGATTGCATGGCACTTAGGCCCTTAAATGACATGGCTCTTAGGCCCTTAAGATGCATAAATCATAAACACTGAATTTCCACAATATATTTGCCTTTGACCTGCAAATACACTCAACAACACATATGCCTTTTACTAAGCTCTTGAGAACACTTTACTAAGTCATTCACCATTTGCTCTTTAGGTAGTTTTAACAAGCATTATAAGCTCATTTCTCCTAAGGCATTAAACAACATTAGGTTAGTAGATTTACCTCTTTTCCAAACAACTTCTTCTTGTTTCCTTTAAAAACCGGTAAGGTATTTGATTCTTTGTCAAGTTCTAAACAATATACAAACATTATAATGAGTATTCAAGCTATAAGCTTCATCTCATTGTAAACCCTAATTTTACATTGTTTCAAAAACATTAATGTAGTTGTTTTACCTTGATCTTTGAAGAGAGTTTGAATATCTAACAAGAGAGGACTCCACCTAGTCCATGAAGAGTTGGAATGAAGCTAGAACAAGTCACACAAAGAGCTCCTTCAATAGGTATTTTCGGTCACAACAAAAACATGAAGGAAATGAAGTTTTTTTTGAGATTCCTTACCTAGAAGCAAAGGAGAGTAACAATATGTAAAAATACAAGCTCAAGCTCCTTCAATGGTGGAACTCCATGGCACCGAAATGGTGGTCTTGGAATTTTAAGAAGATAGAAATGAAGAGCTTGATGAGAGGAAGAGATTGGTGGTGTTTGTTTTTGATTTGGACAAGTGAGCTAGATTTTACAAGAGATCAAAGAAGGGTTTAATGGTGGTGTGTGGTATTACCGTGGAAGAGAAGGAAGAAGAGAGGTTGAAGAAGTGTGGAGCCGTGTGAATACAAGGAAAGAAATGAGAGAATGAGATAGAATTGCTTTTGAAGATATTATTACTTTATAAAGTAAAAAGGTACTTAAGTAGTATTTATTTTCTTAACAAGCTAACAAGGGTGGTGTGTCACCAACCTTAAAAACCGGCCCCCAATAGTAGTATGAGGGTATTATAGTCTTTATTTGTCAATTTAATTACTTATACAAACATATGTTACAAAATAGCTTATAAAAATCACTATTCACAAAAACAAGGCACATAGAAGTGAAATTTTTGATTTCCCATTGATATAGACATCCAAATGTGATATTATATAGTACACATATATTTAAGAGTAATGATGGACATCTAGCCACTCAAAACTCATTTACAAGACAATTTTTCAAAAATGTGCTTTAAGACTCCTTAAAGCACATTTTGTGTTTAAACTTGTTTTCAAGCTTGGTTTTCTTTGGTAATTGGTTTAATATGTTCATTAGCATATAATTAAGATCTTGGTAAGTTCATTAGGTCTTAACCAAGCTACCCCAAGCTTAGAGCACATTTTGGCCTTTATTGACCTTAAAGCACATCTTGTGTTTTCTTTGTTTAAATTTGTTTACTAATGTTTCTAAGACTCTTTTTAGTCTTAATATACCATATTTAAGTGTTTAAACAATATATTAAGGTTTGGGGTATTTCAATCTACCCCCTTAAAAGAACTTTGCCCTCAAAGTTCATACTTCCACATATCCTAAATATTAGAACACGGGAATACTTATAAACAATACTTCCATACATCATTAACAACACACTTACATAACATTGGACACGAGGTCCATACAACATAACATCGGGTACATAACATTGGACACAAGGTCCATACAACATTATCCACATCATTCAGTCACAACGGTCTGTAACATAATAACATAACATAGACGATGTATTCAAATACACGTCGTACACACATAACCGAAACGGCTCTACCCCCCTTAAAAAGGGGTACGCCCGTACCCTATACACATAAGGACTAAGAAGTAAACAATGACGGGTACTTCGCCTTCATCTTATCTTCCAGCTCCCAAGTGGCCTCCTCAACGTCCTGGTTAGACCAAAGAACTTTCACCAGTCTCACAGACTTATGGCGAGTGTCTCGAGTCTTAGTATCCAGAATCCGTACCGGAGTCTCCACTGATCGCATGGTCGGCTCTAAGGTTAGCCTTTCAGGCTGAAGCACATGAGACGGATGAGACATATACTTCTTCAACTGGGACACATGAAATACATCATGTACCTTGCCCAGCTCGGCGGGTAGATCTAGTCTATAGGCTACCGGGCCGATCCGCTCCGTCACAACATAAGGCCCCACATATTTTGGGCTCAACTTGCCCTTCTGGCCAAAACGAAATACTCCCTTCCTGGGGGATACTCTCAAAAATACCTGATCGCCCACGGCGAACTCCAGGTCACGTCTGCGCACATCTGCGTACGACTTCTGTCTATCCTGAGCTGCCTTCATGTTAGCCCGGATCTGGCGAACTTCTGCCTGAACTTGTTCAAGATACTCTGGTCCTATAATGACCGTCTCACTCGACTCATCCCAGCATAATGGCGTGCGGCATGGTCTACCGTATAAGGCCTGGAAGGGAGACATCTTGATCGAAGCATGGTAACTGTTGTTGTAACTAAACTCGATCAGATGTAACTTATCAATCCAGCTGGTCTGAAAGTCAAGTGCACAAGCACGTAGCATATCCTCAAGTGTCTGAATGGTGCGCTCACTCTGACCATCGGTCTGTGGGTGAAACGCTGTACTCAATTTCAGTTCAGTACCCATGCCTCTCGTGTAGACTTCCAATATCTGGATAAGAATCTGGTATCTCTGTCAGATACAATCGTTTTCGGTACACCATGATGTCTTACAATTTCTTTATCAAAGAGTTCTGCCAATCTTGCCACTTTCCAGGTGTCCTTCATCGGAATGAATCGGGCCACCTTGGTCAGTCGGTCAACTACAACCCATATCATATTCAGACCTCCCCTTGTAGGCGGAAGCCCTACTACGAAGTCCATGGAAATATCATGGAACTTCCACTCAGGCACTGGCATTGGCTGTACCATACCACCAGGCCGTCGGTGCTCAAACTTGACCTTCTGGCAAGTGAGACACCTCAACACATAATCACTTACATCTTTTTTCATTCCAGTCCACCAAAAATATCTTTTCATACCTTTATACATCTTTGAAGCTCCGGGGTGAATCGAAGTAGTAGAACAATGGGATTCACTCAATATGCGCTCCTTCAACTCAGCGCTACTCCTAGGTATACACAATCGGCCATTCAGCCTAATCAGGTCATCATCGTGGAGTCTGAAGTCGTACTTCTGACCCTCGAATGTGCCATCAATATGCTTCTGCCGGATCTCCAGCATATACTGATCCGTCATCTGAGCACTCCGCACCTCTTCAACCAAGCCAGTATGAGAGACTAGCGAATGGAGAGAGTGTGCTCGGCGACTCAATGCGTCAGCTACCATTTGCCTTACCCTCTTTATATTGTAGATTAATATCATAGTCATTCAGAAATTCAACCCACCTTCTTTGCCTCATGTTCAACTCCTTCTGAGTGAACAAGTACTTTAAGCTTTTGTGGTCAGAATAGATTGTCACACTTACCCCATACAAATAATGTCGCCATATCTTCAATGCGAAGACAATGGCACCCAATTCTAAGTCGTGGGTAGGGTAGTTCTCCTCATGCTTCTTTTTAGCTGACGAGAGGCGTATGCTACACCTTCCCGTGTTGCATCAACACAACCCATCCTCTACCTGATGCGTCGCAGTAGACCTCAAAACCATCTGGACCGTCTGGTATAGTCAGGACTGGTGCAGATGTTAGAGCATCCTTGAGACTCGTGAAAGAACTCTCACAGTCGACTGTCCACTCGAATGGTGCATCCTTCTTCATCAAGGAAGTCATCGGCTTCGAGGCACTGGAGAAGTCCTTCACAAACCTCCTATAATAACCTGCCAGACCGAGGAGCTCCTGATATCGGTAACTGTCTTCGGCCTAGGCCAGGTCGCACTGCATCTATCTTTGCCGGATCAACAGCGATCCCGGCCTCAGAAATCACATGACCAAGAAAGGATACTTGGTTCAACCAAAATTCACATTTTGAAAACTTTGCATACAACTGATTCCTCCTCAATGTTTGTAACACATTTCTCAGGTGGCTTTCGTGCTCACCTTTTGATTTCGAATACACAAGAATATCATCGATGAAGACTACCACTGATTTGTCCAACTGGTCTTGGAACAAGCGGTTCATTAAGTCCATGAACTTAGCTGGTGCATTTGACAAGCCAAACGACATAATTGTGAACTCATAATGCCCATACCTAGTTCTGAATGCTGTCTTTTCGATATCACTATCACGGATGGCAATCTGATGGTATCCAGAACGTAGATCTATCTTGGAGAATACTGATGCTCCCCTCAGCTGATCAAATAGATCGTCGATGCGTGGTAAAGGGTAACGGTTCTTCACCGTAACAGCATTCAGCTCCCGATAGTCAATACACAGGCGGAGGCTACCGTCCTTCTTCTTCACGAAGAGGACCGGCGCTCCCCATGGTGAAACACTAGGGCGGATAAAGCCCTTGTCGAGTAGGTCTCTCAGCTGCTCCTTGAGCTCTGTCATCTCTGCTGGAGCCATACGATAAGGTGCTTTCGTAATGGGTCCAGTGCCCGGAACTAAGTCAATCTCAAACTCAACCTCTCGTGCTGGCGGCATGCCCGGCAGTTCCTTAGGAAATACGTCAGGAAACTCCGACACTACCGGCACATCAGAACTAAACTCTGGGTCTCTCTCTCTGTCCTGGACAGCAGGGTATACATCACTCCCTCGTCGTAACTCACGATACATGGCCATGGCGGTGATGATCTGAGTCGAAGGCTCCCTGGGCCTCTGGCGGTATGATACGGTAACCCCAGATGGACTCCGAAGAAGCAGTCGATGCTCGGCACATAGGATTCTACCCTTGTACCGCTCCAACCAGTTCATCCCGACAATCACATCAAATCCAAGTCCGTCGAACTCTATCAAGTCGATCGGAAATTCTTCACCTCTGATTCTTACAACAGCATCTCGGTGGTAGCGGGTACACCTGATCCGCTCTTTCGATGGGAGAGTGACCAAGAAGTCTGGCATCTCATCACCATCCAACCCCAGCCTCTTCGCAAAAGATAGCGAAATAAATGTGTGTGAGGCTCCAGAGTCGAACAAGATCGATGCATCCACACCATTCACTGGAAAGGTACCGGTGAGGATTGTGCCGCTCTTGCCGGCTTCTGCCTCATTGCAGACACTCAGTGTACCTCCCGTTCCGAGTGCACAGCCTAATTCATTGGCAAACTAATAAGTACTGGGTAACAACACGGTTGATATACTTCAATAACTCCACTTTATTCATTAACACCTACTCTTTACAACATTGTGGTTTACATGGTTGATATAACTTAACACAAACATAACTCCCTTAATATTTACTGGCTTAACACTTTACACAATTATACAAGGCTTTAGAATTGTCTGAAGGTCAAATTCAAACGTCCAGGTTTCATGTGTGTGGCATTGATCACTGCCGACGGTGCGGTATTCAGTTTGATCTTCCTGATGTCATGGTATAGCATCCTTGACTGCCCACCCATGACTAACACATCTCCTGACTTTAGTATTAACTTCCTTGCGAGATCAGCACGCTTCTGCTCGCCATACACAAACACTACGGTATCACCAATGGACCAAGACACCACGGGTACTCCCTTACTTAGAGACTCGGGTGACTCGTCCTTGTCTTGGTGTAAACCTAACCGTCCACCTTTCTGGTAGAAGTTCACAATACACAAATCTGCTTTCACATCTGGAATTGAATCTGTTTCAACTTGTTGAGCAATTCCCACGGCGTGATTAACGACCGCACGGAACTCCTCAGGTATACTTGGTACTGTTGCTCCATCTTCAGCTCGCACTTCTTGATATGACTTGGTGTAAGGGTTCCAGTCCTTACCCATGCACATCATCTTCAGTTGCATTCTTGATCCGTTCGGGTATTCGGATGTGTAGAAACCTCCAGGTTTAGCTCCAAGTTCGTCGCATCGTCTGATGACATGGATTTGTGCTTCCGGTGTCAGGTATCCATTTAAGAGTATCATACCTGGCTGGATAACCTGACATTGCTCCATTGGAAAGTCGGTGATGTTGATGGTGGTTTCTTCGGGGTTTGGTGTGGGTGGGATTGGATAACATATATTGAAGGTTCCTTTAGTTTAGAATATCTAATTAGGTGTCTTTCACACTACACTTTAACTCCTTACTCACATGATAATACACTTGGACTCACTAATACACACATGCATGAAATGCGGTATGCAATCACTTATTACATTCAACAGTTTAGGCGGTACCTGGTCTAGAAGAGGGCCCTGGCGCCTCAGACCGGTCCACCACATTCAGGGTGGCCTTGCTAGGTCCCGACCCCTTCCCCTTCTGGGAATCAGTGTGCCTCTGATCTGTGGGTGGCTGGTTAGCCGTCTTCGGGCCATCAATAGCTGCTGTGGCCTTACCCTTCCACTGCCCCCTAGGCTTGTTGACTCTGCTGTTGGGGTTCCGGTAACACTCGTGGTCACGGTGACCCCACTTCTCGCAGTAACGACACTACACCTCATTTCCCTTGCAGTCCTTGCCGGGGTGGTCTCCATTGCACCACTTACAGTAATAGTGGCGCTCCGGTCCAGAGCCCGTGCTAGCTGCTATCACAATACACAATCAGTACTTGTCTCACAACTTATCAACATATACTTCAACTTTTCACACAAGATTAAATAATTACCCCTAGGTGGGTAAGAGCGTAGGGGTTTCGCCGCATAAGCATATGTGAGCTTCAGTGGCTCCTCAGCTGTGGTGGTTTGGGCTTGGCCCTTGTCACCCTAGTGCTGACTCTTCTGGGGCTGGGGATAAGGTTTCTTCTTCTTCTTTCCTCCCCCGTACCCCTGCGGACTCTGGCCCTCGCTGGTGGCCTTGCGCTTGTGCGCATTCTCCTCGTCCCTCAGACGGACGGTGATCTCCACCTTAGCAGCGGCATGATAGCACTCCTGAATTTAGGATGTCAGTCATGCCCCGCAATACATACTCACAAACTCACATTAATACTCACTTGTAGACTACACATATTCACATCACTCTTTATTTAAATTACCTGCAAGGTAGTATACTCAGCTGGCCCCATCCCATAGCGAAGACGGTGGCTGAGACCGTTGTAGAAACGGTTTACCAGCACTCGGTTCGAGTATCCCAGGTCCGGTAACAGGTGGACAAGGCCGGTGAATGCAGTGTAATACTCATCAACCGACACCTTGTCCCCCTGCCTCAGACTATCCAGCTCCAGGCGCTTGGCCTCTTGAACATGCACAGGGTAGTATTTGGCTCGCAGTAGAGCCGTGTACTCCCTCCATCCAAACTGAGGATCCGCCATCCGGTCCTCTCTCACAAGCTTCCACCAGTTCTGTGCCGAACCCTTCAGGTAGTAAGCGGCAAGACGGACCTTAGCCTCTGCAGGTACAGCCAAGGTCTCGTAGGCGGTCTCCAACTCGGAGATGTACACCTCCAGCTTACGTGGGTCGGTCTCCTTATGAAATGAAGGTGGTCTCAAGTCTGCCAATGCCTTGACCCAGTTGGTCTCTCGTGGCGGTGGCGGTGGTGGTTGAACTCCGGGCATCTGCCCTGCTGTATCGCAGCTACAAGCTGGGGTACCATCTGGGCTACAGCGGCTGCTACAGCCTCAGCCATAACCTGAGCCGTAGTGTTCTCGCCCTGGTCACCCACGTTACCAGTACCGCTACCGCGGCCTCTACCTCGCGGTCTACCTGCCATCTGTATTCACATGAATATTCATTAGCAATATGCTTGCACACTTATCGGTCCAACGGTTGTAACGCTTTCCGATAATAAGGTATCTCCACACTTAGTTAGTGGTTAGCCTTTCCATAATGTTCACTGAAGTAACTGTAGTTAGGTTTCCTAACTCGGTATATCCCTAAGCTCGGTATTCTAGTCATCAGAGCGATACTTCGCTCTGATACCACTTTTTGTAACACCCCTACTACGCACATAACACTACTTGAAATCGCAGCGGAAATAAATAACTAACCAGTAACTAACGCTTCGGTGCTACAACGCCGTCAACCACCCACGTGGTTGACAAGGCAGAATAATTACAAGTGTACCGGTCTGATGATCAGACTCCCGAGCATAAACTAAACCATAAATACATCATATACAATACCGAGTATTACATACATCCTTCACTGTTAAACATCACTGTAAACTGTCACAACCAAATATACATCACGCCACGGGAGCACAGGCGCATCCCGGGCCAACATCCAAAAGTACTCAAAAATAAACCACATCCTAGGATCTAGAGCCACTCCGCTTCTTCGATCTGCATCCTGCAGTATAAGAAATATGGATCCCCCGAGGGGGTCAGCAACCCTTGGCTGGTATGGTTAACGCGCAGCCCATCGGCTACCGGGATACGCGCAACTAATTGTCATGATAACATGGCATTCATTTATATACATAACATAACATAACATGTGGCATAGCATCAATAGTGCACAGCACATCATCACATACACAGTGGATCTTCGTTCCACAATAACAAACCACAAGGGTCAAATAACATAAGAGCCTAGAGAATGATTCACCCTCATGTTAAGCTCGTTAAACACACTCATTACCGTTCTGTTAAACGAACGAGTAACTTAAGTCACAGATGGTTCGGATTTAGTGACCCGAACACACCACACAAACACATGTTCCCACTAAACCGATCATAAGTCAGAATAGGTAAGCTTTGGAGGAAGCTAGCGGGAGATCGAACGCCAAATTAAGGAGAACAATCTTAACAACATAAGAGTCGAATCTGATTCAGATATCTACTCTTAACTTACATGCATGACCGGACAACCGGATTCCTCACTTCCCAGTTAACACTTGTTAGAAGTTCATAGTGGAACTTAACAACCAATACACAATAGGTGGTAAGTCATGTTAGACACACACAAGGGAATGAGTCACATCATAACATCACAATTATATGAACAACTGTAGACTCATTACATGTTTAGATCTTATAACGTCATAAACACACAGAAAAACATACAACACAGAAGCCGGTGTAAACCGGTAGACAACAGACTGCAAGAAAACCATACCTTGGTCCTTGCCTTGATTTGTTTCCACCGTAGGTCACTCCTATACATGATTCAAGAATGTCGGTTAATTAACTTACTTCACCTCCAAATTTACTAAGTGTTTAACATGATTATTTGACATGCTTAAATGTCTAACTCACCCTAGGTTACCTTCATTATACACCCTAGGGTTTACTACATAAGTCACATTCTTTTCTGTTTTTTTTTTTAAGTTTTCGTATGTCCGACCCACCGTCCGACTCACTCGACTGGGTCGGACCATTACAGAGAATTTCATCGACCTCAGAACATGCATGTCCGACCCATGTCCGACCCACCCTTCTGGGTCGGACCATTACAGAACATTTTACCGCCTTACAAACATGCCCGTCCGACCCACGTCCGACTCACTCGACTGGGTCGGACCATTCCAGAACATTTTCCCTCCTTTGAAATATGACCGTCCGACCCATGTCCGACCCACCCTTCTGGGTCGGACCATTCCAGAACAATTTCCTGACGTCTAACAGAGGCTGTCCGACCCAAACTTGGGTCGGACCCCTGGGTCGGACGTCCTCTAAACTTACCCAAACTTTGTCAAATCTTCACCAAACTTCTCCTAAAGCCTCTTAATGCTTCCTAACAACATTTGGTACCCTTATATCCACATACAACATCCATGAAACTCATTTTCTAATTCCTTAAGCCTTTACTTATTTCCTTGTAAAATTCCTTAACACTTATGTTATTTCCTCCTTAGTTTTCCCAATGGTATTTCATTCCTATGATAACTACTATCCCAAATGTTTTCTCCTCATTTTACATCATCTCCCAAGCATCATTTCTCACAACTAACTCCTTATGTCATTCTTGAAATTCTTTCCCAAGTTTACACTTTCTCCTTATTTTACCAAAGTTTGCCTAAGTCTTTACCTAAGTCCAAAATGACTTTGGTACATACTAAAACCTCAAGCTCATGCCAAAGTCCTTGTTACACTCTAGAACACTTAAGACATTATACCTTCTCTTGTAAAACACCTAGTCATTTCCTAACACCTCTAATTCACCAAACCTCATGTAAACACTTAGAACTTCTTGCTTCTTACCTAAATTTCGACATAGGTTCTCCTAGAACATTACTAAACCAAAACATATTGTTTTTACCATTAACACACAAGAACACTAAAAATCCATCAAACACTTTCTCATACACAAACTTCACTCATATAGCACCACATCACAATATAGTGCATAATTTAGATTGCATGGCACTTAGGCCCTTAAATGACATGGCTCTTAGGCCCTTAAGATGCATAAATCATAAACACTGAATTTCCACAATATATTTGCCTTTGACCTGCAAATACACTCAACAACACATATGCCTCTTACTAAGCTCTTGAGAACACTTTACTAAGTCATTCACCATTTGCTCTTTAGGTAGTTTTAACAAGCATTATAAGCTCATTTCTCCTAAGGCATTAAACAACATTAGGTTAGTAGATTTACCTCTTTTCCAAACAACTTCTTTCTTGTTTCCTTTAAAAACCGGTAAGGTACTTGATTCTTTGTCAAGTTCTAAACAATATACAAACATTATAATGAGTATTCAAGCTATAAGCTTCATCTTATTGTAAACCCTAATTTTACATTGTTTCAAAAACATTAATGTAGTTGTTTTACCTTGATCTTTGAAGAGAGTTTGAATATCTAACAAGAGAGGACTCCACCTAGTCCATGAAGAGTTGGAATGAAGCTAGAACAAAGTCACACAAAGAGCTCCTTCAATAGGTATTTTCGGTTACAACAAAAACATGAAGGAAATGAAGTTTTTATTTGAGATTCCTTACCTAGAAGCAAAGGAGAGTAACAATATGTAAAAATACAAGCTCAAGCTCCTTCAATGGTGGAACTCCATGGCACCGAAATGGTGGTCTTGGAATTTTAAGAAGATAGAAATGAAGAGCTTGATGAGAGGAAGAGATTGGTGGTGTTTGTTTTTGATTTGGACAAGTGAGCTAGATTTTACAAGAGATCAAAGAAGAGGTTTAATGGTGGTGGTGTGGTATTACCGTGGAAGAGAAGGAAGAAGAGAGGTTGAAGAGAGTGTGGAGCAGTGTGAATACAAGGAAAGAAAATGAGAGAATGAGATAGAATTTGCTTTTGAAGATATTTATATTTTATAAAGTAAAAAGGTACTTAAGTAGTCTTATTTATTTTCTTAACAAGCTAACAAGGGTGGTGTGTCACCAACCTTAAAAACCGGCCCCCAATAGTAGTATGAGGGTATTATAGTCTTTATTTGTCAATTTAATTACTTATACAAACATATGTTACAAAATAGCTTATAAAAATCACTATTCACAAAAACAAGGCACATAGAAGTGAAATTTTTGATTTCCCATTGATATAGACATCCAAATGTGATATTATATAGTACACATATATATTTAAGAGTGATGATGGACATCTAGCCACTCAAAACTCATTTACAAGAAAATTTTTCAAAAATGTGCTTTAAGACTCCTTAAAGCACATTTTGTGTTTAAACTTGTTTTCAAGCTTGGTTTTCTTTGGTAATTGGTTTAATATGTTCATTAGCATATAATTAAGATCTTGGTAAGTTCATTAGGTCTTAACCAAGCTCACCCCAAGCTTAGAGCACATTTTGGCCTTTATTGACCTTAAAGCACATCTTGTGTTTTCTTTTGTTTAAATTTGTTACTAATGTTTCTAAGACTCTTTTTAGTCTTAATACACCATATTTAAGTGTTTAAACAATATATTAAGGTTTGGGGTATTTCACCGAGATGCTGAGTCAAGCTGCAGGACTCTTGGGCTTTTTAGACATAGAACGAGCAAAGACTAGTGTCAGTTGTTCATAGATTACATTACAAGTAGAACTTAATTCAATCAATTACATAATACAAATATCATAATTTTTAAACTAACTTAACATTAGATAAAATTCTTACCCTTGATGAAGAGGCAGCATTATGTAAGATTTATCAGCAACTGCACACACATGTATCACAGTCGACAAGTACTGGACCAAAGCTTGGGGGTCAGATCCCATATTAGCTTCAGAACAGTAGTCAGGGCATAAGAACCCGAAACTACTATTCTCATGTACTTGGACCGCCTTGTCATCAACAAACCTGCACAATATAAAGAAACCAATATTATGAATTTAATTTTCAAATATACAGAGTAAAATGTGTACAAGGTATGCTAATTACTCACATGCAAGCCGATTTGAGAATCGACGCACTCAACCAATCCTTCGTGAACAACTCCACAAAATCACTAAGATAGATTTCAAAACTCTGAGCGCCTTCAAAGTAAAAAAGATCCAGTCTTGGTTCCATTGTAACTGAATCTCTTGCTGGCGGCGTCATCAAAAGTGTGGAGTGCAATAGTTTCAGCTTGGGGGGTAAGACATTCAGAACCGCCGGTTGTAGCAAATTCGATCTCATCACAACTCTAGTCGCGGATGCCATCGAAGGATTAGCTGGTGCAACAACAACTCTTTTCCTTTTGCCTTATCAGAATTTGATTGAATGTGTTCCTAATATATTAATTTAATAAGTATATGTTTCTACTCTAGGATATGTTAAAGAATAAGTTTTTTCATGGGGTTACCTGCTGCTCCCCAAGCTTAATCAATCTAATGGGCCGCTGTATTGTCATGGATTCAGCTTGACGAAGGGTGGATATGTCTGCACTGGGCACCGGTATCTGACAATCCGCGTAAGCAAGCGTGTAACCCTCAACAAGCACCCGGACATGGTACTCTCAGAGCGTTGCATTCCTCACGGTGTCACCAGGAGAAGACTTGAAAAGTTTTCCCCACCCTACCTCAACTTCGTCAACGCCAATCATTTAGAACAATGTGCAGTCAATCGGTTTCTACAGTTTCAAAATTAAAGATTTTAGATGCACATAAACAAGTGTATAATTTGTTTTTTTTTCGTATTTGTAGTTAACATGTTGTTCTAACCTTGAGAGATGAATATGGAAATGGATTAACGGAGTGAACACTACTGGGAGGCACTATTGCGGGCTCTGATGCATGTGCCTGATCTGGCGGTCTAGAAACCTCCTGACTCATCCTCTCAGATCGCATCATCTCCATAGCTTGAGCGATTGACTGCTGAAATTCATTTCGTAGTCGCTGCTCGAGCTCCGCATTCTGGCGTAAGTGCTCCTCATATGTAATGCTCCCTCCAGCACTATGTCTGGACCCAGGATTACCAAAGGCTTGGCGTATACCGACATGACCACCAAAGCCTATTGCACGACCCGGATGATCCTTCTTCCCGAGAGCGCGGGAAAGTGGATCATCCTCCCTAACGGGCTGCCAAGTGCCCTGGGTGATTTGGGAGCTTAACTCTTCCTGTTATGAAGTTTAATAAGTCAATAAGGATACTCCGGTTTATTTAACTGCTATTGTTACTCTATAAATATAATAAACATTTTTAAACTAAAAATCACTTACCATTTGGTTGATGACTTCTCTCGTGGCGTCATCATACTGAGCAGGTGCCGCCGGATTTGAAGGTTTCTTCCGTCGACTTAAGTCCCAAACCTTCATCCTTCGTTCGCTGACATTCGATTCAGCTGACAACAACCCTTCTTTCTCCCACTGCGGCACACGCAGAGCAATACTTGTACTCCCCATGTGATGGGGGTAACGATTTTTTTTGGCATTTTGTTGTTGTTTCTTACGTATAGCCTACATATATGTATGAAAAGACAAATTATTCAAATAATATATGAAAAAGACAAATTAACCAAATGAACTCTAAGGACACTTAAACATTTATCATACAAAAGAACAACTACTAGTGTGAAACTCACCTTGAACTCAGGGGTCAAACGCTTCGCAACAAACTCATTCCACTGTTCTTCAGTAATACCATCGTATTTTTGCCACGGTGGTCTCGGATCATCCACATCTTCACCTGCTGCCTCCTCTATCTCTGCGGGCTCCTCACAGTAAATGTACTGCCTCGTGAGCAGAGATCTGAAGTCTTTAAACTGTGTGGCAATCCCCTTCATCACATCAGCCTTCATAGAAGGATCTATACTGAATCGGAGCAGACGTTTTATGGTGAGTGGTTAAACTGGTGTAAAAATAAAAGAAAAGAAATTAAAAACTCAAAATAAACGTCGGGCTGCAAACAAATCCCGGTCGTAGTAGTATAGTAAAAATGTAAGCGACCGGATGTCGAACCGTGGGACTAATATACATATTATAGTACCTAAGCGTGTCACAAGAGGGGGATTAATTGACTTGTATAATAAATAAAAAGGAAAGATAAAATAAACTAAGTTAATAGATAAATTAAACGGGACTCTGGTTCAGGTTAATATGATCAGATTAATTATGCTATCTCTACTGGTTTAATTATAATTGTTTGGCAAAATTCCTCTTATTATGTTAAGGACTAAATCATAGCCTCAAAAGAACTCGTTTACCTGAAAATGCAAGGTTCTAATCAAGGTTCAAGCACAATACGTGTAAACGGACGGTTTAGATATGAGAAATTATTTATGCATCTGAAAATACTAACTTATTAAATCATAATAAGCTTTCTCCAAATTTACGGCTTAATTAACCTATCTATTTATCACCTGGTCTGATCAAAATAGACTTAGTAAAGCAGTTTAATAAACTCATGACATTTATTAAAAAGGTGCGAGATAACCTTTAAAACGCAACAAACTGTATTTAAATAAACCAGTAAAAATATTGCATAATTAATACAAACACATAATAACCGTTCCCAGAGTATAAATATTCTAGCCTAACATATTAAACAGATAAACAGAAACAAGAGTAATAGAAATCATCTGTAATCACTCCTGCATTCGTTCTGCAATTTTATATACGTAGGACTAGAGGTGGATATGGTGGAATGTGGAAATAAATAAGTGGAGAAGGCGGGAGAAGAGAAATGAGGTGGCGTGAGGTTTGTGGTGTGAAGTGGAGCGATGGGTCGTCGATGGATTTATGGGTGGTAGATGTGTGTTTTGAGCAGAAGGCTCGTGGGTTTATATAGAGAAAGGAAGAGGCAGCAAAGAAGATAACAGACGCGTGAGGATTTGATTGAGGCGGTGGAAAGATTTGCTCATTGATTGCTTCAGGGGACAGAACGTGAAGAGTAGATGGATAAGTTGCAGACAGGTCGACGGGCGAAGTCGACGAGCGAAGTTGACGAGCGAAGTCGACGAGCGAAGTCGACAGCGAAGAAGAAAACTGTTTCGTGACTGATTTTAGTCACGACCGCCTAAGCAACCGCCTCTGTTTGGGCGGTTCCATACATGTCCGCCTCTACAACCGCCTGAAACTAGGCGGTTCCCCTTGGTTCTCCGCTTGTCGTCCGCCTCTGGATGAGGCGGTTGCCTCTCTGCCTTGTCCGCCTCGAATGAGGCGGTTGTCTCTTGTCACACCCGCTCTCTTGTCCGCCTGTTTTCTCGACGTCGCAGAGGCGGACACTTCTATCTCTCGCATCACTCACGTCCGCCTGCTTAGGGGCGGTTGCCCCTGTCTCTCGTCCGCCTAGGAACAAGCGGTTGCACTACTGCCTTGTCCGCGTTGTCAGCTTGACCGTGACCTATTTTCCTTCAAACTTTGACCGGCTCTAGATTCTTCGTTTGGTCCCCGTTTTCTGAGCCGTTTGCGTCTATGCGTTTGTTCTTCGTCTACTTCACTCCCAGCTTGGTTTTCCTCATGTTAAACAAATAAATTTGTGAGATAAACAATAAAACATAAACTAGAGGAAAACTAACCGAAGTGGAGAAATGAGCAAGAAAAAAGAAAAGTGCTAATATTATATATGAAATACACCTAAATCATGCTCATTTGGACACTCATCACACCCCCACACTTATCTTTTTGCTTGTCCTCAAGCAAAATCACGTACCCAAGTAAGTAGGGAATGCTCAATACTAACAAAATTATTATGAAGGGTAGGATAAATATGATCTTTAAATTTATGAGGAGTGTGAAAAATCAACTGCTGGTGGCATAGGTGTGCTCAGGGTGAAAATAAAATATAGAGTTTTGGGGATGATCTAAGGTACTTCAATGTTTCTTTTTAGGTGACTCTGAGAACTTTTACCATGGCCAACTTCTCTCAAGAATGGGCATTTGAGGAGAAAACAAAAGGAAATTAGATTCATTGCATTTGTTTCACTTTTGCATAAGGGATGAGAAAATGTAGGCATCACGCCTTTGTATTTAAGAACACTCAACTCTCTTTGTTGGTTACCAATGGTGTCTCGCAAGTCCCTTTTTATTTTGTATTTTCTTTCTCTGTTTTTTTAACAGAAAAGCACCCCTTAGCAATCCCTAAGAGAGAAGACAGAAAGAAACCCTGAGCAATAAAATCCAACCATTTGCAGATTATTTGGTCACACCGCATATAAAATGCTCCTCAAAAGTAATCAAAATTTTAAAATTTGTACCATTTATCCTATAATTCATAACAATATTTATTCTTAAAGAGAACAACCCACATATAAAGGGTCCACAATATTTGAATTGGACAAACGCATGATAAGGAGAGAGATTAAACATTTAAGCACAAAATGTCACCGAAAAGGGCACACTCCCCCACACTTAAATTGAACAATGTCCTCATTGTTCACCAGAAAAACAAGGGAAGGTTTCAGAAGACCTTTTCGGTAAGTAGATAAAATAGAGATAACACAAAGATCACAATTAAACATTTAAGCACATAAACGCTCCTCTGCAATTTTATTTAAATAAAAGCATAATTTAAAGAAACTAGTACTCCCCTGATTTTATTTTTGCTTGTTGTTAAAGGACTTCCCCACACACTTGAGCTTCAGTCTCAAGTAGCGTAGCTTGGTTGCAGTGTAGATATGAAGGCACCTGCATAAGACACCAGAAGCAACCATACTACAAACGGAGTTAAAAGTTAGCAAAAATAAAATTTAAAGAGAACCTGAAAATTAAAAGAGCATAAAAGCAAAATAAAATAAAAATTCATCCGGGTTGCCTCCGGGAAGCTGCCCTTCTTTAACGTCTTTGGCTAGACGCCTGCTTCGTTATCCTGGATCAAAACAAAACGTTACCTCGGCATATAAAATAAGAAAATTAATACTCCACAAAATCTGGTGTTTGAGGAGGTACTTCCGGAAACGTAGTTCTATCAGAAGACCCGGTGGTGATGATTTTTCTTCCTCAAATTGGAGGATGTAAACATCCTCCTCTTGTAGGTGAGGCTCATAGAAAGAACGCTGATTAAAATCATCTTCAGAGAAAGTTAATTCTTTAAAGGTGATAGTGGCGTTTTGTTTGGATCTATTGGTGGGAGGTGATGGCAATTCCTTCTCTTCATGTTCGAGGATAAATATCCTCATTTTCTGGATAGAGCACAGAGAAGGATGGAAACTGGCGGTAGGCGACTATAGAGGGAAGAGAATAACTTACATCCGTAGTGGGGTGTTCTACCTCATGAACTATTTCGCTCTTCGGTTACTGTTCTGGTTGAGCGAGTCTCTCCAGGTATTCTGGTTGATCTTCTAACCAGAGTTGTTCTTGGAATATGAGACAATCCTCATAATCATGAGCTCCTCCACATACGGAGCAGTATAAATACTGTGAAAAGCAAAACTCTTGCTCGAACACCTGTTCCATTTCCATTTTTTTTTTGTATATAAAACAAAACTACTGAAAAAGATTAGAAAATAAAATGATTAAACAAACACAATAATAATAAGCAAAATATAAAATGAAACTAGTGATTTGGGGAAGAACAGGAATGAAGAACGAAGCGTTTTTTTTTTCTGTATGTGGGACGTCCGCTTGGATCTAGGCGGTAAGGAGGGCGGACGTGGCTGGGGCGGACCGCATGCGTGTCCGCGTGGACAACCGCACGGGACTGGGGCGGACACAGCTCTGCTCAGTTTTTTTTTTGATTACGCTACTTACTGAAACAATAACAAATTAGAAAACACACATACTAATAATAATAACAAAATATATATAAACAAAATATAAAAGATAATTAATATAAACAACAACAGAATAAAATAGACAAAATAAAAGACTATTAATAATAACAACAAAATAAAAATAATAAAGACAAAATATTCTAATATAACAAGTGAATAATCGGGGCTTAGGGACTAGAATAAACTAGTCCCCGGCAACGGCGCCATTTTGCAGACGTTTTATGGTGAGTGGTTAAACTGGTGTAAAAATAAAAGAAAAGAAATTAAAAACTCAAAATAAACGTCGGGCTGCAAACAAATCCCGGTCGTAGTAGTATAGTAAAAATGTAAGCGACCGGATGTCGAACCGTGGGACTAATATACATATTATAGTACCTAAGCGTGTCACAAGAGGGGGATTAATTGACTTGTATAATAAATAAAAAGGAAAGATAAAATAAACTAAGTTAATAGATAAATTAAACGGGACTCTGGTTCAGTTAATATGATCAGATTAATTATGCTATCTCTACTGGTTTAATTATAATTGTTTGGCAAAATTCCTCTTATTATCTTAAGGACTAAATCATAGCCTCAAAAGAACTCGTTTACCTGAAAATGCAAGGTTCTAATCAAGGTTCAAGCACAATACGTGTAAACGGACGGTTTAGATATGAGAAATTATTTATGCATCTAAAAATACTAACTTATTAAATCATAATAAGCTTTCTCCAAATTTACGGCTTAATTAACCTATCTATTTATCACCTGGTCTGATCAAAATAGACTTAGTAAAGCAGTTTAATAAACTCATGACATTTATTAAAAAGGTGCGAGATAACCTTTAAAACGCAACAAACTGTATTTAAATAAACCAGTAAAAATATTGCATAATTAATACAAACACATAATAACCGTTCCCAGAGTATAAATATTCTAGCCTAACATATTAAACAGATAAACAGAAACAAGAGTAATAGAAATCATCTGTAATCACTCCTGCATTCGTTCTGCTATTTTATATACGTAGGACTAGAGGTGGATATGGTGGAATGTGGAAATCAATAAGTGGAGAAGGCGGGAGAAGAGAAATGAGGTGGCGTGAGGTTTGTGTGAAGTGGAGTGGAGCGTGGGTCGTCGATGGATTTATGGGTGGTAGATGTGTGTTTTGAGCAGAAGGCTCGTGGGTTTATATAGAGAAAGGAAGAGGCAGCAAAGAAGATAACAGACGCGTGAGGATTTGATTGAGGCGGTGGAAAGATTTGCTCATTGATTGCTTCAGGGGACAGAACGTGAAGAGTAGATGGATAAGTTGCAGACAGGTCGACGGGCGAAGTCGACGAGCGAAGTCGACAGCGAAGAAGAAAACTATTTCGTGACTGATTTTAGTCACGACCGCCTAAGCAACCGCCTCTGTTTGGGCGGTTCCATACATGTCCGCCTCTACAACCGCCTGAAACTAGGCGGTTCCCTTGGTTCTCCGCTTGTCGTCCGCCTCTGGATGAGGCGGTTGCCTCTCTGCCTTGTCCGCCTCGAATGAGGCGGTTGTCTCTTGTCACACCCGCTCTCTTGTCCACCTGTTTTCTCGACGTCGCAGAGGCGGACACTTCTATCTCTCGCATCATTCACGTCCGCCTGCTTAGGGGCGGTTGCCCCTGTCTCTCGTCCGCCTAGGAACAAGCGGTTGCACTACTGCCTTGTCCGCGTTGTCAGCTTGACCGTGACCTATTTTCCTTCAAACTTTGACCGGCTCTAGATTCTTCGTTTGGTCCCCGTTTTCTGAGCCGTTTGCGTCTATGCGTTTGTTTCTTCGTCTACTTCACTCCCAGCTTGGTTTTCCTCATGTTAAACCAATAAATTTGTGAGATAAACAATAAAACATAAACTAGAGGAAAACTAACCGAAGTGGAGAAATGAGCAAGAAAAGTGCTAATATTATATATGAAATACACCTATAAATCATGCTCATTTGGACACTCATCAATCGGTCCTATATGCAAAAAAAATGGATTAGTGTAAAACAGTAACTACATAAATCTTAAAACAAACTATTAACATAAACAAATAACCGAAGACATTCAAATATCTACTCCTTCAACGCCTGAGGCACTTGCTTCCAATGGTGGTTTATATTGAAATATGTACTCACCAAATGCCTCGCTAGAGCAGTGAAATTATTTTTCCAAGTACCCGTTGGCTGATTAAACTCATTGAACTTCAAAGGCTTGGTCGGGGGGCCTCTATTTGCTTTCAGTCCACGGGTTACCCCTCGTTCTTTGGGTTTCTTGAGAGGCGGAGGAGCAACTTGTATCTCTTGTGCTTCTGTGAAGGCCCAGCTGCCTCAGTCTGCTGTGCTGGGATGTCTGTTGTCTTTGATTTCTTTTTACCACCTCGTGTGGTGCATTTTGCCGGTCTACTCTGCTGTGGCTGATTTTCCCCAGTCAGGAGCAGCTGTCCTATAGGATCATCAATCGGATCATCATCCACTGAGGAAAAAAAAACACAAACATTAGATCAATATTCATGGAACGATGTATAATTGCAAAAATAAACATAAATAATTAATGGTGATAACATTGTAACAACAATAATACGAATTATATAATGTAATTTCAACCAATGGTGTTACCTAGACATAGTAACATATATCATGATCTGTTTTTTACCCAAACCCCTCATTATGGTCTGATCGAGCGTAGATGGTCTGAACACCATCATTTTGTAAATCATTAGTTGAATCATGCAACCCTGTATGTAACAATACTGTTTCATCTATCATCTCATTATCATCATCGTCGTTGTCATCATCCTCAAACAAAACCGGTCTTCTCCCTGGAAGAACAACATACCATCTACTAGCTTTTGGGTCTTCAACATAAAACACCTGGTCACAGTCTTTACCCAACACAAACTAATCTTCCTTATTAGTTGTAACACGTGAAAGATCAGCCAAAATAAGTCCTTTATCATTTTGGAGTCCATGTCAGTTGTCCACCCAATTGCAGTGGAACAACAGAAACGAATCAATGTGATAGTTTAGTTCCCATATGTCCTCTATGACACCATAATACCAACTACTACTGCTCATTGGTTGAACCTGGTTACCTAGACCATATTCAGTCACCGATGCTTCAATTTTTACCCCACTGTTCTGATGTATTGATTTAGCATCTTGGCGTGTAGTGTAGTATGTGCATCCATTAATGTCATACCCTTCAAATGATACAACATCTGTTCCAGAACCAACAACTAGACATCTGATTTCTTCATTGACTTCCTCGGGGTTCAATGAAGCTTGCTCAAACACATATTCCTTAAACCATTGGACGAATACTCGATTTTGTTCTTTTTTAAGCCAGATACGGTTTTTGGTAGGGATTTGTCGACTCAACTCAGCAATGTGAATATCGAAGTAGGGTTCAACAACCTCAAGGTGTTGTAGTACAAACAAATGTGCGTGATTAATAAGATCACGAGAGATACGAACAACCTTTTTGCCAATAACTCCTTTACCCTTAAATCTACCATGGTGACGTGGTTGGGAATACCAATTGACTCTACATCGTTCAAATAACTTGTCACGAATTCTGTGACTTCCTCAGTCACTGTTGCTTCGATGATACTGCCTTCCGGTCTATATCTGTTTTTCATTCTACCCTTCAGAATCCGTATATATCATTCGAAAGGATACATGTAACGTAAGTAGACCGGACCACACAATTTGATCTCTCGGACAATATGCACTACTAAATGCACCATTATGTCGATGAAAAATGGTGGGAAATACATCTCAAGCTGGCATATTGTCACAACAATTTCATGTTGCAGATCATCGAGGGTGTCTGAGTTAATTGCCTTGCAGCAGACAGCGTTGAAGAAGAAACATAATCGAGTTAGAGCATTTCTGACATTTTCTGGTAATATTCCTCATATTGCAACTGGAAGAAGAGATGCAACATTAACACATGATAATCATGAGATTTCATGCCTAACAGTTTCAAATCCTTCATAGAAACTAGGTTCTTCTAGTTTGAAGAGTACCCAGATGGTACCTTCAATGTGTGCACACACTTGCAAAAACTTAATTTTTCACTCTTAGAGAGGGTATAACACGCAGGAGGTAGATATGTTCGCTTCTCATTCTCTATTGGGGGTGTAGTACTTTCCGTATGCGCAACTCTTGCATATCTCTCCTCACCTTCAATCCGCCTTTCGTCTTGTTGGGTATGTTGAGCAAAGTACCACACATTGCCTCACCGACGTTCTTCACAATGTGCATGATATCCAAACAATGTCGAACAGGCAGATGCCGCCAATACGGTAGATCCCAAAAAATGGAACGTTTTTTCCAAATGTTCTTCGACGGCTTGGATGTGTTTCCAAAGACATTTTCAATGTCTTTTACCTTTGCATACACTTCCTCTAAAGTCAAAGGCAGACGAGCCACACGAGTCTCGGGCTCATTGTTGAATAGCTTTCGCTTTCTCGAACGGTAAGGATGGTCTACTGGAAGAAACCGTCGATGACACATGTAAACGTTTTTGCCGTAGTGCTTCAGACGATCTGAACATGTGTCATCCTCACATACCGGACATGATTTGAATCCTTTAACCGAGTATCTTGACAAGTTCCCATAGGCAGGAAAGTCGTTAACAGTATAGAACAACATCGCCTTCAGTATGAAATTTTCTTTCGCATGAGCATCATATACCACTGTCCCTTCATTCCACAACAAGTTAAGATCGTCGATCAGTGGTGCAAGATATACGTCAATGTTATGACCAGGTTGCTTTGGACCAGAAATTAGGAGTGATAACATAATGTATTTTCGTTTCATGCACAGCCATGACGGTAAATTATAGATCACTAGTAGCACCGGCCAAGTGCTGTGCTGACTGCTCAACGTGCCATACGGGTTCATCCCATCGGTACGCAATCCAAGTCTCAGATTCCTATCCTCATCCCCAAAATGATGTTTGAAGTTTCTGTTGATATTTCTCCACTGAGGTCGTCTGCAGGATGTCTTAATTTTTCATCAATTTTTCTACCATCCGCATGCCATCGTAAGTTCTTCGCATCTTTCGGGTTGGCAAACAACCGTTTGAATCTAGGAATTATCGGCAAGTACCACAATAATTTCACTAGATGATTTTTTTCTGAAAGGAGGAATCTTCATCATTGTCCTTGTACCGGGACAACAAACATTTAGGACACTTGTCTAGATGTTCGTATTCACCCCTATACAGCACACAGTTATTTGGGCAAGCATGAATCTTTTTATATTCAACTCCCATTGGACACATCCATTTCTTTGCCTCGTAGGTGGATGTAGGAAGACCATTCTCATCAGGAAGCATATCATGTATCAGCTCTAAAAATGACGTGAAACACTTGTCACCAACTCCATATTTCCCTTTAAGTTGAACAAATTAAGTACAGCACTAAATTTTGTGTATTTAACGCACGAAGGGTACAAAGGTGTCTTCGATGCGTCCAACAATCTTTGATACTCTTCCGGCTTATCGACAAAAGTATCCGCAACATTTTCTAACATTTCATCCATTTGCTCATCATGGTGAGTGGTCTCACTGTCATCGAATCCTGAATCACTTAATGGTACCGACTCATTGATGGTATTGAAGGTGTGGGTGGTACTTGCGTAACGTGGATCATGAGCACTTGATGATGTTGAAGCACTAGCTGCAACAGTTTCTCCATGAAAATTCCATCTTCTGTAATGTGGCATGAATCCACGGGACTTAAGATGAAATCTAATTTCCTCAATGTCTACATATTTCCTTACGACCCCACAGTCAACACAAGGACATGAAATATTGTCCGCCTTTGTTCTGTCCTTGTGTTGCACTGCCGCTTTAAGGAACTCTTTCAGCTTCTCATCAAAGTAGTGATCCCCTCGATCACCGTACATCCAGTCACGCTCCATTCTATATGTGAAAACAAAACAAGTTTAAGATTGATATGTCTTTCAGTATCTTCTGCATTTGTATATGGAGCATGTTTCTACTGGATGTACAGTTGCAACCAAACTTGGCACTACTCTATGGTTCCAACCAAACTAACGTAGCCTAAGTACTCTGACGTTCCAACGTAACTAATCTAGCCTTATTCTAACAATTCTAACACAATTAATTTAACTTCAACAAATCATTGCATTATTAAAACAAAAAATAAAGTTTAATTACTTACTTGTTTTAAGGTTGTACAGAGGGGGAAGCTAGGAGACTACTTTGGTGATGGGCTGGGAAAGTACTGGTACAAATCCAATAGAAGATTCAAAAGACCTGACAAAGAATAGTTAAGATTGTTATACACAAATAACAAATAAAATTAATTAATAAGACTAATACGATTCTAGAAAAAATTCGGCATGACCTTTACGTAATCGTGTTAATCCCATGCTTATCATTAAGCATTCACCAATATCTTATTTACCACGACAAATAAATTCAACAATTGACAGCAACCATCCTTATTCACAATCACTCAATATTAACCACAACCACTTTTTCGTAATTATTAATTAAACAAACAAAGAGAAAAGATAGATGAAGATGTTACCTTTTCACTCTTACTCCACAGCAGAAGAAATGAGGAAGAAGAAGTAGAGACCACCCTAATTACTGCAGACAGCGGGGAAGCAAGGAAATAATATTAGGGGGGCAAGAAATCCATTATTATAAGCATTATCATATTAAGAAAATAAAAAAGAGAAAAAAGATAGATGAAGATGTTACCTTTCCGCTCATGCTGCACAACAGAAGAAATGAGGAAGAAAGAGACGTAGAGACCACCCCAATTACTGCAGACAGCGGTGAAGCAAGGTAATAATATTAGGGGGCAAGAAATCCATTACTATAAGCATTATCATATAAGCACGTATATACTGCAATGTAATGGGAGAACATAGATGTTATAAAGTTATAGATCTTACCATTTTATTAATGTGAAACTTGAAGTTAATTTTTTAATAGTTTGAGAATTAAGAACAAAATGATTTGTAGTTTTATTTACGCCGGAGATGTTGTACCCGCCACCGGCAAATGAGGATGCCGAGAAAGTAGAAATGAATCGTTGTGTGATGATGATAATGATGATACGTACTATGATGGGATACAAGGTGATGATTCGATTGATGCTAAAGCGGAAATGTTGGATTATAAAACCATATGTCGTTATAAGGACATTCCCAACATAACTTTTTGGTTTTGGGAAATGTTGGAGAGCATATGGGTGAGAAATCAAATTGATGTTTCTGGTTAGAAATCATATTGTCAAGATTTAGGTTTTTAAAGGATTACACATTAATGTCTAAAGCATCAAATAGTGACAATCTTCAAAAACATAAATTAGGACCATTAATCAAGTTTATATATATACATATATTTATCAATTAGCCAATAAATGTTTCTTCGATTGAGTTTGTACAAATGGGGAATGCATTAGCAGTACACTAGGTGTTTATAGTTGAGAAATGGTCATTTTATATGGTGAGAATGAGTATTTATGTCATAAAATAATTTTTGAATGGCACAAAACAAGTCATTTATTGTGACAAAACTATTTCATGAATTTTTCATTGAATTATAAAAAATAACCATTAAAGTAAAAAAAAAAAGTAATCTTGAACAGTAACCAAATTGCTTGAAGAGAAAAATTCATTTTGATTCACTATCTAACGAAAATGAACGTTTGTCAAAGTGAAGTGGCGTTTCATGAATTTTGAGCATAAACTTTACCTATTGTATATATGCTTGGATAATGTGCTAGGTTGGATTATCAACAAAGTCCTAGATATTCCTAGAATCGGGTTGTGGATCATATCACAGGGTATATTGTTTCAAAACATATATGTTATATATAACCTCTTTTTTAGCTAAAAAATTTAATTCAATAAGAAAATACTAACATTACAGAATAATAAATTATATGTAAACACATCCTAACAAGACAATGCGCTTACAAAATTAAAACATTGTCTGTAAAAATAAAAATTAAGCATTTCCTAATATAGTTCATAAAAAAACAGATATAATGAAAGGTTATGATAAACATAAGTCAAATCTAAAGTCTTAATTATCTTTAAGCGTGTGTCATTAGTTTTTTCATCATTATCATAGCAAATATAATTAGCTTCAAGTTTTTTCATCATTAAGCGTGTCTTTGATTTCTCACCCATACCAGGAACGTCGTCACTAGTCAAGATGACAATTATATTCTTATGGTTTCACTTTCATATACTCTTATATATATTATATACAAATGGTTTCACTTTCATATACTCCTATATATATGTCATGAGACCAATGTTTTCTAGTCATTTATATGGCTTTCGCCTATCAAGAGTTGATCGATCAATGTCTGGGTTGCATGCAGAGGGCACAAACAGCAAAAATATCAACTCAGACATTTTATCAAACACCTTATATGCACAACTATTTATACTTGTTCAATAATGTATCTATTTTCAAATTATTCACACAGAACTAAACTAACAATCAATAACTATATTACAACTAGTTATTCAATCAACAAGACAATAATTAACATATTTCAAAGTTAGAATTCTGAATTAATACCTAGGGTTTACCGCAGCATTCGCCGGACGCCTGCGACCTCCTTGGCGGAACGAGCTGCGACGACGGCGACGGCAACGGCGGCGGCGAAGGATGGTGGCGCGCGCGAAAGGAAAAGGTGGCAGTGGTGGTGGCGGGAGTCGCAGGCGTCGAGGGAGGAAATCGACGTTGTCTTCTTCGTTCTCGCTTAACAGAAGAGAATGAAGAGGAGAATGACGAAGTGGAGCGGATTTGGGGGAAAATAAAACGACTCTATCGCAGCGGTTCCTACTAAGAACCGCTGAGATAGGTCTGTAAAAAAAGACCTATCTCAGCGGTTCTTAGTAGGAACCACTGCAATAGAGTTGTTTTTTTAACGACCCTAGCGCAGCGGTTGTAAGGATCAAAAATCCTTGCAATCTCAACTACAAAGAAGTTCTTACTCAGCCAAGGCCTCCTCGACAATTACCATCCCAAACTCAAACTAACCCGAGAGAGCACGTGAAGCAGTTACCTTTGGGAGTAAAGATGCAAGCGCCGTCACTCTCAGAAGTGGAAGGGAGTTGGGTAAGAACCAAGAAAAAAAAAACAAAAAGCAAGTGTCACCTAATGATGTGGAGGAAATAACTCCTTTCATACTACCCCAGGAGTCACAGGCTCCTACCCCTTTTTCTCCCTTTTCTAATTCTTCTCCTCTAAATAAAAATCAAATTTCTACTGAGAAATTGTCATTTCCTAATAGGCTCAATAAAAAGCATCTAGATGAGCAATTTAAGAAATTTTTAGGTATTTTTAAACGTTTAACTATTTACATTCCTTTGATCGATGCATTAAAGCAAATGCCCACCTATGCTAAGTTCCTGAAGGAATTAAACAATAACAAAAGGAAGATGGAAGACTTGGAGATGGTCACTCCAACCGAGGAATGCTCTGCCGCATTGCTACGAGCACTACCACCTAAACAGAATGACCCTGGTCTACCAATTGTGCCTTGCAATATTGGAGAGGTTGATTGCGGTCATGGTCTCTGTGACCTTGGTGCAAGCATCAATATCATGCCATATTCCATTTTCACCAGGATTCACGGCAGTCAGCTGAAGCCAGTATCCTTTTGCCTATAATTGGCTAATAGATCCTCAATTAAACTGATGGGAATGGTGGAAAATTTGGTAGTTGGAGTCGAAAATTTCATCTTCCCAGGACTTCGTGTTTTTAGACATTGATGAAGATACCAAAGTCCCCCTAATCCTCGGAAGACCATTCCTAAGTACTGCATGAGCAATCATCGATGTTTATGAGGGCAAGGACATCTTCCGAGTTGAGGATGTAAAGATTGAGTTCAATATGGAAAAGATGGTAAGAAAAAGTGTAAATGCTCATACTGTTTGCTGTGTTGGTCTTTTAGCAGATAATGGTGAAAATGAATTCCAAGATGATGAAGAAGAAACATTTCCCTTCCCTAAATTGAACCTCACGAATTGGAGGCACTAGAGCAAATCTTGGTTTCTTCAATTGAAGAGTCTCCCGCAAAGGAAGTCAAGGTGATTGTTGACCAACTCAATTGTGGTATTCGGAAAAGTGCCAACTATGGTAATCGACCACCATTAGAAAGCCTAGATTGCTCACCACTTAAAGTTATTCCATCAATCAAACAACCTTCTGAGGTAGATCTTAAAGAACTTCCCTCTCATCTCAAATATGCCTTCCTGGTAGGTAACAATTCTCTCCCTGTTATCATTTCCTCACTTCTAACTTTTGAACAAGAAACTAAATTGTTATAAAGTCTTAGGAAATCATAAGAGAGCCATAGGCTGGTGCTTAGCTGATTTGAAAGGCATTGATCCTAGTTTTTGTACTCATCATATTTTTATGGTAGATAACCATAAACCGATTAGGCAAGGTCAGAGAAGATTAAACCCAAATTTGAAAGTAGTTGTTAAAAGGAGGTTTTGAAGTTATTAGACACTAGTATCATTTACTCAATTTCTGACAGCCCTTGGGTGAGTCCTGTCCAAGTGGTTCCTAAAAAGGGTGGCATAGTGGCCGTCCCTAATGAAAAAGGAGAATTAATCCCTCAAAGACAAACAATTGCCTGGAGAATGTGTATAGATTATAGAAGATTAAATACAACCACTAGAAAGGATTACTTCCCTTTGCCATTCATAGATCAAATGTTAGAAAGATTAGCAGGTCAGGAATATTATTGCTTCCTAGATGGCTACTCAGGTTACTTCCGAATTCCAATTGCACCAGAGGATTAGGAAAAGACAACCTTTACATGTCCTTATGGTACTTTTGCTTATAATCGTATGCCATTTGGACTTTGTAATGCTCTTGCTACTTTCCAACATTGCATGCAAGCAATATTTGCTGATTTCATTGAAAAAAGTACTGAAGTATTTATGGATGATTTCAGTGTCTATGGTCCCACCTTTGACAATTGTTTACAGCAATTAGATTTGATCTTAGACAGGTATGAAGATACAAACTTAGTCCTAAATTGGGAAAAATGTCACTTCATGGTGAAGGAAGACATTGTGTTGGGGCATAAAGTGTCCAAAGCTGGTATTGAAGTCGACCGGGCTAAGGTTGAAATCATCAAAAAACTCCCTCCTCCTACCACCGTCAAAGAGGTTCAAGCATTTTTGGGCTACACCGGGTTCTACCGTTGGTTCATTGGTGACTTCTCCAAGATAGCCAAACCCTTAAGTGATTTATTGGGAAAGGATAAGAAATTTGAATTCACAAAGGAATGTTTGGAAGCATTTGAAGTCATCAAGGAGAAGTTAATTTCAGCCATTGTAGTCGTCTCCCCGATTGGTCTCTTCCCTTTGAGATCATGTGCGATGCAAGCGACTACGTTGTGCGGGCCGCTCTCTATCAGAAAAAGATAAGGTATTATGGATAATCACATATGCACGCAAGACCCTCGTGGATGCATAGAAGAATTACACAACCACATAAAAGGAGCTTCTTGCAGTTGTCTTCGCCCTAGACAAATTTCGCTCTTACTTATGGGGGAGTGAAGTCATTGTGCATATTAGATTGTTAGAGGCGTCTCGAGGATCACCAAAGGATTTAGCTGATTCATACTCCACGGTCTTATAATCCCGGTGCACGATATGTTATTATGTGGCTTGATTGTCTCTGAGGATTTCCTCAGTTCAGACATTGTGTGAAAATCTGTGTTAAGATTGAATGTCTGCTTATGTGAATTAATATGCTTGAGTTGTGTATTAATGCTGCTTTATTATTATTACTATTGTACGATAATAGTATTGTTCGTATATATGAACATATTATAAAACGAACTAGCGGAAATGATGCTATCTTATATGTGTAATATAAGGAACGTAAGTAAAAAGTTGCAGCATTAGGATAATAAGATATATATATATATAGTTATATATATTATCTGAGACTTATATACGGAGCATTGGCCTTTTTAACGCCGCTCTCGTATCTAACACTGGATCCCGAGTCGACATACTCAGGATTGGACTAACGACCTTAGTCTGCTGTGTTAGGAAAATGATAATGCGATGCGATGGTATAGATAAGTTAATCAAGAGGATGTGGCTCTTGGTGAGAATTGTGATCAATTAACGATACTAGGATGACGTGTGGGTATCTGCAAGTATCAAGATAAATTTCCAACGGACTATAGATGGTTCGTCGGTCGGAGACTCTACCGCTGGAGTGGCTACTGTCGTGGGTGACCCGCCATAAGAGATGGGTAACCTTGAGACATGTCGTTTTAACGAGACGTCATCATTAGGTATGACTGAACAATTAGGAACAGCTATATTAGCTCGTACAGTAGGCGAACATTATTTGGGCTTGTATGCCAAGACGGGAATCTATACTTGTTTATAATCCTCGTTGTTTCGCCTTGTTGTGAATTGGTTATACTATGTGGTTATGTGATGTATGTTTATGGATTTGTTGAATGAGTCACTATACTCATATGTGTGTTGTGAATTGGTTTAATTGAGTCGATGTACTCATATCTATGTTGTGATTTGGTTGAGTCGAGTCGCTGTACTCGTATGTGGATTATTGTGGATTGATTGGTTGAGCAGAGTCACTATACTCGAATATGAATTATTAAATGTTTGATTGAGTGGAGTCTTCGTAATCATATATGTGTTGTAACGCTTTCAGTTGGTTTATGTGGTGTGATATGTGAAGCCGGGGGCTTGTTTGCTATTTGAGTTTACTGCAATATATTTATTGTTTTACAGTTTTTATATTAAACTACATGCATGAAAATGAATTGCATGCTCTCGACCAATTAACTGAGGGTCTGAGGGGGCATGACAGTCATGTAGTAACATACTCAGCAGGGGCTGATTCCATACCACAAACAAATATTTTGCAGGTATGCAGCATCCGGTGTTGACAGAGAGCGGGACGCGCTGGGTAAAGTAGCAACCGTTGTTAGGTCTATACTGTCGTATTTTGATACGAACATAGAAACATGTATAGGACTAGAATACTTAGAATGCTCACTAAGGTTGTATTTATGTTGGAACAGAAAGTTAAATCTATCTCTTGTTGTCACTGTGGGAAATTGTTTCGTATTGTGAATATATCAGTAAGCACGTTATTACTCGTATGGGCGAGTGAGAATGGTGACACCAGTAGTTCAATTGTTTAGATTACCACTGCGATAAGATTATCCAAGTTCTACCTCACAGTAGATTTATGATAGCATAAACGCTCGAAATTTGTTTCTCTGTAGGTGTCGTCACGATAGGGTTCTAGTGTTACAGTATTGTGTGTACACAAGATTAGGACTGGAATTTGATTATGACAGGACGAGTGAACTTACAAAATTCTCCACATTCACAATGTAGTCTCAGTTTACAGTTTGGTATTACAATACAATAACATGGTAGTAAAAGGTCCCCATTACGAGCGACGGTCTCACGGAGCTCGGGATGCTCCCGATCTGCTTGCCCTGGTGTCTTGGGTGATCCTTTCCACGACGTTACAGTGGTAGTGGCGCTCGCCTCTGGCGGTGCCTATCATTACAACGCTTGGTCGTCGAGGGAGGTAAGGTATTGAATTTTGTTAACGTTATAAGAGTAAGAACTTATACTTTCAGTATGAAGTCGCTTAGATGGTCTATCGGGCTTAGTTGCCCTCTTCCCTATATTCGGGGATTGTATTTTCAGTTGTATGATACTCATTGGGTTGTGGTGGGAGGGGTACTGTTGGCGGTAGTCCCTGTTGGACTTCCACATGCAAGTGGACTGTCGCCAATGTACTCAAGACGTTCGTATGTCTCCTCCTGACCGAGCTCTCAGTTGGTCCATGACGGGAGTAATATTCCCGGGCCTTTATGCCCTTGGCCAGCTTCTTGGCCCACACCACCACTAGACATCGGTATTACCATTCGTCTTCTCGTTACTCGATAACTCATCACATTACAGTCAAACACGTCTGTGTGCCTCAAGGGCTAACACTTGCAAGCATGGCCATGGCGGAGATGATCTATGTCGAAGGCTCCCTGTGCCTCTGGCGGTATGAAATGGTAACCCCAGTCGGACTCGGAAGAAGCAGACGGTGCTCAGCACATATGATTCGACCCTTGTACCGCTCCAACCAATTCATCCCTACAATCACATCAAATCCGAGCCCCTCGAACTCTATCATGTTGATCGGGAACTCTTCATTCTTGATTCAAACAGCGGCATCTCGGTAATAACGGGTACATCTGATCCGCTCCTTAGACGGGAGAGTGACTAGGAAGTCAGGCATCTCCTCCGCATCTAACCCCAGTCTCCTCGCAAATGAGAGTGAGACAAATGTATGTGAGGCTCCAGAGTCGAACAGAATCAATGCATCCACGCCATTTACTGGGAAGGTACCAGTGAGGATAGTACCGCTTTTGCCGGCCTCTGCCTCTATACACACACTCAGTGTACCTTCCGTTCCGAGTTGTAACAGCCCAGTCTTAACCCACATGTGTGATATTGTCCGCTTTGGGCCGCAGCCCGCATGGTTTTGTTCTCGGGGTACTATCCCCAAAAGGCCTCACACAAGGGAAGAGTATCCCCACACCTATAAGGCATGGTTCGTGCTCTCTCCCGATCGATGTGGGAGGTGACCCCTACACTAGGTATCACACTCCACCCCCCTTGGGAGCCCAGCGTCCCCACTGGCGCACCGACCTGGGCCTGGCTCTGATACCATCTGTAACAGCCCAGTCTTAACCCACATGTGTGATATTGTCCGCTTTGGGCCGCAGCCCGCACGGTTTTGTTCTCGGGGTACTATCCCCAAAAGGCCTCACACAAGGGAAGAGTATCCCCACACCTATAAGGCATGGTTCGTGCTCTCTCCCGATCGATGTGGGAGGTGACCCCTACACTGGGTATCACACGAGTGCAGCGCCTAATTTATTTCATAAACTTTATAAGTATAACGGTAATAACACGGGTGGTATACTCAAGAAATCAACACTGCTTTATTCATAAAACTCATCTTTTACACCTTGAGTGGTATTACATTTAACAACATCGTTTAACGCATAGCATACTTAATGCATCACATGCTTAACATACAACCAACTTCACACATTACATGATTACACATGGCTTCAGAATTGCCTAAAGGTTAAGTTCAAACATCCAGGTTTCATGTGTGTGGCATTAATTACTACCAGAGGTACCGTATTCAGCTTGATCTTTTTAATACCGTGATACAGCATCCTGGACTGCCCACCCATGACCAACACGTCTCCTGACTTTAACACCAACTTCTTTGCGAGGTCAGCATGCTTCTGCTCGCCGTAAATAAACTCAGCGGTATCACCCATGGACCAAGACACCACGGGTACTCCCTTACAAAGAGACTCGGGTGTTTCATCTTTGTCTTGGTGTAAACCCAACCGTCCACCTTTCTGGTAGAAGTTGACAATGCATAAATCTGCCTTAACACTCGGAATTGGCTCTGATTCAACTTGCTGAGCAATTCCCATTACATGATTAACGACCGCAAGGAACTCCTCAGGTATACTCGGTATCGTCGCTCCGTCTTCGGCTCGCGTGTCTTGATACGTCTTGGTGTAAGGGTTATAATCCTTACCCATGCACATCATCTTTAAGTTCATCTTTGCTCCTCTTGGGTATTCGGGTGTGTAGAAACCTCTAGGTGCTGCTCCAAGCTCGTTGCACCGTCGGATGATCTGGATTTGTGCTTCAGGTGTCAGGAAGCCGCTTAATAATATCATACCTGGATGGATAACCTGACACTGCTCCATTGGGAATTCGGTGATGTCAATGGTGGTCTTTTCAGGGGTTGGTGTGGGAGGGATTGGATAACATATATTGAAAGCTCCTAAGTTTTGGAATCATCTAACTTAGGTAAGTTATATGACATACCTTGATTTATTGGTTATGTAGTTATACATTCTAGTTTACTAACACTCATGCATGAAATGCGGCAAGCAAGAAATTAATTAATTCAATGGTTTTAAGTATTACCTGGTCTAGAAAAGGGTCCAACTCCCTCAGACCGATCAACCACATTAAGGGTGGCCTTGCCAGCTCCCGATCCTGCCCCCTTCTGGAAGTTGCGCTTCCCTTGATCATGTGTAGGCTGGTTTGTCGCCTTTAGGCCCTCAGGTGTCGCTGCGGCCTTACCCTTATTCTCCCACTTGGGTCTGTAACTCCTACTCTGGGGATTCTGGAAACACTCGAAGTCACGGTGTCCCATCTTCTTGCAGTAGTAGAAGCACAGCACCTCATTCCATTTGCAGTCTACCCCGGGGTGATCTTTGTCGCACCGCTTACAGTAATAGTGGCGCCCAGTACCAGAGCCCGTAGTAGCTGGCATTACCACACACTATTAATACTTACTTCATAAGGTTAATAATAATATATACTTACTTGGGAGTAGGTCATTACCCTTGGGTGGGTGAGAGCGCAGGGGCTTGGCCGCCACAACGTAAGTGAGCTGAAGTGGCTCCTCGATATTAGCAATCTGGCCCTGGACCTTGCCGCTCTGCTGCTGGCCCTTCTGTGGCTGGTGGTAGGATCTCCCCTTCTTCTTTCCCCCATCGTACCCCAGTGAACTTTGGCCATCACCTGAAGCCTTGCGCTTATGCGCATGTCCCTCGTCCCTTAGTCAGACGGTGATCTCGACCTTAGCAGCGGCATGATAGCACTCCTAAAGTTCAAGGTGTTAGTCATGCCCCGCAACACATTTACACACTCATATCTAGCATAAACTTATTCACACTCATACGGTACTTTAAAATACTTGCAAGGTATTGTACTTGGCTGGCCCCATGCTGTAGTGGCGGTGGTGGTGAGCCCGCTGTAGAAACGGTTCACCAGTACCCGGTTTGAGTAACTCGTCCCTTAGTCAAACGGTGATCTCGACCTTAGCAGCGGCATGATAGCACTCCTGAAGTTCAAGGTGTTAGTCATGCCCCGCAACACATTTACACACTCATATCTAGCATAAACTTATTCACACTCATACGGTACTTTAAAATACCTGCAAGGTATTGTACTCGGCTGGCCCCATGCCGTAGCGTAGGCGGTGGCTGAGCCCGGTGTAGAAACGGTTCACCAGCACCCGGTTTGAGTAACCCAGGTCCGGTAAAAGGTGGACAAGGTCGGTGAAGGCGGTGTATGTAGTAGTCGTCGACCGACATCTTGTCTCCCTGCTTCAAGCTGTCCAGCTCCAGGCGCTTTGCCTCTTGTACATGTACTGGGTAGTACTTGGCTCGCAGTAGAGTCGTGTACTCCTCTCATCCAAAGTTCGGGTCGGCCACCTTCTCGGCCCGCACAAGCTTCCACCAATTCCAAGCCAAGCCCTTCAAGTAGAATGTGGCAAGATGGACCTTGGCATCAGCAGGAACAGCCAAGGTCTCGTAGGCGGTCTCCAGCTCGGAGATATACACCTCTAGTTTGGAAGGGTCGGTCTCCCCTTTGAAGGACGGGGGTCGCAGATCTGCCAACGCTTTCACCTAGTTGGTTTCACGTGGCTGTAGTTGTGGTTGTGGTTCCGGTTGGTTCTGACCGATGGGTTTTGCTGCCCTTACTACACTGCAGTGACTATCTGTGGTAACACTTGGGCTACAGCGGCCGCCACTGCTTCGGCCATCATTTGAGTCGTAGGGTTCTCCCCCGGGTCTCCTATATCGTGCCCCCCGCAGCCTCATCCACGTGGTCGACCTGCCATCTGAATTCACATGAACTTTCTTTAGCATTGCGCTTACAAACTTATCGGGTCAAATCCTTTCAGACAACAAGGTGAATCCACACTTAGTTAGTGGTCACCCTTTATATTCTCACATAATAGTTCACTCTTGCAATTATAGTTAGGTTTCCTAACTCGGTATATTCCTAAGCTCGGTAATCAGGCAATCAGAGCGATACTTCACTCTGGTACCAATTTTTGTAACACGCAAACCGTAAATCCCAAACTTAATGATTAAATTGCAGTGGAAGGACATTACATTTACACTAACAAAAGGGGCGGTGTGGTTAGCCACCCACGTGGCTAACAAGGCTGTTACGTACAAGTGTATCGGACTGATTACAAGAATTCCGAGCATAATTACAACATTCCAAACTTACTTCCAAAAACCCACACTATACCGAGTGTTAATGAACAAAAATCACCATTCCAATTCTAGCTCCACCAAAATATACAACCTCGAGCGTACAAACACAACTCGAGTTCACTAGCCAAAATAAACAAAAGTATTTCTTGTATTCCATGCTAGAGCGAGTCCACTCCTTTGATCATTCTCCTGAAAAATAATATGGTGCCCCAAAGGGGCTCAGCAACCCTTGGCTGGTATGATTAACGTGCAGGCCGTCGGCTACCGGGATACACGCAACTATTTCTCATAATAAACATGGGGTTCATTTTAACAAATAACATAAATAAATATAGCAAATTTCATTGCATACCACAACATACATACAACGTAAACATGAACGAACTGCTTGAGGAAACAAACTGGTACAAGAGTTAGTCAACATTAGTGAGCCTTGAGAATGATTACATTCTCATGTTTAGCTCGTTACACAACATAATTACATCCTATTTATTGAACATTTAAATACCCCAAGATGAGTTGGATATGGTAATCCAACACACCTTACACAAATCCCCCTAACCCCGATCTTAAGTCAAGGCAGGAGAGCCGATTATGTGGCTCATGGGAGGTTGAATTCCAAGGAGGAAAAACAACCGAACAAGGAGAGGGATGAATCTGATTCAGATATCAACCCCTAAAACACACGCGTGCGACCGGGACTCCCGGATTCCTCACCCCCCCCCCCCCAATTATACATAGGTGAGGAGATCCGTTTTTGGAACTTATCAACTCATGTGAAGTTATAATTAAATCAACTTCAGTTAAACACACCGGGGAGTTGCAATACACTTCAACATACATGAATTTAACATCTGTAATTACACAAACACAACACATATTACATGGATAGCCGTAGTTAGAACGATCCCGTAAGTTGGGACGTTAAACCGAATACCGTTCTCTTCCGTATTCCTAACGTTTGTTAACTAATGGGGTTAGCACGGATTCGAGGTTAGATGGTATCGGGAAACAACGCGCCACAAAATTTAAACTGTAAACTCATTTCATGCTTTAATCTTACAAGGTCATAAACATCCAGAAAAACAAACAAACACACAAGCCGGTGTAAACCGGTAGCAAACAGACTGCAAGAAAACCATATCTCGGTCCTTGTTGTGTTCGTTGACCACCGAATGCAGCTCCTATACATAATTAATCATGTCGGTTAATTACCGTATTTAACTTCCAATTAGCTAATTACTTCACATAATTATGTTGTACACTTTCACACTTAAACTTACACTTGTTTACCCTCCTAATTTTCATTATAAGTCACCAAACATATCCTAAACAATCATATAACATCAGTACCCAACAATCCCCATCATTAGACATCATTTCCTAAGCTTTTAAGTGAAATTTAGTGTGGTCCGAGACTAGGTCCGGACCTATAGTCCCAGACCAAGTGTTTTCCTAACTTTCAGCCAATTTATAGTATAGGTCCAAGACTTTGTACTGGAGCTAGGTCCGGACCAATGTCAAACTTCACTTTCGGCCAGATTTTAAGGGTGGTCCGGGACTTAATACAAGACCTAAGTCCCGGACCAATGTTACAGGCATTTTTCGGCAGTTTTTTGGTGCTGGTCCGGGACCTTTGCCTGGATTTAAGTCCCGGACCTGTTACACTTATGTCAATTTTAACATTTTCAATTGTTGTTCTAACTGGTTTTCTCACCCATTTCTTCCTTAATCCTTCCACTTGTAATTAGCATGTTCTAACAGCGATATAACACTTTAAACCATCCTAAATTCATTAAATAGACTCATTATCTAATCTTTGATTAAATTCACATATTTTCCCATTTTTCCTTCCTAGAACTTGTTCTAAAGCTACAGATTTTTACTCACTACTCTCATCTACTTACTAGTTCACAAAGAATGCATCATTCCCACCTTAAGGCTCGCTCATTACCCACCTCTCATCTATCTAGTTTCAAACCAATTTTATACTCAATTTTACCTCTCAATGTACCTAGTAGTTCCCTAGGTTGTTTCTACTTAGAAATGCACTTAAGCCATTGAATTTCTATACAATTTTTGACATGGTCTCCCCATAATTCTAACATGTTCCCACACATTATTTAGCTTACCAAGGTAGTCTAACAATCAAACTCATTCAAGGCACTACTCCACACATTAATTCCATCTTTAACAGCAATCACCTCAATGTACATAAACCTTAAAAGCTTGGCTCTTAGGCCCTTAAACAACATTAATTTAAGCACTGAATTTCCACATATAATGAGCTATCACCTGCATTACATCCAGCACTCAAAGCATTTATATTTGCACCCAACCAACCACAATTCCTTAAAGTACAACATCGGCTTAAGGTAAGTTATTTACCTTGAATTTCTTTCAAATCTTTCCCACCTCCTTCACTCTTGTTCCACAACCGGTTTTAATGAGTGTGTATTGCTAATCTAATGACCAAGCCCAATGGAATACTAATGAGCATTAAGAACTAATAAAGCTCTTGAACAACACTTGAATAAAAAGGTTTCTAGGTATTGGAATTAAGAGCATTACCTTGCAACTTCCAAAGGAGTACTAGGCACTCAAAAACAATGATTCTTCAGCACTTCTTGAAGATGAACAAGCTAGGAAGAAGAGAAAATATGGGGTTCAAAATCTGGGCAACACCGGTTACAAGAAAAAAGGGAAAAGAGGGTTTTTGAGTTTTTCTTACCATAAAACATACAAGGGGTTGTCTAGCTTCAGGAATGAGTGGTTTTCCTCCAAAATGAGCTACAGCCATGGAGTTCAAAATCAGAATTAAGGGGTTTTGAAGGGTGGAAAATGATCTCCAAGGCAAGGTGAGTATTTTGGTGTATTCAGTTTTTTATTTTGACTTGATTTAGTGGAGGAACAAGGAAGGAAAAGGATGGAGTTGGAGAAGGCTTAGAAAATCTCCATGGGAGGAAGGATAAAACGAGAGAGAGAGCTGGAAAGAGGGAAAAAGGAAGGGAAGAAGAGAATAGAGGTGATAAGTGTCCAAATGAGCATGTTTTATAGGTGTATCTCATATATTATATTAACACTTTTCTTGCTCATTTCTCCACCTTGGTTAGTTTTCCTCTAGTTTATGTGTTATTGTTATCTCACAAATTTATTGGTTTAACATGAGGAAAACCAAGCTGGGATCCATGTAGACAAAGAGACGAACGCATAGGCGCAAACGGCTCGAAAAACGGAGTCCAAACGAAGAATCTAGAGCCGGTCAAAATTCGCAAGTCAAATACACACATCCGTGTGTTGTCCGTGTCTTGTCCGCATAACAAAGGGTGGACAGGGGCGGACACAAGTGTGTCTTGTCCGCATAACAAAGGGTGGATAGGGGCGGACACAAGTGTGTCTTGTCCGCATAACAAAGGGTGGACAGGGGTGGACACAAATGTGTTCGTGGAACCAAGCGTGGACAAGGGGCGGACGTGAGCAAATGTGTCCGCCCATATATGTGTGGACACAAGCGTGGACAAGGGGCAGACGCGTGTAAATTCCCAGATCGCGACTGGTTTTCTTCGCCGACTCTCTTCCCAATTGCTTCTTCCTTTGCGGCGCCTACAGACATGTCGAACTGCTTCTTCATCAATATCAGGCGCCTACCTTAATTCCCTCACGCGTCCGTCTCCAGCTCTGTCTGCAATCAGTCTGCAATCAAATCTGCAATCAATCTTCTTCCTCTCCCTTCCTCTATATAAACACACTGCACCTTCAACCAAATACACACGATCGCTCCCCAGAACTCAACACTCCAAATCTCTCATTCCACATACAAATCCTACGTACACGCTCCACTCTTCGTTCTCTTCATTTCTCCATTCACCATCCTCACTTCCATTACTCCGTATTATTATTACGTCCAACCTCTGTCTGACTATTACCAGTTAATATGTCAGGCTAAGGAGGATTTACTCTGGGCGAAGGTTTAGTTGTAGTTTGTTTAATTATGTAATCTATATTTCTACCGGTTAAAATAAATACAGTTTGTTACGATTAAAGTTTTTCTCTCACCTTTTTAATAAATTTCATCGATTTATAAAAAGCATTACTAAATCTGTTTTAATCTGATCGGTGATAAACAGATAGGTTAATTAAGCCGTAAATCTGTAGGAAACTTATTTTCATCGGATAAGTTAGTACTCAGATGCAAGAATATAATTCCTCGCACTTAATTCCCATTTACTAGTACTTGCCTGAGTTTTCATCGGACCTTGCATTTTCTGGTAAACGAGTTCTTATGAGTCTATGATTAGTCCTTAAGATAATAACAGGATTTTGCCAACTATATAATAAACCAGTAGAGATAGCATAATTAATCAAATTATATAAACCTGAACCCGGAGTTCCGTTTAATTTATCTTCAACTCAGTTAATTATCTGTGTTTTACTTTACAAGTCAATTAATTCCCCCCTTTTTGTGGCACGCTTAGGTACTATATTATTTCGCTATAAGTCCCACGGTTTGACCCCGGCCGCTTCTGTCTTACTATACTACTGCGACCGGGGTTTTATTTGCAGCCCGACGGATATTTTGAGTATTAATTTCTTTTCTTTTATTAATTACACCAGTCCCAATCACTCACAATATACAGTCTGCAAAATGGTGCCGTTGTCGGGGACTTGATTTATTCTAGTCCCTAAGACCCGGATAATTCACCTGTTATATATAATTTGTTACTATTATTTGGACATCTGACTTTGGACATCTGACTACGGACATCTGACTTCTGACTCTTTATTTTATTGTCATTTATTTTTCAGTCATTTAATTTCCATTGTCCTTAAATTTCAGTAAATTAACTACTAACTTATAATTTCTGTCATTTAAATTTTCTGTCATTTAATTTTCTGTCTCTAACTACTAACTTATAATTTCTGTCATTTAAATTCAGTCTACAAACTACTAACTTATAATTTCTGTAATCACTAACTACTAACTTATAATTTCTGTCCATTTTTATTTATTTTAACACATCACGAGTTTCTTTTTTCTGTTTTGAGTGGTGAATGCCTTTTACCAGGTCAAACAGCCTCCCGGAAAATATTAATAATCACACGGTTGGTTACATTCCAGAGATCGAGAGAACCTTTCTGCGCACTCTAAGGCAGAGACGAACTCAACAAAACATTACCACCACAGTGATAGAATCTAACCCGGAAGCTGACATGGCATCTACACCAGCGACAGTTCAAAATATCAACAGGCCGTCTAATCTAGGACAACAGCCTGCCATCATCCTTCCTCACCTTACCCCGTCCGAATACGATGAATGGCAAAAGCTAAAGCCATATCATCAAATCCGATGTGTAAAGGAGTTGGGCATGTTTGATGGCACCAATCCAGACGAAGCTCTGTTACATGTACCAAATTCTTGCAGCATGCCAACAGTCTAACTGCGACCGACACAGTACTCCAGTACGCAAGACTGTCATTATTCCCTCACAGCCTGACGGGAAACGCGAGCAAATGGTATCACAGCCTGACACCAAGTACCATCGGTACTTGGGATGACATAGCCACCAAGTTCTACGACAAATTCCTGCCCCCGAGCCGAACGTTGGAAATGATTGCTGAAATCTATAATTTTAAGCAGCCAGGGTCGGAGAACATTTGTGAAACTTGGGACCGTTTCAAAGGACTACTACTTACTTGTCCTCACCAGGTCTGACGAAAAGAACAAGTATCACAATTGTTCTACAAAGGCTTGATCGGTCCGTGTGCAGAACATGGTACTATCCTCGTTAGGGGCTGATATTCTGAAAAAGCCAGGAGAACAGTTTCTGAATAGCATGGAGTCTCTTTGAGAAGAAATCAGAGACTGGGCCTCCGGTGGATCAAGGAGCGGCACTCCAGGTTTATACCATGTTGGGGAAAGTGATAACAAGTTTGACCTGCTGATGAAAATCTATGAGCAACTCATGGAGAGCAATGCTCAGCAGGCAACAAAAGTAAGTACTCTGCAGAAAGTGGTTGAGAAAATGGCTATGAACTCCTACCCTCAGCAAGCTAAGTCGATGATTTCCCAATCATCTACAATCTCTCCAGGCTATGCTCCTCTGTCCCAATCATCTCCAGCTATCTCTTGTACACAATGTGGTGGGCCTCATGCCCTATCTCTTGTACACAATGGGAGGCCTAGGACTATGAACAATGCCCCCAAACACAAGAATTAAAAGCAGCAGAGGAAGCAAACTATCTCACAACAATTCAGGGTACAGGCAGCCTTGGCAACGTAACATGCAATCCAACCTTCGCTACTCAAACACCGACAAATCCAAATCCACATACACTACAACCATCTCAAAATTACAGACCTCAATCCAATTTTCAAGGAGGCCAAAGGCAGTATCAGCAACAGCCTTATGGCAATGATGCTTCTTCGAGTCGACAAACTCAACCTCCTCGAATCCTGAATCTGAAATGTCTCAAATGCAAGAGATGTTTAAAGCGATGATGGGTAAGTCCCGAGACACGCAAGAGGAGGTCGCAGCCCTGCGCAAAGACCAAAAAGCCTTGCAATCTCAGATTCAACAGTTACTCACCCAACAAAGGCCACCTGGTCATTTTCTTCACAGACTAATCCCAATCAAGAGAGCAAGCAAATTCAATCCTTAAAGAAGATGGCACATCCCAGTCAGCGAACTTGAGTGCAATCTCCCTAAGGAGTGGAAGAGAACTTGCTACTAGAAAAAAAGAAGAAAATCAAGAAGAATCCAACATCAATGATGCAAGACACAGCCAATCCCACCTTACCTCCCCCAGAAATTCAAGTTCCTATTCCTGCTACTCCATCTCCATCCCAAATAACTGTCGACATTCCATCTTCATCTCCTAAAAACAGTGAACTCCCATTTCCCAACAGGATGAAAAAGAAACGCCTAGATGAGCAGTTTTCAAATTCTTGAGCATTTTCAAGAAACTGACTCTCGACATACCTCTAATTGATGCTTTGCAAGAGATGCCTAACTACGCCAAATTTCTAAAGGATCTCTTAACAAAGAAAAAGAAGAAACCTGGAAAAGAAACAGTGCACCTCACGGAGGAATGCTCTACTGCGCTTCTTCGAGCACTCCCTCCCAAACAAACAGATCCGGGAAATCCCGTTATCCCGTGTTTTATAGGTGGAGTGGACTGTGGAAGCGGTTTATGCAACCTGGGAGCCAGTATTAATATCATGCCCTACGCCACCTTCTTGAAAGTAAAAGGAGGAGAGATGCAACCGGTTCCTTTAAAAACTCCAACTAGCTGACAGATCAGAGATCAAGCCAATGGGAATAGTTCGAGATCTGGTAGTTGAGTTGTGTCTCGCTTTATCTTTCCAGCTGACTTCGTCATTCTAGAAATGGACGACGATGTTGAGGTTCCCCTGATTCTAGGTCGACTGTTTCAAGTACTGCCAAAGCCATAATTGATGTCCACGATGGAAAGATCACTTTGAGATACGAGGATGAAACGATCGAATTCGATATGCAGAAAATGATGAAGAAAAGCTCTAACTTTTCTCCTCACGCTAAGACAGTGGGATTAACAGATGATGAGGAGGAGGAAGGTGATTTTTCTACATATGAGGACATGTATCCCCTATCTTCCATCCCGAAAGCTGAAACGGAACCGCTAGAGCAAGTATTATGTACTTCTCTAGAAGAAAATGTGGAGGATCCGGAAGTTAACGCCATGCTGGTGTATGTGGAGAGAGGAAAAGCAAGTTTTCAAGCCTACCGACCACCAATCGAAAGACTTGACAGAATACCTCAAAAATTAATTCCCTCAATAGAGCAGCCACCAGAGCTCGAGCTTAAGGAGCTACCTTCTAAACTCAAGTATGCCTTTTTAGCTGAAAATGACCATTTGCCTGTCATTATTTCCTCTTCTCTGAATTCCGGGGAGGAAACGAGGTTACTTGAGATATTGAAGAAGCACAAAAACAGCGATCGGGTGGACTATTGCTGATAAAAGGAATTGACCCCTCTTATTGCACGCACCACATCTATATGGAGGATAATTACAAAACTGTCAGGCAACCCCAACGTCGGCTAAACCTTAACCTAAAGGAGGTAGTTAAAAAGGAGGTTCTGAAACTCCAGACGCGAACATCATTATCCTATCTCTGACAGTCCATGGGTAAGTCCTGTACAAGTTGTCCCGAAGAAGGGGGGCATCGAGGCTGTTGTGAATGATAAGGGAGAGGCTATCCTTCAAAGAAAAATCACTGGTTGGCGCATGTGTATCGACTATAGGCGCTTAAATTTGGCAACCAGGAAAGATCACTTCCCTCTCCCCTTTATTGATTAGATGTTGGAGAGACTAGCAGGGCAAGAGTACTACTACTTTTTAGATGGGTTCTCAGGGTACTTCCAATACCAATCGCACCAGAGGACCAGGACAAGACCACTTTCACTTGTCCATACGGCACCTTTGCGTACAGATGAATGCCCTTCGGACTATGCAATGCCCCTGCTACCTTCCAGCGATGCATGCAAGCTATATTCACTGATTTCATCGAACAGAGCATAGAGGTATTCATGGATGATTTCTCTGTCTATGGCTCTAGTTTTGATAAATGCTTGGCACAACTTGATTTGATCCTAGGACGGTGTGAGGATACAAATCTCGTTTTGAACTGGGAAAAATGTCACTTTATGGTCAAGGACGGGATTGTCCTTGGACATAAAATATCGGCTGAAGGAATAGAGGTTGATAAGGCCAAGGTAGAGGTTATAGAGAAATTACCGGCACCAACCTTTGTTAAAGATATTCGAGCATTTCTCGGGCATGCAGGATTCTATCGACGGTTTATACAAGACTTCTCAAAAATCACTAAACCATTGACCGACCTGCTACAGAAAGATGCCCCGTTTCATTTTGATGATAAGTGTCCAGCTGCTTCAATACAATACACACAAAAACTGGCATCTGCACCTGTTGTCATATCACCCGACTGGTCTCTCCCGTTTAAGATCATGTGTGATGCAAGTGACTATGCAGTGGGGGCAGCTCTATCCCAGAAAAAAGAGAAGATTCTAAGAGTGATTGCTTATGCCAGCAGGACACTAAACGATGCCCAGAAGAACTATACTACCACTGAAAAAGAGCTTCTGGCTATAGTATTCTCCCTTGATAAGTTCAGGTTGTACTTATGGGGAAGCAAAGTCATAGTGCACAGACCACTCTGCTCTCAAATACCTATTTACAAAACAAGAAGCCAAGCCTCGCTTGTTGCGCTGGATTCTTCTACTGCAGGAGTTTGACATAGAAGTCAAAGAAAAGAGCGGAAATTAAATGTCGTCGTTGACCATCTCTCCCGGTTAGTAACTCCTACAGATAGTGTGCCTATTAACGAATTCTTCCCCGATGAGACCGTTTTCTATCACCAAGGTACAAGAGCCATGGTATGCGGACCTGGCCAATTATCTAGTCTCTGAAACAATACCATATGATCTATCTTACTCCTAGAAGAAGAAATTTCTTTCTGATTCAAAACATTATTTCTGGGAAGATCCATATTTGTTCCGAGTCTGTGCGGATGGGTTGATTCGCCGGTGTCTCCTTGAAGATGAGGTTCACAGCGTCATACATTTTTGTCACTCACGGGAAGCCGGTGGTCACCATGGACCCACAAGGACCGCTGCCAAGATCCTGGCCTCAGGATTTTATTGGCCGACTCTTCACAAGGATGTTTACCAATTCTGCACCCAATGCGATAATTGTCAGAGAATGGGTAACACATCCAGGAGACATGAAATGCCACAACAGGGAATGCTAGAAGTTGAACTCTTTGATTGTTGGGGCATTGATTTTATGGGACCTTTCCTTTCCTCATAGGGCCACCAATATGTTTTAGTGTCAGTGGATTACGTGTCAAAATGGGTAGAAGCCATACCCTGTCATCATGCTGATTCAAAGACCGTAACCAAATTCCTTAAAAAGAACATCTTACACGTTTTGGCATGCCTAGAATTATTATCAGTGACGGAGGATCCCACTTCTGCAACCGTTCATTTGAAGCGCTTATGGGTAAATACGGGGTACGTCACAAGGTAGCTCTACCTTATCACCCCCAGACAAACGGCCAAGCAGAAGTTTCGAATCGTGAGTTAAAATGGATTCTCCAGAAAACGGTTAACTCATCACGAAAGGATTGGGCATTAAAGTTAGATGATGCGCTTTGGGCTTACCGCACCGCATTCAAGACTCCCATCGGGATGTCTCCTTTTAAGCTTGTCTATGGGAAATCATGCCACCTGCCTGTAGAGCTGGAACATAAGGCATATTGGGCGATCAAGGCCTTGAACTTTGACCTGACTACTGCGGGAGAGAAAAGGAAATTCCAACTTTCTGAGTTAGAAGAGCTGAGAGATCAGGCTTACCAAAATGCTAAGATTTAT